>JAHDVF020000172.1:0-600000 GCA_022606425.2 Lepidostoma basale
CCAGGAGTGGAATCAATTGTATCTCAATAGAGACGAAGATGCAAAATGGAAAAAGAATATGGTTGATCAAGGTGTTTACAGGACTTATGACCTGTCATTGGTTGGGTTAAGCGCACGCTCTATGTAATTACAACATTCTCCATTCCACCTTTGTTTATGACCATGTATGACAAATTTTTGGAAGCTGTATATATGTTAAAGTCCTATGTTAGATTTCACATGTCAGTTTCAATGTGCCATCTCTGAAGATTTTGATTACAAATGTTTATCTTTTTAGGGTTACTCTATATATAATCTACATACTAACGCCATCTATGGTATATTGTATTTTTATTTTACGCGACAGCTGTTATAATTATTAGTAACGAAATCTGACGGTGTAATGGGCGAGTGTTTAATGAGCAAGGTCATAAAATGGCGGTCCATAAAAGCACAATAATTTGCAAATGGCGACACCAGAAGTGGCGAGGGATTGCCGCCTTTCAATAAGACACGAGCGTAATGATTAACAGGCAGATTACTATCTGGCGGCTTGCGGTCGCTGCGGTTGTGCGTCTCGAGATCCCCTCCAACCTTGGCAGGACCGAGCGAGATCTGAACCACTCGTAGAATTCGATTCGATTCAACACTTGTGTGAGAAGAATGCGGTGCATTATTATTAGTGTGATATCATAAACCCACATAGAAGATAATACTGCATTGTTTGGTTTAGTTGGATAATACTCTCACGTGAGGAACGAACAAAATACCAATAATAAAAAGAATGAAAACAAAGTCGAACAAGTCGCAAGTCAAACGATTTAATGATGAATGTCGGAAAGTCAAAGGTGTTAGTTTTTGAAAGGGAAGAGCAAATGACAGTTTGTAATATAAGTGTAAATGAAGAGAACTTGGAACAGGTGAGCGAATTTGTGTATTTAGGTAGCATGTTCACAGCGGATGGCCGAACGGACAGTGATATTGAAAGAAGGGTTGGTGCGGGTAACAAAGTGAATGGAGCTTTAAAAGTAGTTATTGGAAACAAGAATTTATCAATGAAAGCGAAAATGGCCGTTCACAATGGAGTTCTGGTTCCAACCCTTATGTATGGAAGCGAAGCATGGAACTGGCAGAAGAAAGATGAGAGCAGAATAAATGCGGTAGAGATGAGGTCCCTAAGACGTATGTGTGGTAGAACGATGTACGACAGAATCTCAAATGCTGATATTAGGAAGGAGTGTAGAGCGAAAGAAGGTATTATGAACAAAATTATGAAAGGTTCGCTTCGTTGGTTCGGACATATGGAGCGCATGGGTGAAGAAAGAATGGTTAAAAAAGTATACGTTAACAATGTAAATGGAGTAAGGAGTCGAGGTCGACCGAGGAAAACATGGCATGACCAAATTAATCAAATATTAAAAGTTGGTCATGTCAGAAGCCGGAAGAATCGACGTGCGTGTATGACTCGATGTATGAATGTGGAGGAAGCTAGAGAGATGTGCCAGGATAGAGTAGTGTGGCGGTCCATTCTCTCTGCCTAACGGCGTGATGGTTTTGTTTGTTTGTTGTTGTTGTTGTTGAAAACAAAAAAAATGTTACTAAATTTCTTTATTATTATATATTTAGTGTGCTTCCACTTGTATTTATCGTCGACCGGTTTCGGCAGCATGCTGCTATCTTCTGGTTTCTTCACACCAGAAGATTCACTTCACTCAGAAGAGGTCGACGATAAACACAAGTGGAAGCACACTAAATAATAAAGAAATTTTGGATAAATTATTTTTTGGTTTTTATTTTTTAAAATGAACTTCTTCCAAGAAATTTCAATTAAAAATATATATATATATATATTTATATATTTAGTTATTTGTATATTTAGTGCGTGCATGATACGATGTATTAAAGTTGAGGAAGCGAAAGAAGTATGTCAGGAAATAACAGTGTGGCGGTCCATTCTTTCTGTCTACTCCTTCGGAGAGATGGCGTGATGGTAGGTTAGTAAGTTATTTAATTATTATATATTTAGTAAAATTCCACAATGGTATTTTTTTGTTTTAACAAAAAAAACTTTGTCTTCACTGTGATACCTAGGTTAACCTAGGTATCACAGTAAAGACAAAAACTAAATGTTAGCTATAAAAAATATATTGGAAAATTTACAAGTGTAAGTGAGCGGGACATAGAAGGGGAGGAAATATATATTAGATTAAATGCGGTCTGGCATCCCCTTGCGATTGATATATATTAAATGTAAATCCCGGATAGATAGGAAGTGTATGAACGAGGCTGACGAAAGGGCGACGCTGCGCCCTATAACAGCCTCAGGTATGTTGTGGGAACCCCCTTCTCTATTGCAAAAAGTTTTTTTTACTTTATATATATAACTAACTAACTAACCATCCCGCCGGTTCTCCGGAGGGGTAGGCAGAAATAATGAACCGCCAAACTGTTCTATTCTGACGTACTTCTCGCGCTTCCTCTACATTCATAGATTGATTTGATCGTGCCACGTTTTCTTCGGCCTTCCTCTATTTATAGCTCCGTTCACGTCGTTTATATGATACATACTTTCTTCACCATTCTGTCTTTATTCATTTTTGGCATGTGTCCAAACCATCTTAACGACCCTTTCATTAATTTGTTTTTATTATTTTCATTAGCACCGCATTCACTTCTTTACATTTTTCAATATACGAGTATATTAAGTTAAATTCAACTTAGGTAAATTAACTTCGTCGGCTTATTTTCAAAAATTCAAGTGGAATTTTAACGAATTTTAAAATTTTGATAATAAATCCAATATTGAATGTCGGCCACGTGAGGAGTTGGAGAAATCGACGTGTGTACATGACGCGTTGTATGAATGTTGAGGAATCGAGAAAAGAACGTCAGAGAGAACAGTGTGGCGATCCATTCTTTCTGCATTTTCCTTAGGGGAGACGGCTTGATGGGTAGTTATATTTAAAAAAATATTATTGTAACAAAAAAAAAATTATTAATTAAAAAGTTTATTGTTTTTATTTTCATTATCAAAGATGAACTTTTATAGCAAGCTAGTCTATCGTCATTTATATTGTTACGTGAATTCTAACAGACCACAGAGAGTGTGAGAATTTATTGTTCACGCTGTCATTACCGGCAATCGAAGCTGGGACTTTCGGTTTGCCAGTAATAGCTGTTGCCACTCTGCCTCGTAGACCGTCCCACTACCCCTACCCAATAATATGTAATGTGATAATGCCTTAGTAGGGCGAAACATGTCATTCCCATCAAATATAAAAAAACTTCTAAAAGGAGACGTTTTCATTTATATTCATTATTTAATATGGAGTTTACATCATTGTTCAAGAAACAATTAATAGTTTTTTTTGTATTTCAAAGAAGTGACGTGTTTATTATATAATGGAAATAAATATAAAATACTGGAATATATTTACATGTATTTCAAATAATCATTAACTGAATAAACATGTTTACTTAGTAATTATTGTAAAAACATGTTTTTATAAGAAACACTTTACTTTGTAACTCCCCTAAACACGTTCCAGTAATTGTAATCGCAATACAAGCCGGTATATTTAAAATGTAATAATATTATAAGATATTTATTTTTTTATAAAGTTAAGGCGCAATCAAAACAAGACATTATAGAATCCATAATAACGAATGTTTATGAATTAAAACACTGATTTTTCCACGTTTATATAATAGCTTAAATCAAAAGTGGTATAAATCTATGTTTTAATTCATAACAAAATCATTAAAATAATACCAATATTTATAAATTTAAACTTTGAAAACATTATATTTTTGAGTAGTTATTATGTACTTTTGGAGAAATCCTTGCATTATTTGGATATTTTCTCATATCCCTTATTTATTAATTACAAATTACTTAATTGTGTTTCGTTCGCTTAGATAAATAAATGACAAATAAATTGTAGCAGGAAAAACATTTCATTTTATAATTTCTAAGCGATGTATATATCACTTCAACCAAATATAATAAAACTTGTACAAAACTGACGTTTTTATAAATATTTAGTATTAAATAAGGAGCTTTATATTATTGTCCAAGAAACAGTAAATGATATTTTAATATCGATGTTAACAACAGTTTTAAAGAATCTTTTATGGGAGTGACATGTTTTTCATTCCTAGAACTTTATTAAACATACCATACCAAGGGAACAATTTGATTATCTTCGCATTTTCTTTGTGTTGCGGAATTATATTTAAATAAGTTTAAAAAAACAAGGCAATTAAAAATATATGTACATATATTATTCAAAGGTATAATTTTTAGATATTTTCACATTTTTACAATAATGGCACAACGTATTAAATACAATATTTTTTTAGATATATATACAACAGGTCGTTTGAACCCGATTACTGAATACAATTTATTTTTACATGTCAAACCTTCTCTCATGCGTTCCTGTAATCATATTGTATACTAACTAACCAACTAACTAATCATCACGCCGTCTCCCCGAAGGGATAGGCAGAAAGAATGGACTACCACACTTCTGTGTGTCGTCGTGTCATGTATCAACAGATGTCGTCGCAAGGGTAGCGAAGCTTAAATGGTCGTTTGCGGGACATGTTGCCAGATTGGTAGACGATAGATGGATGATCGTGTCATGCACGTGCGTCGATTTCTCTGACTCCTCACATGGCCGACATTAAATATATGATTTATTTGATCGTGCCACGTTTTCCTCGATCTTCCTCTATTTCTGGTTCCATTAACATCGTTAACATATAATTTTTTTACCATTCTTTCTTCATTCATTCTTTCCATATGTCCAAACCATCTTAATGATCCTTTCATTATTTTGTTTATAACACCATCATTCGCACCGCATTCATTTCTTATATTTTCATTCGACACTCTATCATACACAGAGTATCCACCCATTCGTCTAAGAGATCTCATTTCTAGTGCATTAATTCTACTTTCATCCTTCTTTTGCCAGTTCCATGCTTCGCTTCCATACATAAGGGTCGGTGGAAGAACACCGACTAAATATTTATTAAAACGACGAACAACGTGTATATATTATATTCTTCATATACTCAATAGATGTAATGCGTTTCGATCTGATTTTTAGCTATTTAGTTGCTAATCTATCGCCTTTTTTGCCACGTGAGTTCTAAAAAAGACCAAAGACAGTGTGAAATCACACTGCCATCGTTTGGAATCGAACCAGGGCCTTCAATGTGGCAGTCGTAGCTCACGTCACTCTGCTACAAAGGTTGTCAAATAATTGTCAAACGCCTTTTAATTGCACAATAAGTATATGGTATGTGATGATTTGTTCTGTATACGTATATCATTATTATGAGTAAGAGATCAATGCCCCTTCTTCAAGTACACATTTAGACAAACCATGAGACATAATTCACAGAATTTAGCTTGTGTCAACATTATATACGAGTATGTAGTATTGTAAACCCCCTAACGTGTTATATTATACAATATTTGAACATAAAAGCGGATAAACCATTTAATTTTTAAATTATTAATTTAGCACGAATTTATTCCACACTTAGTTTGACTCCGTGCCTTCAAACAAGATGAGTATTGGAATCGTGCAGATGTGGCTGTGGATGTATGTATATTGAGGGCACAGAGAACCGGTTGGGATATTACGTGGAATCATATGATTCAAATTTACGATGTACTCTTATATGTAAGTTCTGCATAATATTCGTATTGGCTATGGAAAGCGGAAAGGTTTAGAACAGTGCTGATTTTAACTGAGCCGTTTTTTTATTTACCAAGTGTCCCATTTTGCATTTGTTTCTTGATTAATAAACATTTTATTACAATGTTACTAGTTGCGAGCCGTGAAATATTAATTGAAGTAAAGATTTTCTACCCTTTAAAAACTTGGTACACTCTACAATCGTAATCAGTAATAAAAAATAATAAAAAACTAACTTACTAACCATCACGCCGTCTCCCCGAAGGCGTAGGCAGAAAGAATGGACTGCCACACTTTTCTTTCCTGACATATTTCTCTCGCTACCTCAACATTCATACATCGTGTCATGACTCCTCACGTGACCGATATTCGATATTTGATTTATTTGATGGTGCCACGTTTTCCTCGGTCTTCCTCTATTTCCGGTTTCATTTACATCGTTAACGTAGATTTTTTTTACCATTCTTTCTTCATTCATTCTTTCCATATGTCCAAACCATCTTAATTATCCTTTCATTATTTTGTTCATAACACCATCATTCATCATATCATTATATTCATCATAAAATTTAAAAGTTTAATAACGTTTCAACATAAAATTATAACGTTTTATATAAAAAAAAATTTCACACATGTTAAAAAAATCACAATTAATAATACCTAATTGTTCTCCTTTTGTTTTCTACACTACTGTCAAACTACAATAATCAGAACAAAAAAAAAACATAAACTTTCTCAGGCATGCTCATCGTGTTCATTTCGAATTACTTTCGGAGAGAATTAAACTACTCCTCTTTCTTGTCGACATACAGGTTATTGCCTATATACATTATGATAAAAATTAATATTGTCAGCTGTAGCCTGTTTGGAACATCTCCTCATTCGTCTATTGATGAGAGAACCACAAAAATCTCACCACGACAAGTCGAGCTATTCGTATATGCGGATGAATTTTCGTTTCACTAAAAGAGTGATTGGCTTTTATTACCCAAACATCATTCATATTTCCAAAAATGATACCACCTCCTGCTTAATGATCGATTCGATGTCCCCGAAACATTTATTTCGTATTCTGCATTCATCCACTCGGAATCATTTATGACTAAAAATAAGACAACGCATCACCAGATGAGGGACATCCTACGACGATATTTTATTACAGAGACATTTATCATCTTGAATTTATTTAAGCCAATAAAGGTACCTTTTGAATCCGCCAAACGCTGTTAGTTTTGGGTCAACGTAAAGCTACATATATAAAATGTCCGTTATCTGAAGTTTTGTATATTTATATAATGTGACCATTTTTACCCAACAAGGGCTTTATTTTATGTCAGATTTAATAATATCCTAGACAAACATTTTACTCTCATAAAATACATAAAAATACAAAATATTATTATTATCAATATAATAATATTAAATTTGTTTTTTTGAATGTATACAAATACTTGTAGATAAAAACTGAATTTTTACCTATTGCGGGTTAATCATTTTTAAGGATTAATTGTATCTCAATAGAGACGAATAAGACTACCATATTCTGTTTCCAAAAAAAATTACATCTTCGTCTCTATATAGATACAATTAATTATATTGAAAATATATTTATATAATACGTTATAAAATAATTCATTAATTAATATGAGCGAATATGTCATTGATAAAAAAATGTAACTGCTAAAGCATTATCCAAAGAATCGATATATCTCGCTACATTTGATAATGCCTTAGCAAGACGAAACACGTAATTCCCATAAAGTAAAATAAAATTTCTGGATAACATACGTTTTCATAAATATTAATATTTAATATGGAGCTTTATATTATTGCTCTAGAAACAGTAAATGATATTTAAATATTATAAAGCACCAGCTTTCAAGAAGCTTTTATGGGAGTGACATGTTTCGCATTGCAAGAAATTTATCAATCATACCAAAACAAGGTGGAAACAGATAATTAACCGTCATCAAATAATAATTAGGGTATGCTTTACGGTGTTCAAATCATTCTTTAAGCGAGGTGCAGGACTTTGAATCACGCAAAAATAATCACGCTTACACACATGATGCGCGCACGAAAGTCGCGACAGGGATGAACTCGCGCGTCACTGGTCACATGATAACTATTATATTGCCGTGCAGTGAAAGTTATCAAGTATATATATCATACGATTTTGGGTTGTGATTTGGTTATCATTAACCTTATGAAGAACGTTCCGCATTTCAACTAGTAAGTTTTTTTTTCCAGATAAATATAGTCTATTATATTGAAACTTTGTTAAAGAATATTTGTTAATCACGATAGTTTTATTATATAGGCCCTTCTGCTTGTAATGAAATTATCAAGGAGTTATGAACCGGTAAGGTATTTGTGGGTACGACGTGAACACTCCCCCAACACGTGCTCTGTTGAAATTTTAAATTGACGGTTCTAACAGTGATTATCCAATTACGTTTGACTTTCATCGGTCCCGAAGGTCAAAGCATCACGAACAAGGGAATTAAAAAAAAGCATTTAAAGTTAATTTTTAATAGTACAAATGAAAGTATATATTTTTTTATGTACGAGTAGGTATTTTATACACAACACTCCCATTTATTAAAAAAAATATATAAAAATGAAATATTTAACGTATTTCAGACTAACCTTTATTATTTAAATTATTTATTAGATTATTAAAATGATTGTTTTAAATTTATTCATAATATGTGTTATAACAAAAGCATAATAAATCATTATAACATCTGTCAAAACTGACCATATTTGTAAACAATTTTATAACAGTTTCTTGAACGATGATGTAAAACTCCATATTAAATAATAAGTACAAATGAAAACGTAAGTTTTCTAGAAGTTTTATTATGTTTTATGGGATTGATATGTTTTGCCTTTGACATTTCGACATTTGATAATGCCTTAGAAGGGCGAAACATGTCATTCCAATAACATATAAAAAAACTTCTAGAAAATAGACGTTTTTATTTGTATTATTTAATTTGATTATATTTTAAATATTTATATAATATCACTGATGAAGGGCTGGTTAGTCCAAAATTAAATTTTTATTAATTTTTTAATAAATGTAAGGGTTTCATTTAATTTATTTCATTTATTTTGATAATAATCACAAACATTACAGACATACAATTCCAAATCGTTTGCAATTACATTATTAACAGAGACGCATTAAAAAAAATAAAAATTAAGCTTAAGAGTAAGAAAAAATCATAACATTGATATTGCATCCCTGAGGCAACTCACACTATCACGAAATATGTCGACCTCCGAGGCGATCCGATTAAGCAATAAGATTGCCCTACCCACAGGCATTACCATTGGCAGGTTGGTTCTGCAGCGTGGCAAATAAAACAATCTGTGCTGTCTTTGACGAAGGCAATTATCAGATGACGTCATGTTGTCTACAAAGCATGTATAAAAAAAGAAACATTAAACATCTACAACACAAATTTATGGCGAACGTAGAAGAAACGATTGAAAGTTACTTAGTATAGACATATATTTTGATTAACCGGTTTCGAAACTATTCGTTACATTATCAATGCTTGTTTCTAACATATTAATGAAAATTATTATGTGCGCAAATATTGTATACGAAAATATGGTAATTAGTAAAATTAATTGGGTTATTTGCGCCATTTTATATAATTTCTTTAGTTTATCGTTTTAATGAAGATATAGATAATACATATTTTGTTACAAATTAAAAGCCACAAAGACTTTAATAAATTTAAAAATGTCCCGGGATGATGGTATGATTCAAACACTGTATTTGGTCTAATGTTGAATTCACGTGACAATAAAATGGCTACAGATTAGTTACCTATCACAAGTCATGAAATTATAGCTATACCCTTTACATCGATTTGACTCGCGCTGTAATGATGTAAAGAACTATTCAACATTAAATGTAAAAAAAATTCAATTAGTACAAATCACTTTATTTGAGTTAGTAACGCCAACCGGTTTCGATTTGTAACGAGCTTCCTCAAGGCTATACATAAAATGTCTTATTTTTTTGTGCATAGCTCTGAGGAATCTCGCAACAGATCATTTTTAAATAGGTACAGTAGCGAGCACAGAAATCTTTTCACATTGAAAATATCGGTTTTTTGTAGTTATATAATTTTTTTGTGATTCCTTGATAGCTTTTCGGTCCAAATTATTAAGCAACACTGTTTAAAGATGATTTTCAAGAAAAGTGCCTTTTTAGGGATCAAAAATTTTTTTTACAGAGTCATTTGGAAAATGCCCTCTGAAATTTCAATTAGCGGGAATAAAACTCTTCCAGATTTTTTTTGTAAATTTCTGCATTCACAGTTCCTTTTATGAATGCTAATTGACCCACTCCATAAAAGGAGAAGCATCCCCAGATCATTTGTCCAGCAGGATGCTTCACTGTCGGTCTAAGACACAGTCTTAAAATTCCGATTTTGCATTTTCCAAGATGACTCTGCACTGTGCCACCGAGCAAAAACTGTAACGATTATTTTTTCTGACACTGATTTATAATGTTCACAAAACAATATTAAAAAAATAAAACACTGTTAAAATAATTTTTAGGTCAAAGAATATATGAAAATTCATGGGATTCCAACACTGGATTGGCCCGGAAATAGTCCTGACCTAAACCCTATCGAGAACTTGTGGCATAGAAATAAATAAACTGAAGCCTCTATCAACGAAAAACCTTAAAAATACCTTCGAAAAAGTGTGAATACAATTTTTTTCCAAGACTACCTACATAATTTGGTGAAATCCATGCCTAAACGTATTGAAGCAGTTATAAAAAAAAGAGGAGGAACAAAGTACTGATTTTGTTGGTTTTTGATAATTGTTAGTGTTATATAGCTATGTAATTTTATTTGAAATAAATATGTGTTTATTTAAATTATGTGAGCATTTTTAATTTTTGTGGCAAAAAATCGAATATCTACAAATTAACTCTAAAATTAAGAAAAAATATTTTTTTGATCCCTAAAAAGGCACTTTTCTTGCAGATCATCTTAAGACAGTGTTGCTTAATAATTTGGACTATAAAGCGATCAAATAATCACAAAAAAATTATATAATTACAAAAAACCGATATTTTCAGTGTGTAAAGATTTCTGTGCTTGCTACTGCACGTCAAATTACCAAATAATGTATTCATATCAAAGTTTAACTATTTAACATATAAAAAAATTAAACGGACTTTTTCCTTTCATGGTATTGTTTAAATTGAACAATTTTGATTTTACATGGTATTTTCCACGGCTAAATGGCGAGCAGTGTTGCCAAAAGAAAAACATCGTTATCGTTGGTAAAAATACTCAATAAATTAAATCTAATATCTAATTAAGTCTGTTTGAAAATAAAATTTTAATGTTAAGGTGCCTAATTATATGCGTGGTATTAATCAGAGAAAATCAAAAGACACGTATGGTATTAACCTATCTGCATGAGTATTTGGTTCCATCCTACATATTGTAGTAATGTTATGCAAGAGATATTAAAAGCATAAGTTTATAGCTGGCGACAAAATTCCGTACTCGCGACCAAGTATAAAAATATTTATTGAAGTGATTTTATTAAATTAGCATAACTTAGTATCGGCCTTTTTATGCAACGTGACTGAATTTTTTATTTTTTGTTTTTACTGTGGAAGTCGTTGAAGTCATCAGACAGTTGTTAAGTTATTTTTATATTTATATAAATTAAATAATATAAATTACTCTAATCTATTTCACGACCTTTGTAGCCGAGTGGTAAGTGCATTGACTGCCACCCCGAAGGTTCCGGGATCGATTCTCGCCGAGGGATGTGTGATTGTCACACTGTCTTTGGTCTGGTGTAGAATTCACGTGACAATAAAATGGCGATAGATTAGCTACCTATCACATGTCACAAGAATCACTATGATAGCTATAATACCCTTTATGTAAAAAGCGATTCAACAAAATAATTATAATAATAATAATGATAATAATAATAATTACGCAAAAGTTCATATTTTATAAAATTAATAAATGCAGTTGACGCATGTGTGATAAATCTGTATACGATAGAGTGTTAAATGCAATTATAAGAACTGCTTATTTCGCTCGTTTCTCTAATTTAGATTTCAGAAGCTAACTGCCATGCTCTGGCGTACTTCTCGCCTTATTTTAGATTAACAAAGTAATCACAGTAAAACACCTTCGTCGGAGGGACGTCGGGGAGTTGGTAGAAGGCAGAACATCAAAGATTGGACAGGAATAACAAGAGTTCTTAATCTGTTCCAAGTGGCGCAGGATAGAGATGCCTTTGCTGTAGTGATCGCCAATGTTGGGGGGACCAGACATGGCACCGAAAGAAGAAGAAAACACGTTCATAATAAATGCATTAAGCTCACATTATTTAAATTGAATTAAAGAAGAAGCCTTTGGGCATTGACTAGCCTTTGGGTACATTAAGAAAATCTAGTCTTGTGTTACAAATAATTATAAAAGAATTAGTCATTTTAATTAACTGCTTACCCACAAAAATGTAACGTCTTATAAAGAGGGTAAAAATGGCTATTTTTTCAATATTATCAAGTAATAATTTGAGGCCTAATTTCATAGAATTTCTTATATTACAATAATTCTATGCCAAAAAAGATTAATCCGGAAACATTAAACATATCCCTGTAACCTCAATCATCTCGATATTTGAAATACCAAATATGTCAAATGATTCGTGGTTTCTAAGAAATAAAATGAATAACATAATTGTTTGACAGTAAAGAATAAGTGAGGTGTGTATATGTTACATAAAAAGAGTATATTTAATGTGTATAAAATTAAAGCCACCCAAAAAAATTATGATAAAACTTCCAAAAAACCAAAAAAAATAACTTTTTTTTTTACTAACTGATTTTGCTCTTATCGGAGTTTCGTCAGGTTCGTAACAAAAAAAAACTAATTGTATAAACTCAAGGATCTAAATAAAAGAAAATAAATCATTAAGATGGTTTGGCACATCTTAATGATTCATTTTGTAAAATAGTCCATTATTTTGGCCGAAACAGTTGATACTTCAACATTATTACTGTTAAAATTTATAACAGTTATGATATGACAATTTATTTTTATTCACTGAGAGTGTCGCGACAGCTGTTTCGCCAACCGATGTTTGCATCATCAGGTGTTAAAAAAAACCATTTTTGGAACACCTGATGATGCCAACATCGGTTGGCGAAACAGCTGTTGCCACACTCTCAGTGAATTAAAATCAATTGTGACAGTGTTATAAATTTTAACAGTAATGATCATTTTGTTCAAGACACGTTTATTTGCACAGCATTCTCCTATTCTAATATTATAAATTTAACACTGTATACAGATTTATCACGGAGAGATCTGTAATCTATCGCATTTATTCTACTTTCATCCTTTTTTTGTCATTTCCTTGCTTGGCTACCATTCTTAAAGGTCCATAAGAGAACACCATTAACGCTCACAATTTTTTCTTCGCCTTGTCACGTAGCCGACATTTAATATTTGATTGATTTGATCGTACTTTGTTTTCTTCAGTCTTTGTCTATCTTTCCACTTGTTCTGGTAACAAGTGGAATTTTTTATTTTTTTATTTTTGTAATCAATTTTGCTTAGAAATTTCAATAATCAACATTATTTTTAGGCATTTGAATTGATATGCGTTTACTTTATCGCAACGTTCCAAATTTATTTTCAAATAAGGAATAACCAGTATTTTGGTATAGTTTGTATTTTTCGTCGTGTTCTTCGGGCTTCCGATGGTCGATTCGGTAATAAACCCAGCAGTTGATTATTTCAATTAAAATTGTCCG
This sequence comes from Lepidostoma basale, assembly GCA_022606425.2. Classification (NCBI taxonomy): domain Eukaryota; kingdom Metazoa; phylum Arthropoda; class Insecta; order Trichoptera; family Lepidostomatidae; genus Lepidostoma; species Lepidostoma basale. Next base: position 13,525 of record JAHDVF020000172.1, read on the forward strand.
CAATCTTAAGATGGCCGCCGAAGCTACATGCGGATAATGCGAGCATTTACGAAATTCTTCAGACCTCCGTTTAATTTATATCCAGGCGTGGGAAGGGCCCGGGGCTGGTTGCGAATTCCTACACGAGATTCAGAAGGGCTAATAAGGAAATTCCCCTTGAAAATAGTTTAAAACGCCTAAACATTTCGAGCGAGCTTCGTAATAGAGAGAGAGAGAGAGAGAGAGAGAGAGAGAGAGAGAGAGAGAGAGAGAGAGAGAGAGAGAGAGAGAGAGAGGGAGAGAGAACACGTAATTTCTGCACCCGTATTTAAAGTAATAGTCCATTATTGATTAACAGTTTTCTAATTGTTGTTTTTACTCGTGTGCTCCTGGTATAATATACCATGTCTTATTCAGCATTAAGTACAAATTTTTAATCGAACGAGCTTTGTAATTGAGAGAGAATACCTTATTTCTGCACCGGTATTAAATGTGATAGTCCATTATTGATTAATAGTTTACTAATTGTTGAATTTACTCATGTGTTCCTGGTATAATATACCATGTCTTATTCAGTTTTATGTACCAAGTCCTATTCGAGAGACCTTCGTGATAGAGAGATAACGCATAATTTCAGCTCCCGTATTTATAGTAATATATTATAATAGTCCATTCTGGATAAATAGTTTACTAATAGTTTAATTTACTTATATACTCTTAGTATAATATACCATGCCTTATTCAGAATTGTGTGCCGAAACTTATTCGTTTTGTAAAGTAGACAAAAAAGTCATTGTACAAGACACAATAAAAAAATACCTATGTAGGTAATATTGGCTTAATAAAGACAATGTAACTTTAAAATTATAATTTATTTATTCTTCAAAGCGAAGAAATAAATATTTGAAAATAGTTTCAAACACTTATGTTATTTGTTTTTACACTACTTTATTTTGTTATATCGAACCAACCGGTTTGGCTCTTGCAGGGTTACAATAACAAATAAGTTTGTTTTCTGACAAAGCTGCGGTGGGAGCGAAACCGGTTGATTCGACAAAACAAAATAAAGTAGTGTGAAAACAAAGTACAAGTAGTTTAAATTATTTTTAATAACACCACATCACGAATTAAGTACTTGAGTTCTCTTCTCGCCGGCATTACCAGAGGCAGGCTGGTTCTTGCGACCGGCAGAAAGAATAATCTATGCTGGCGCTGTAAAATTTATGTTTGCTAAAAATTTACTGTCGAAAAAAATTTAAAGAGACGAAGATGAGGTTGACACCTACAAAAATTGTCTTGGCTCTAAAACATTACTAAACAGACTGCCTTATTATTTTGAAGATAAAAAAGATAGTTTACTCCAGAGAACTAATAATATAAAACTAACTAACTAACCATCACGCAGTCTCCCCGAAAGGGTAGGCAGAAAGAATGGACTGTCACACTTTTACTGATGCGGCACTCCATTCTTCTCTTTTCGCTCCGCGGGAAACGCGGTGTGATGGGTTGCGAACCTCATCGCCACCAATAGGCATCTCCCGCGCACACTTCGATCGTCCGACACCCGCAAAATAAATCTAAAACAAATAATATAAAATACAATGATATAAAATAAAATAACAAAATAAAAATAATTTAACACAAAATGTTATTTTTAGATGGTGCACAAATTGTCTATTTAATTTATTTTCCACGAATCCACCGTTTTTATTTAATTTAGCACATAATGTAATAACACATAATGTTTTTTTTCGATGTTGCACATGTTGACATGGACGATCCGGACTTTTGTGTTTATTTAATTTATGTTACACGTATCCACCGTTTTTTAAATTAGCTGTAATTAGGCACTTAACCAGCAAGAACTTAAAAATAATATCGAAGAAATTATTCAAATTGTCATTGGAACAAATGAAAATATTTTTTTTACACCTGTCAAAATTCTTTATAAAAACGATAAAACTAATATAATTTTAACAGCAAAACAATACAAACGTATTAGTGTCACAACCAACTATTATAAAGTGCGGCAACAGTTAAATTGACCAAAACAATTCACTTATACGCGAAATATCTCCAAATTAACAGGAGCACCACATGAACCAAACCAAATAAATCAAATGCTTTCTATAACGGTATGTAAGAAAAGTGTATTATCTTTAGTAAAATAACGTAATCGAAAAGTCCTGATATTTTTATCTTATTCTACACTTTCCAATACAATTGTCTGGTTTTCGCCTTTTGAAACAGGTTCTCCGGTATAAAATAACGACAGTCATTACTTTTAACGACAAAAATTTACACATTGCCTGTTTTTTCGCAGAGGCACAATTTATTTCCCGACTTGTCTTAGGTACAGCTGATTCGTTTTGCCACCAATATTTTGTCATAGCTCTTTATTGTTGTCGATATTCTATTATTCAAACGAATAAATTACCAAAAAATAGGTATCAACGATGAATCATAATAAGATATCTTTAAATTGTGTGATGCAAAAAGAAACGAATATTGTGTTGTTATAATTGTATTAGGTATGATAGAATGTTGTACAAATGGTATTATTACTGATTGAAAATGTTTTAATATATCCAACAGTACCTTAAATGCAATTTATTGTATCGACAATGAAGAAATTGTTTTATCTTAAAGTCACGTCTTTCGAATGAGTGAAAGTACTTTCAGAAGACATATACTCTTGACTTTAAAGAATATCTTGTCTTCCTAAAGTCAAACCATCTCCAAATACAAAGCGTATTCAATGCTGCTGAACGATTGTATTTGGAGCAACAAAAATATTGTCATATCACGTCGCTCCTGAAAGAACTTCAATGACTAAAAATCCGAGAGTGAGTAAAATACAAAATGTGTTTAACAGTGTTTAACGCTCGACACCAGAGAGCGCCAACGTATATTTCGGACCTCTGCGTGACACCTATGCCAACGGAAAGGCAACGTTCACTCCGATCAGTAGAAACAAATGCAAACAACACAACAAAGTTTCTATGATCGTGCTTTCAGCGTTGCGGGTCCGTTGGCGTGGAATAGTCTCCATGTTAGTTTTAAGTATGAGGATAGTGATGTTAAATTTATGAAACTTCTATGGACTGCACTGTTCAGTCTCTCTTTTCTTAGTGCGCCCTTGGAGTAATTATTTTTTAAAAAGTGCGCGCTTTAAATATAAGTCATCAAAACAATAATAATAAGAATGCTGTTTTATACATCTTTGCTATATTTTACATAAATATTTCTTTAAATAAAATATAAACCGTTTGTTTTTATTTGTTAGTGTATTAGTATACACATTTTTCACATATATATTTTTTGTTTAGAAATTATGTAGCGTGAAATGAAGGCCTAAATAAGAATAAAAATACAAAATTTTGCGTATAACAGGTTCAGATATTAATAACACCATGCAAATACTGTTAAACATCCTTCCAATAGACCATTTGATTTGTATTTTTTTATGGTCTTCACAAAAATATTAAATATATTTTTAACTGATTTCAATATTATTAAAAGATGTCTAGAGTCTATTGATTATTGTCGGTACTTTAATTATTGAATGCACCATTTATGAGGCGATCTCTCGGTAATCTTGGTACATACCATTATAGAGAAAATAATTTTTGTTTTCGACCATAATTCATGATTTTCTATGCCAACGCACAGTATGTAACGCTATCTGGCGGCTGAAATAGAAAGTACACTATCCCAGCATTAATTTTCTCTGTGGTCAAAGCGTGTATCGTGTAATGGCTGAAGGTGGGATTTTAAAGTGCACCTGATTAGTTATTCCCATCACAAGTACAATTACTCGACGCGTGAGATTTCTGTAAACTATTCGACTATGATAAATCAGGGTTGTGATCTACCGTACAGAACTAGTTATAATACACTTACTAGAAAAAAAATTGTTACCCTTCACGGCTGTACGTATATCTTAGTATAAATAGCTGTTTATATATGTATCTTCATAACTACAGATATATGGTAGTAGACCTACAAGTGTCCACAAATGACTCCACCCCAATCTGGCTCCACGGTGTCCCCCATGTGACCACGACCAGCTTCTGCTACCTCGGTAGTATGATAGCAGGCTTGGGAGGTACGGAGGAAGATGTAGCCAGCAGACTCAACAAGGCAAGGGGAGCTTTCGCAATGCTTCGCCCTGTATGGCGTTCCGGTATCATTTCGAGAAAACTCAAGCTCAAAATATTCAGCAGTAGCATTAAAAGCGTACTGCTGTACGGATGAGAGACTTGGGAATCTACCGCGGACGTTATTGGTAAACTCCATGTGTTTATAAATAGGTGCCTTCGCTCAATATTAAAAATCAAGTAGCTTGACGGAACCCAGCCTGCATCACTCAGGGCGCACTAAATTGGTCCCCTATGGGGGAAAGAGGAAGCAAGGCAGACCCAGAGCCACCTAGAGGAGACCTCTGCAGGACGAGGTTAAGGCAGCAGGCCTCACTTGGGATTATTTCGGGCAATAGGCATGCGATAGAGTCGGGTGAAGAAGGTTCCTTAAAGCCCTATGCACCACGGAGGTGTGACAGAACAAAATGAAGAAGAAGACACGTGGTTTGAAACGATATTAAGTGTGAAAAAACAATAAATGTTTCAATGATCCAAGAAGATTTAACAAACTATAGACCACGATAATTGTTAGGGAGTTTAATGCGATAGGCGGGCAGACACGGCGTGAACCAAGCAATTTTTACGCGTCAGTGAGATAAAATACTACGATATGTAAGGGGCAAAAGCCTTCAGCACCGAATAAGAAATGTAGAAATCTGAAGAATTATCAGCGCAAGACTATGGGGCACTAATCCAGTAAACACTGAAACGAGCATGTGTCCCGTAATCCAGAAAATAGGACCCCAAATAAAGCCCGTGATAGTCTACTGGATGGTTCCAATAAATAAAAATGATAGGTTTGCTATAAAGTTATATAGTTCACACATAATTATATAATAGATTTCATCCCTTTACGTTGATTTGGCTCGCGCTGTAACGAGTTTTTCAAGAACATAATAATAATCATAATAATGACAATAATAATAATAAGATTCATGCCCTTAACGCTACCCGATAGTAAATTTCAAATATTGTTACGTATATTAATTGTATGATTTATTACCCTAATGTCAATTAACTCAATTAACTCCACGAGTCAATTAACTCCAATATTGCATTAATTACAGGTAAACGTTGCGTGTTGATTTTTTAAATAATCTTTTAACATGATTTAACAAATATTCATCTAAAGGATAATTCATTAGTTTGATTATTATATACATATATGCAGAAAGCCTTAGTACATTTTCAGGTATTGGGCGAAGAAATTTTTAAGCATTTCAATATTAATGTATTAATTCAAAGTGTTGACAATATTTTCCTTTAATTTGAAAATAGAAAAACATGCATATTCGATGTTTGTTTTATATTGTGAAAAAAATATTATAATTATTTTTTCCAGATATTTAGACTTTTTCTTCTTTCATTAATTTATTTATTTATTCAAAGTTTAACAACGAATACGAAATTATTGATATCCTAAACAACACTAAAGCGTGATACGAAAGTCCTTCCAAAAGCTGTTCGTAGTATTTAATATTTATAATATAATAGTTCGATATATAAACAATATTTTTAAGAGAGAGAGAGATATGACCATATATTTAATCAATACCTCGAAAAGGTCCTATTAACACTTAAAAGTGTTTTTTTGTTCAAATGGGATATCATAGATATGAATATACAGTATCTTCCATTGCTTTTTAAGTGGTAATTTTTTTTTACAGACATTTTCCGTAATACATTATTCCATAATACGTTCTTCCGTAATACATTCTTCACACAAAACACTCAAACACGGTTCAAGAATCTCGTAAAATCCCCATATTACTTAATTATCCCACAAACCATTAGACTTGGGGAAATTTATAGTTCTAGAGCAGAAGTTCTCAAACTTTTTCTCTCGTAGATCCCCTGCCTGTCGAATATTGAAATTTGCTGAACCTGTTAAAGTGATATGTGTTAAATAAATTATAAAAGCCTCGATGATGGTTTGATGGAAAGAAGGATCCAACCACGTGTATTCCCATTCATATCTCATAGATTCTAAATTTAGATTCCTACATGTCGAAACTAGAGGTCAATGTCTTTACTTTGGAAACCTATGATCTAGGAAAATATATAGTGTTTAGAATACTCGATGTTACAAATAAACTATCGAACTAACCAACTGACTATCACGCCTTCTCTCTGAAGGGGTAGGCAGAAATAATAGAATACCACACTGTTCATTCCTGACATACTTCCGTCATTTCCTCAACATACATACATCATTCTTCACTCCGTCCTTTGGTGATAGCAGTAAGAAGAGGAATTCGGACATTGCATTTAATCGCCTTAGATTTGGACATTTTTAGTGTCAGAAAGGCAGTGTTTACAAACAATATATTATCAATTCTGCAAGGAGTACTGCCTCGATGATGTTGACATATTTGGGATCATTCTAAAATATGTTGTTCCTCATTGTATTATGTATGTGTGCTTTATCAAATTTCATATTTTTATTGTTATTTTCGTTAAACTGTTTCGTGTCTACATGAGTCGTCTAAATATTGTTCGTTTGTTTTGTCTCATTTATGTAAAAAAAAAAATTGAATAAATAAATGCACGCACGTCGATTTCTCCGCTTACACGTGCAACGACATTTAATATTTAAATTAAATATTTATTTATAACGTACACGTATTTATAACGAGTTATTATTTTAACATTCTTATTCCTTGATTACTGATCAAAAGAAAACGTGCTGAAGTAATAAAGTTTCATTCGGCAACGCATTGACGAATTCACACTTATTATTATTATTGAATTCACGCAGTATAACGCATGCGTCAGACATAAATCACGCCCCGCCCAGTATTGGTTGATAACCGTAACGAAACAAACGTCTCCAACAATTAAATTTGGAACTGCACGAAAATGCAAACCGGACCTGCGCAGTGGAGATTTGCGCACACCCATAAATCATTAAGGCCTGTTTTGATTGTTGTTTATATTGCCCCGGGTGCTTCACCTTTCAACGTGTGGTACCTACCACACTACCATAGTAGCGCGGCCTCACCGTGGGAACAGAGCTTAAGAACCCGATACTTACACGAAAATAAATATAGAAAGCTATAGCGGCAGAGTTTGTTCAACTGAAACTCTTTGCATTTCTTTTAACTACACGAACCCATTTCTGACTTTCCATATAACGCAAACGTGTTTCCTTTGGGCGTATTACGATGCATTAGCGAAACGCGCTCTCTAGAATTGGGTACTTATAAGGCAACAACGCACGCCAGCAATATAGCCACGAGCTATGTTATTTTTTTATTCGTGTTTCGGTCTTATTCTCTCATTTTTGGGACTTAAAAATGGAACGCGGCAGGTAGACACCTACCTAATTGCCGTACAAAATTTAAAATAAAACATTATTTTTGTTTTCTTGAAAGCAAATAACTTATGAAGCTTGCACATTTGGACATGCAAACATGGTCTAAATAAACGTTAGAGCACTCATACATATATGAAGGGTGATTTCGTATGATAATTAAAGCCACAGCAGAAAGATTCAGTTACCAACATTATAAATATACATATTAAGATAGAAATTGTTTTGATTTGGTTTCAACATTGTAATTATTTTTATTAGCGTGAGGACCGATGAATGGTCATATTTTTGTTCATGTTTTTCTTGTTTCTTATATTAAAGATTCGACAATATCATGGCTATTTTTACTTTGGATGCAGCAGCTCTAACGAAAGATGTCTTGCTGCAAATGAACCGTTTTTAAATGTTTTTTACTTAAATATTTTCCTATTCTCTTACACTTCATTTTCTTTACATTGGATTATCGTTTGCAGCTGTTTGTATTTATCGTTACTCATAACGTGCTCGAAGAATTCAAATTTCGTGAGCTTTATGCGTTTTTATTTTTGTCAAATTTTAAAATTTGAGAATTAAAATGTTTTATGTGACGTCATTATAAGAAAGTGTACGAAAAAAATTGGGTTATATTTTTTCAATTTAAAATTAATTGACTCTGAATAAAAAAATATTGAAAAGTTCATTGTAAATAAAACAAATATATCAAATATTATTATAGAAAATAATGATGATTTGTTTTGAATATTTACATTTCACGGACTTTTAAATGCGTAATTGTTTGTTTATAATATTATAAACTAAACAAACTAACATGCAATAATATAGGGTCTTTCATTAAGCGCTTTCTATCTTTAAATTTAAATAAAACAAAGTGTGTGTGAGATATCATCAAAATTTTATATTCGTTTGAAAGGCCTATTGATGCCATTATGTATGAAATATAACATCATTCAAATGTCCACCGCGGCTTCTCTGGGTGGCGCGCATCCGAAATGTCCAATTTTCCATGACTCTGGCGCATAAATCAGGCCGAATTTGACCGATGGCATGGGCTATGTTGGCTTTGAGGGCTGCTGTGGTTTGTGGCTTATTCGCATAGACCTGCGACTTAATAAAACCCCACAAGAAAAAGTCTAACGGGGTCAAATCGCACGATCTCGGTGGCCAGTTCACATCACCTCCACGTGAGATGACCATGCTCTCAAATCGCTGGTGCAGAATGTCCAATGTGGCATGAGCTGTGTGGCACGTAGCGCCGTCCTGTTGAAACCACATGTCGTTGGTGTCCATATCATCCAATTCAGGCCAAAAGAAGTCAGTAATCATCAACCTATAGCGCTCGCCGTTGACGGTGATGGCCTGGCCAACGTCGTTCTCAAAGAAATATGGACCGATGACGCCGCCAGCCCAAAATCCACACCAAACAGTGACTTTTTCGGGATACATTGGACGCTCTTGGATCTCATGTGGATTAGTATTGTCCCAAATTCGACAATTTTGTTTGTTGACGTATCCATTCATCCAGAAATGTGCCTCATCGCTGAAGATGATTTTTCGATAAAAATTTGGGTCAGTTTCCAACTGCTCCAGAGCCCATTTAGCGAACACACGTCGTTGTCTATGGTCGTTTAGCTTGAGCTCCTGGGTCAGTTGAATTTTGTACGGGTGCAGGCCCAAGTCACGACGCATAATTCGCCAAGTTGTAGTCTGCGAAAGGCCGAGTTCTTGTTAACGACGCGAAATTGACTGCTTCGGATTCTCCTGCAAACTCTCACGGACAGCGGCGATGTTTTCGGCAGATCTTGCGTTTCGCCGACGTACGGGTGTTGGTTGATTGATTACTGAACCAGTGGACTCAAATTTATCCACCACACTGCGAATAGTTCTCTCAGTAGGACGCTTATGGCGACCGTAAAATGGGCGAAGCGCGCGGAACGTTGTCCGAACAGAATACCGATTTTGATAAAACAATTGTATAATTTGCACGTGTTGTTGAATGCTATATCCGTCCATGGTGATTTGGCAAAACAGACTGAATAAATGACAGCCAATTTGACAGATGTCGCTTTAACAATATGGCCGCTATCAACTGTCAAAGTTTGAAAGTGCCTATTGGAAGACCCTGTATATCGAAGGTTATTAATAGATTCATAAAACATTGGTTTAGACATATGGAATTTTAACGATGTGAATGGATTGCGGAGTCGAAGAAGACCAAGAAAAATATGGCATGATCACATTAATCAAATTTTAAAAGTCGGTCATGTTAGAAGTCAGAAAAATGTAAATTATGACCCGCTGTAAGAATGTGGAGAAAGCTTACTATGTGTGTCAGGATAGAGTAGAGTGGCGATCCATTCTCTCTGCCTACCCTTGCGGCGAAACGGCGTGCTTGTTTGTAGTTGTTGTTGTTGCATAACATAATAAAATAAACAAAACCGAACAATTTTCTTGCTGTTCAACTAACTATAATAAATACTGAAATCAATTAAAGTTTTTTTAATCAAGTGTTGAGAGTGTGCGACAACGCGTGGTATGTAAAAAAAGTAAAACCAACATCTGCTGTGTAATCAGAAATAAGAAATTTATGTTTCCGCTTTACAAATAATATGGACGTGTATAAATTCTAAAACATTCTCAAATAACTAATGACCAATGAACTAAAAAAAATTGCCAAGCAAAAAAAAATACAAATTATAAATAAATAATTGTGTGTTGAGGTAATAAATTATGTTTTTCTGGTTGCACAGTTAAATTCATTTCATCTTTAACACATGTACTTAAATCTATTTAAAAACGTTATATTATTGCTATACACAATTTAAATTTAATATTGAGGAAAACATATGTTTTTATAAGATTTATTTTATTTCAGTCGAGTGACACCTTTCTCATTAATTAATTGTTTCTTGAACAATGATGCAAAACTCCATTTTGATTACTGAATATAAATTAAAACGTAAGTTTTCTAGAAATTTCATTTTATTTATATAAGAATGACTTGTCTTTCTTTTAAAAAAACGACATTTTAATTTATATTAATGACATATTTCTTCTTGCGATAGTTTTTACATGAATGTGCCATATTAAGGCTAAACATGACACTTAGAGTAACATAAAAAATCTGTAATCAGACAAAAAATAAAAATAAAAATTTATCACTATCTTTGAAGTAGGTGAAAGAGGATGACGAGACATCAGAGTAAGACTTTAATATATTTATTTTAAAATGCGTTTGATAGATAATTTAAAGATTTTTTTAAAATCCTCATTTTAATAAATATATAAAAACGGCAATTTAATTTTTTAAATATTATTGTCATAGGTGCAACACATAAAGCATCTTTGACGTTTTTATTACCCTAAATGAAGGGTTATTGCGTAATATCGACAATATTCCCATACAACTAATCTTCTTTAACCATCTTGAGACTAAAAGCTTCTTCAGAACTCGCCCTGGGGCCAAATTGTCTCGAGTTTAAAATAACTTTGATATGAAAATGTAAGAAAGTATGAAGAAGATACGGAAGAATTATATAGTGATCATTAATTTGTATCGTATTAACATAATTCAAGCAGGGGTAGAAAACATTTTTGGGTTTGTTTTTAAATAGTTCCACTGTTTTGATTAGACAGTTAAAGTCATGAATTAAATTAAGTACAAAAATTATGTAGTATAAAGTGATAAGATTCCATATAAAATATTATTTTATAAACTTAATGCATACACACTGGGCAATTCTATATTAACGCTAAAACTTGTTTTCTCTACTTTTGATTTTGACAACGAAACATAATTATACGTTGTTACAGTAATTCATAAATCAGTGCGATAATGCGTCTCTAAATCAATCGATCATTTTAAGGGTAAATTTTTGGACTCTTGAAATAAAGAATGAAACTAAAATTAAACAACTAGTGTCACTGCTTTCCTTCTTATTGTATCATAATAATCGTTAAATAATTATTTATTATGTTTACGCTAACTAAATATTTTTGATTAAAAATGAATAGTTAATAGGTTTCCTTAAATTTGTATCATATTTTATATTTTTTAAACAAAGCAAACATCATATATCTCTGCGTGTGGAGCACTCGTACGGGACATTTTTTTCTGAAATATTGTCATTCAGATTCCCGTGCAAACGTATCTCATCAAATAAAAAAATGATACGTTTTAATTTTGTTTGAAAATTAAATATTTGTTTCCAATATTTAATTAAAACTTTTATATAGCAATATTTTGGGTTCCTAAGCTTAACTAATATGAAATATAGATAATGTCATTTTTTTACATCTCAAATAAATATTAGAAAGTGTATCGATTTAAATTTTCTTTTCTAAACAAAAAAAGTTCCCTTTCATAATATAATTTATTTTATTATTTATATAGGAAATATTATTTATATATTATTTATATCGAAAACACTTTTTTTTGCAAGTCACAATATCATAATAGACATTATGATATAATATTTAAAATAGTATAAAAATCCTATGTTTTCTAAAAGTTTAATTATATTTTATTGGAATAACATCAGCATTAGCAAGACAAAGCACGTTATACAAATAAAATATAATAAAGCTTCTTGTCAATAAAATTTTTCAATCTTATTTAGTATGGAGTTTAACATGATTGTTAACAATCAATAATGAGATTGTAGTTTAATACTCATTCAAATCGACTCTAAAATTAACTAGTTGGCAATTTCTGTTGAGATGCAAGTTCTTTATCCAATTTTAAACATGGAACCATTCATTAGAGGTACACATGTAATGTTGAATGAATATGTTCTCATGAATGAATGATAAAAAAGAGCTTTAACCGCATCCCAATAATTTACCCTTCGACCCGCAGTATACCATTTTTTTAAGTCATCGTTGTTTTTATACGCATTTTTTAATCCAGCGTTTAAATCGTTAAAAGTGGAAAAAAAAGTAATTTGATTTTAATAGTTCTTATTTATTTCTGTTTTAATTCATATAATTATAATTGGTATTACAACACTTTATTTCAATTAATACACACATGTTTCTGTTATATAATAATCTATATCAATGTACACAATTTTAACAAAAAAAAACTAATTGTATTTATATACCATACCAATAAAACCTAATTTTATATGAATCAGAAGATGGCAGCGAGCTACCGAAACCGATCAAGACACAAACATCAGTGGATTTTAACTAAATATACATTTAAAAAGTATTTTTTTAAATTATAAAACATATTTTCATTGTTATTCTATTTAAGTGTTAAAATTTTGTATATTGATAAAGGTTATGTAGTTTGAATGGATGGTTAGGGTTTTAAGAGTGCAGAAAAAAAATTCTGCGCTTTCATTACCTCAGGGAGTGCGGTTTTTACCCGTGGCTCTTTCCGACTGAATTCTCGCTAAGTATGCTTAGCTACCAATCATTGGAGAGAAGGAGGAATATCCACTTGGGAGATCACTTCTTTCAGCTGATTGGCAGCCATATACATAACTCGGATGTATTAAGTGATGTAGGTCTATTTGTCCCTGATAATTACCTTCGTCAAAGACAGCACAGACTGTTTTATTTGCCGCGCTGCAGAACCAACCTGCCAATGATTATGCCTGTGGGTAGGGAAATCTTATTGCTTAATCGGGTCGCCTAAGACGTCGACATATTTTGAGACAGTGTGAGTTACCTCAAGGATGCAATATCAATGTTATGATTCTTTCTAATTCTTATTCTTAATGTTTTTATTTATGCTTCTCTTATATTTTTTTATAAAGTAATTGCAAACGATCTGGAATTATATGTTTGTAATGTTTGTGATTTTTATTCAAATAAATGAAAACAAATTAAATGAAATACCATTCTCGAAGGTATGTGTACCAGTAAATGTCATGAAACGCCATAGTTGCATAACATCAGCAACACTACCATCTAGTCCGACTTTCTGGCATCCACGTGTGATCTTTTTGGTCTCACAAACCCTGGGTGTGGCATATTGGACGTACCCGTATGTTGATGTGCCACAGCTAACAGAGATAGGGCAAATGGCGATTTTCGGCGCCACAAAACCGGTGACCCCCAGCTAACACCCCTACAGAAAAACCCCGGTCCTCCTAGTAAGAGGGTTGGGCGTTAGGCTAACGACCTAACCTCGTAAAACAACCAACTTAACGAACACTTCAAGAAATTCGTTTCATAGAGGAGGCTGATACTCACCAAGGGCTGTAGCGCCGGAGATAAAGGTTATGTCATAACCGAAACATGTCTGTGTTAAGTAAAATAAAGTGTTGTATTACCAAGTGTAATTATATTTATTCAAATATGAATCCACTAAACAAAGTTAAGGCGAATATATAACTAACTAACTAACTAACCATCACGCCATTTCCTGGGAGGGGTAGGCAGAGAGGATGGATCGCCACAATGCTTTGTCCTGGCATACCTCTCGGGCTTCCTCTACATTCATACATCGTACCATGCACGCACGTCGATTATTCCGACTTCGAATGTGACCGCCTTTTAGTAATTGATTAATTTGGTCATGCCATGTTTTCCTCGGTCGTCCTCGGCTTCTTTTTCCACTCGCGCTACTTGTGTACCACTTTTTAACCATTCTACTCTCATTTATTCGTTCCATATGTCGAAACCATCTCAGGGATCCTTTTTTAATTTTATCCACGATGCAGTCATCTGCCTTACATTTCTTTCTTATTTCATCGTTCGGTATTCTATCATACAACGTTTTCTTGCACATTCTTCTTAGTGATCCCATTTCTACGGCGTTTATCCTGCTTTCATCCTTCTTTTGCCAGCTCCAAGCTTCACTTCCATACATTAGGGTTGGCACTAGAACACCATTGTGTACTGCTATCTTTGCTTCTGTAGATATTTTTATTTTCAGTAACGGCTTTGGCGAATATATTATAATATATAGAATAAATTAATTAATTTCATATAGTTTAGGCTTAGTTTTTTTACAAATAGGTAAAGCTCCAATGTTTTGCCTTCTAAGGCATTGTACTTTTATCTTAAATATAATAGAACTCCTAGAATACAGACTTAAATTCAAATTAATTATTTAATTGGAGTTTTACATCATTGTTCAAGAAACAATAAATATGTATATATAAGCAGTTTGCTTGGACATTTCTAAAGTAATTTTTTTTTTGAATTGACATCATTAAAATAATTGACAACGCAACACACTTATAAATTATAATAATTGATCTAGTAAATGTATAGATTAACATTATCAGATATCTGAAGATTATTTTTATCATTTACATCTGTTAATGACCAAACTAAATCAAGTATGAGATCTGAGATAAGCAGAACCACACGAGAATTCATTGATTAATGTATATTTTAATGTTGGTGATCTAATATCGGTCAATTTATAAATGTTTCCTTATAACCCCCGTTATATTCGTTCGTATACCATATACATATACATGGGCTTAAAAACGAATCGTATTCAAAGCTTATATAAATTATTTATTTATTTATAACGCTTTTTTAAATATTTTATAACAAAAATGATAGGTTTCCTGCGAAATATTAATTTACATTATATTAATCAATTGCTAAAATGCGGCCACATTCGAAGTCGGAATAATCGACGTGCGTGCATGGTACGATGTATGAATGTAGAGGAAGCCCGAGAGGCCATCCTCTCTGCCTAGCCCTCCGGGGAAATGGCGTGATGGTTAGTTAGTTTTAGTTAGTTAATCAATATTTCGTATTTTTTGGGTTTCGTGCTTTCCTGAGCGTTAAGTTTTCCGTAGTACAAATATTTTACAAAATAGGGAATTGTGTTATTTCACGTAAATTATTCTTACGTACAACCCATTTTACACTAACAAAATTAAAAAATCGAACATTTAACTATTTTTCGAGCTTACATGGCATTTTTCAAATATAATATGAGCCGAGTTTTTAGTTGATATTACAAGGCAGGGTCCAGGACCCACTTTTGTCTTTAATATATTTAAAACGTGAAACAAACATTGATTGATTGTCTTAATACTTTATTAAAAGTAAACAGTTTTTTTTTTTTTTTAATAAAATGTCTTATTAAAATATAAATAATGTGATATTATTTTATTAAAAAAAAAAGCACTCAAGTTTCGAGAAATTAAATTTTATATTTGTAGAATATTTCATTTATTTATATATATATATATATATAAAAAACCGCTTCAAAATCAATATGCTCTCCTTGTTAATGATTCCACGGTGAAATTGTGTAATTTATTATTTTAACGAACGCGCTAATACTTTTTGCTCATTTGGAGCACACATAAATTTAATCTAAACAAAAAAATCTAAACTTGAAACAGTTTCCCGCGCTTTAAGCGATGCCCGTACGCAAAAGTGCGCTTGCGCAAGCTGTCACGACATCCCTATATATATAAACGCTGCCCGCAGCTATCACGGCACATCGTCAGACGGACACGACCGGAGAGCATCGTTAATTCACTACAAAGACATGAACAATGGTGCATGTGAGCGTAAAAAGAAAATTTCATCACATAAGCGCAACCAGCTGCACAATTCTCGCGTATCGTCCCTTTTGAAACTTTCACCTTAATTTGCATGTAATTTTTTTGTTGCTGCATTTGCTACTGGTACAAGTAAACATTCGGAGTTCGTTATAAAGTCTCCTTAACATGTTCAAGAGCATCTTATGCCATCTTAATAATAGCTTCCTAGAATTAAAGCGTTGTTATTGCAGAGTGGGCTTGCTTTGCTTTGCCGTTGTGAAGATTAAATCTCATTATAAATGCATTTAAGCACCCCTGTAATAATACCAAATGGCTTACATGATCTTACATAATAAGTACATATATTAGAGCTTTGTACCCAAAAGCACAATAATTCATTCAGACAGAAAATAAACAATGTTTATTTAATTTCAGTTCTCCGATCACTGCTCTCATGCACTCCACAAATAAATTATTTAATTTCCTCTCTCGGGCAATTTATTATTTTAAGCCAATAGGGATTATCGGTTTGGGTAAACAAATTAAAATAATCTGAGTACGCAATTTTAGATTTTTACAGTTGATGAAGCTGTTGAAACCTTAAATACTGCATAGCAAGCAATTGCCAAAAGAGGCGAAGTTTTGAAATGGTTTGTAGAGACAAAAAATATTATTCTTAAAAATAAAGATCGTTGGAAAGTGTACATCTCAAAGTTATATATAGAAGACCAATCCTGAAAGTCAGATAAGCGTCCTAACATTAATACACAAATTGACATAAAATAACCTTTCTCAAACAATAAAGCAGCAACATGTATCTACGAGTCGAGGTTGATATGTGATACCTTCTTTTAATATAATCGTAAGGAGAATTTTATAGTTTGGATATTGATCAAATAAACAAAATATGAAATACTATGATATGTGAATGTAAAAAATATAGATATTCAATGGGCACAATATGAAATATGAACATTGATCAATTTAAGAAAATTTGATTTAATTATTATATGATAAACATACATCAAATTATACATACAGTATGTTACGACAGTTACATTGAAATTTTACACTGATTCCGATTAAAAATCACGCTCTCTTTTCTATGATTGAAAACAGTCATTTTCCTAGTAAAACATTTTTTTCTAAACGTAAAAATGCATATTTACATATCGTGGGTATACTGGCAAAAAACGTTAAGTCTAAAATCGCTGTTTTGAGAAATCGAACATTTAAGTTTTCTTTAAATTTGAAACATATAAGTGTCGTTGTCAAAAGTCAATCGAGGGAATTTTTTTCAGCCGAAGACAATAAGTAGAGTTAACGTTTTTTTCCAGTACAAAAATGTTCAACAAGACTCTTCGAAAAATATTAAGTTTTTTGAAGCTTTTAGCCTGTATGAAATACCTTTTGTACGATTTAACGTTAAATTTATTTTTAAAACTAGAGAAAAAATCTGTTTCATTCGACTTCGTGTATTTTGCCAATTTGTAGAGCATTGTAAACTTTACAATACTGCATCACTAAGTCAAAACTGCCAATTTTCGACTTAACGTTTTTTGCCAGTATACCCACGATATATAATTATTTTAAACCCACAATGATAATGTTATTTAATGTTAGGGCAATAACGAAAACATGTTTTTTATAAATACACTTTTGTATTTTAGCCATTTGAAGCTAACTATTATCGCTTATAAAAAAATTGATTAATTGATTTGATTGCATTGATTAAACTAAATTTCAAATATCTAACCACAAAGCGATTGCTTCATGATAATACAACATTATAAAAAAATATATACATATAAAAACAGCCACACGTTCTGAATTTTGAATTGCTAAAAATATTCAATAAAAAATAACTCACATTTCCCAGCACTCCACTGTAGGGTTGTATGCGGGGAGGTAGTCCCGGAGGAGAAGAAGGGGTGGCGCCATCACCCCTTGAGGGGGAGCGAGGGGTCCTCAACTCTACGGAGGACGAATCATCAGACAGCAACGTCTCGTTACCGCTGTCCACCGCACCCATTCTGCTCCTCACGGCATCTGAAATTATTTACAAATCAATTGAATCCTGAGAGGCAACAAAATCGTAAGTTATGTTTCCGGAAAAACAAAAATATTTTTTTGGTGGAAAAACTAGAAAACTTCAACATAATTCTTCATAAGGGAGTATGGTAGTTCTCCTTGGTTCTAACTCTGCAGCTTCAAAGAGAAGGATTTTTCAATTCCAAATTCTTTGGATATTGTAGATACCCTAAACTGTAAATATGTTAAACAATTTAAGTCGCCGATTTGGAAGAATGCAACGATATAGTAACGCATGTATAGGTGCGACACTAATAAAGCTGAATACTATCCAATATTTGGAGAATTTTCCTTTCGTACATTGTTTCATGAATATGAAATATTATAATTACGGAGTGATCATTTTCAGGAGTTTGATTACTCTTCCCATTAGCATTATCCGAGAGAGGTAGGTTTTGCACATTGAATATGTTGGGTACGTTTTGAAAAGTATTTTCGTCTTCTTGTAAAGAGTGATTGAGATATTTTTAAGAATCGTCAGTGGCATAATAAACTACAAGACATGGACATATAAAAGATTAAATAAATGATTCTACTAACCGAGGTAATCTAGGCATCTAGAGTTACAGATATATCAGAATCTCGAAATGCTATTATTGGTAACTTATAGGTTAGGTCCCATCGCAGTGTCCTATTCATCATTCTTTATCTAATTGTAAGAAGCGAAGCAGAGAAGAATAAACCCACCGGAGAGATACGACAGAAGATCGGAGATACCGGCCAAGATTCATACTTTTGTTCTTCTTAATACTGCTGTGTAATGGAAAAGGTACATTGCGGAACACTTTACCATCCATTAAGATGTCACTTCAAATGCTCAGTCGTCTAATAATTCTTTAAAACAATCAAGATTTAGTTGTCTCGTTGCGTCTGGAGTTCGCGCAGGAGTTCGATGGAGAGCCTGCACTTTGTTAAAATGGCTGTGCTATTTATTTTTTCAAGTTCATGAATACAAGCAAATGGTATGTCCCTTTCCAGAAAAGTATGTGAAGCTTGATAAACTGATAGCGGGTTTTATGAGAGCGGCACTTTCAAGTCAAAAGGGTCCCATATCCACAACATGTCCGGTTTTGTAACAAGATTGCATTCAGGGTTGCTACATATAAATAAAGCTGTCGCGAATGTTAGGTACATAAAAATCTCATTTTTATGTATAATAAATACATTAAAAAATTAATTGTTTTGGTAGAACCACTATTACCATACTTCAACATTAAATGTTAAATTTGAAAAGCTGTTATCTTATAAGAATGCATTTATTTATTATCAAAAAATTTGTCACGACAGCTCAGTTGTCGCATTCAGCTCAGCTCGATTGACATGACAGCTGTTGATTGTGATACCCCAAGATGCCAATATTGGTTGGAGAAACAGTTTTCCTGACAATTTCAAGAAAAATAAATAAATAAAAAAGATTTAATAACATCACCATCATCTTCTGAATTAAAACTCTTGGTAGGTCTTAGCTTTCCTAGTCTTTCTGCCACAAGACCTGACAAACTGCATGACACAATCCAACCATCGTAGTTTCGGCCTGCCGACATTTCTTCGTCCTACTGGATTCTTAATATATGGTTGGTTAGCAATGATATAATAACAGGGTACACATTGAACAGGTCGTACAACAAAAAAAAACATTAGCTTATTTTATGTATAACATAGTTACAGATCTTTAATTATAAAATAAACATTTTCTGAAAATGGACGAGCATCTCACTGTCTTATATAGTTTTGCAATTCATTGATTTGAACCCCCAATACCTTGACCTGGAAAACAGGAGCTTTAATTTTCATTGATTGTGTCTTCAGATAATATTCCAGGACCGTCTATGTGGAACAAATTACCCCATCATATTCAGAAGACAAGAAAGGAGATTTCAAAAAGTCTCTTAAAACTGTCTACTTCCACGAAAGTAGCTCTACACAAAATATCATGATTGCTTCAGGGTTGCTACATATAAATAAAGCTATATAGCTAGTTCGGTATATCAGTTTTATCATAAAAAAACACAATACTCAATCTTACATAGTGTGCATAAAAATAAAAACTTTTAGAAAATAGACGTTTTCATTCATATTATATACAGAGTTTTATAGCAATGTTCATGAAACAATTAATATGCTGTTGAAATATTAAAAATGTAGCAATATAATTATCTAAATAATTCACTGTTAGTTTAGACTTCTGCAAATAAGTTATTTATTGGCTATTTCCGTGACTACAGTAGTCAAGAAAATATCAGACATTCGTACCAAGTGATCTCATATAAAATTAAATGAAAATTCTTGTTGCATTAAAACCAAAATATTATATAATTATTTATTGTTTCTTGAACAATGGCGTAAAACTCCATATTAAATAATTAATACAAATGAAAACGGCAGTTTTCAAAAAATGTTTATTATATTTTATGGGAATGACATGTTTCGCCCTTCTAAGGCATTATCAAATGTGTCACATTTGATAATGCCTCAGAAGAGCCAAACTATATAATTAATACGAATGAAAATGGCAGTTTTCTAGAAGTTTTATTATATTTACAGGGAATGACATGTTTCGCCCTTCTAAGCCATTATCAAATTCAGGACATTTGATAATGCCATTCCCATAAAATATAATTATTTTTTTGGAATATTGACGTTTTTATTCGTATGGTTTCACTGACGTTATCATTAATTATTTAATATGGGGTTTTACATCATTGTTCAAGAAACAACAACCAAAATACTATGTTCATCAAAGTGACAAATGTCGTTTTTTTTAATCAATCAATATGGTGACACCCTTGATATTTTTAATAATATGTGAGTTTACAAAATGGACATATCACTTTTTATATTATAGTTTTATAGACAGAATTGTTAGGAGCGTAGCAATTATTAACGTGCTTTCGAGGCTGCTTAACGGTAAACTTAAGAATTAAAAAAACAGGTATATACACGTAATACCACTAAACACAGTAGTTCTCTGAATATAAACAACAACAACAAACCATCACCTCGTTTCTCCGTACGAGTAGACAGAGAGAATGGCCCGCCACACTATTCTATCCTGGCACACCTCTCTAGATTCCTCCACATTCATACAGTGAGTCATACACGCACGTTGATTCTTCCGACTTCTAACATGACCAACATTTAAAATTTGATTAATTTGGTCATGCCATGTTTTCCTCGGTCTGCCTCGACTCCGTACTCCATTTACATCATTAACGTATACTTTCTAAACCATTCTTTCCCCATCTATGCGGTTCATATGTCCGAATCGACGCAGCGATCCTTTCATAATTTTGTT
Source organism: Lepidostoma basale (assembly GCA_022606425.2). NCBI lineage: Eukaryota > Metazoa > Arthropoda > Insecta > Trichoptera > Lepidostomatidae > Lepidostoma > Lepidostoma basale. The sequence continues at coordinate 34,813 of JAHDVF020000172.1, forward strand.
CATAATACCTTCTTCCGCCAACATTCCTTTCTTATATCAGCATTTGAGATTCTATCGTGTATATGTATCATCAAATTAAATTAGATCAATAGGGGCTGGATTTAACCCTACTGATCACTTGGTGAAGAAGATGAGCTATTTATTATTTCTGCTGATAATAATAATAATAAATTGGATAATTTATAGAGCGCCATTTTTATGAATTACTTATCTTAAAGGCGCTGTAGAAGATGCTCCGTTTTATCAACGAGATAATAATAATAATAATAAACATATTTAGTATGAGGGCTGCACTTGACGAAGTCGATCAGCCCTTCCTGTCAGGAAATGATAATTTGAAAAAGTGCGTTTTGAGTCTCGATCTAAACTCTGATTGATCTTGGGTAATTTAGAAAAATATCTTGTTATGGTAAAGTTGATTTTATTGTATATTGTTTTGAATCTGACCGTGCATATTGAAACACAATATTTTACAAGTTAAAGGTTCGAGTCTGGGTGGAATTGGTAACTAATTGTAAAGATCTAATAAATATCGGTTAATTCAAATTTCCTGGGAGAAGGAGTCATAAATTCGTTTTATCTTAAATGTTTTTGTTTGTGGAAAAAAATTAAAACCTCTTAAAATTGTCGCTACACCCGTGGAAAGAAGGTAGTATCTCTACCTAACGCAATAACAGTAACGTTCCCGGCACTGCAGCCTCTCGGGCCATCAATTGTAGAGGCTTCGGCTGTTGGGCCGGTGTTGGTATTAATCCAATAAATTTATGTCAACTGAATCGTTGAGCTGAAATACTCAATGGAGTGTACATTTATAAAATGTAAAAAAAATATTTAGAACTCATTTAAATGAAAGTTTAAAACAGGTACACAGATTTTACAAATTAACGCAATAAACAATTAAAAACTTAAACTGTTAATGAATAAACTTTGCTTTTTGTATCACAATTGTATTTTATTTTACGCGACAGTTGTTTCATCAACCTATGTTGACATCATCAGGTGTTACAATAATATATCAAATGTTAAATTTTCCTGATTTTTCGAATCTTTATATTTATTTGTCCCTATGTCAATTTGAATAATTTCTTTGATATAACTTTGAAATTCTTGCTGAAATTGAGTTATGTACCTAATTATTTTAATATAGCTAATTATTTTTAATAAAAATTCATAAATTTGTATACTAACAAAACTAACACCAAGGATTAAAAGGTACTTGATTGGCATCTTGCAATATTTGGCATCAAAGCATCTGATAATATCGATCCTTAATATATGGTAGATCCTTAGCATGTCGAAACGTGCCGTTCTCATTAAATATAATTAAACTTATAGAAAACATGCATTTTCATTCGTATCGATTATTAAACATGGCGTTTTGCATCATTGTTCAAGAAATAATTCATATGATCAATTATAACTTAAGGCCGTGCCACACTGTTTGAAACAAGCTCTCCACAGAGGTGACCTTGGTGGAGAGCTGTGGAGCCCACGGTTGGTGTAGCGTCCACATACTGTTTTAAACAAGCTTTCCACATGTGGAATGCGTGTTTAAACGGTGGATCCACACGCATACTATGCGCGTCCGTCCACAAAGTTTGTTGAAGGTCAAACGAATTTTGGTTTTAAACAAGTGTCTATTCAATTTCAATTTCAATTTCAATTTATTAAAAAAATTATAAACATTACAGAATAACAAATCCAAGTCGTTTATAATCACAAATTTAAAAATAATATAACAAGAAAACAAATGAGAGCAAGTCAGAAAAAAAGAAAACAGAAGACAATTTTTAAAAAAAAATTCGAGATCAGTTTACAGTTTTCAACCGCCGGTAGAGACCGATGTGGAGAGCTCGTTTAAAACACTGTGGCACGGCTTTTACTATGATATAAAAAAGTCAACTGGGCTATGTGCGATAGTATACCGCAACAAGGCGACATCTAGCCGCGGCGGTCCGGATCACACGCGCGGAGTCCGCGGCTCCGTACCACACACGCGCTGTGCCCGCGGACTGGAGATGGATAATACTATTATGTTAATCGGGAGAAATAAATGTTCTTGTAATACGAGCTTAGTTTTACGATTGAGAGATTTCGGCTAGTGGAAAATTTCATTCAAATTACCTTGTTTTCGGTTCTTGTTTACGGCGCATACGATGCATGTGTTATTTCTTTACATTTTTAACGAATTTTTTAAAACATAAAATGAATATAACAACCGTTATTTATGTCACCTTTATATACACACAGAAATTCTAAAGTTCCTAGAAAACATATTTATCGTACATATACACAGAATGGCGTTGGGACTACTTTTATAATATTAAGATAATTTACTTTGCAAATCTTTCTGCAAGAGGAATATTAACCTTATAAATTCCTAAAATACTTTAACGTTAGCAGACGGAGTTATTGTGGACTTAATTATTTCGACAGGGGAAACATGTCATTTACCCAAAATACGATAAATCTAGAAAACAGACGTTCTCATTCGTATTCTTGGATTTCGATGCCGGTCCACTCCCTTACGATTTGCAGCCAGGACATTTGTCGCCTATTAATTATTTAAAATAGACTTTTACATCATTGTTCAAGAAACACTAAATTTAAATAATATTTAAATAAAACGATGTTTTTTTAACTACTTCCCCTTTTGTCTTTATTGCGACAGCGACCGGTTTCGCCAGGCTCGCTGACGAAATAAAGACAACAGTGGAAGTAGTTAAAAAAACATTGTTTTTTTTTTCAATTATAATTTAAAATGAACTTCCATCAAGAGATTTCTGTGAAATCATTTGATTTCGACAAATTTAGATAAAAATTAATTATGAACAAATTTATCGCTTCGTTAATTTTTAACAATGATAATAAAAAAATGTGTATTTCTTCAATATATTGAAAAATGTAAGACAAATTTTATTTAAATAAACAAAATGAATAATCGAGTTTAGAAATTATGTTTGAAATTTATGTAGCAGCTAGTAAAGTATTTGGCATCAGAAATAATGGAGGAAACATGGCATTCCGCCTGTCAATTTCTGGAACTGGCAATCATTCTTGATTGCTGTAATTTGTCTGAAAGCTTTGGAACCGTTTTGGATAATTTAGTGACTAAAAAAACGTCTCCTAATGCCGAGAACGAATTTATCTCTGGCCGGGGATTCTTTGAGATTTTACAAGCGGAAGATAGTTTACATGCTCGAATGCTTTGAAGTTTTAGAATAAAATATTACTTTTTAAGAGTTTGTATGCGTTACGTTTTCTGTAATATGCAGTCGGCGAGTATTAAGTTTCTTTGGTCACATTGCCAGGAGAATGCTGAGTAACCTGTAATAAAATATTATTACAGCGTTCCAGGCAAAAGAAGAAGAGGCATATATCTTACGCGGGGGTGTGACCAGATTAAGGAGATCAAATCAAATCAAATCAGTTTATTTACTCAAAAGACATTACAAACAGCATAAATGTCAAAGGTATCTATTGAGTATTGAGTACAAGTAAAATATTATATACAGACAACATAATACCAGGAACGCATGAGAGACGGTTCGATTTAGGAAGACAAGATACTTTCTAAAGTCATGAGTATTTGTCTTCTGAACGTACTTTAACCAATATGAAAGACGTCGATCTTCGAGGAGACTGCGTTCAGCAGACTTATTGCTCATCCCACCGGTGTCACCAGAGGCAGATTGGTTCTGGCGGCCGGTAGATAAAACGATCTGTGCTGTCACCGTCGGAGATATCTATTAGGGACACAAAGACCAACATCCTCCAGCACGGATAATCTAAAGAAATGGGTTATGAGAAGTCCATCTCTTCGAAACTGCAGAATTAGTCCCGAGCATTTCCAAAAGAAATACCGTGGGGTAGAGCCATGGATAAATACTCTCTCATGTAGGCATACCTCAGATTTTTTTTTCTGTACCCTGTCTAGCATAACGGAATGACTGGGGGAGACCTCTACTCGACGATGCTGGCTGCGAAGAACATAGGGGATTGGAGACGTTGTGTTTTAGCCCATCTCCATGGATTACGTCCCTCAGTAATGAGGAAACGAAAAAATATGAAGAAAAGTGAATAAACCATTATATTAAAAAAATTCGTTTTTAAACTGGTGGGTAAATATTTAGAAAAAAAAATTGTATAAGAGTTTGGGCAACCAACCTTAATAATCAAATGTATTATAAAATATTATCAAAATAAGAAGAAAAAAAAAACTAACTAACCATCACGCCATTTCCCCGGAGGGATAGGCAAAGAGGATGGATCACCATAATACTCTGTCCTGGCATACCTCTCGGGCTTCCTCTACATTCATACATCGTACCATGCACGCACATCGATTATTCCGACTACGAATGTGACCGCCTTTTAATAATTGAATAATTTGGTCATGCCATGTTTTCTTTGGTCGTCCTCGGCTTCTTTTTCCACTCACGCTGCTTGTGTACAACTTCTTAACCATTATATTCTCATCCATTCGTTCCATATGTCTAAAACATCTTAAGGATCCTTTTTTAATTTTATCCATGATGCAGTCATCTGCCTTACATTTTTTATTTATTTCATCGTTCGGTATTCTATCATACAACGTTTTCGTTCACATTCTTCTTAGTGATCTCATTTCTACGGCGTTTATCCTGCTTTCATCCTCATGTATGGAAGTGAAGCTTGACGCTGGCAAAAGAAGGGTGAAAGCGGGATCAAAATAAGCTTTCAAGTAAATTTGCTACAAACATATTTATATCTATGTATATGGGTGTATAAATAAATAAAATATATAAAAAAACATATCTTATTTTGCAATAAACTACTAAAAATATGTTTTTTGTTAAATTAAAAAAAAATTATGATATAATCCACCGATATACGTATATCATTCTTATTTATATTAATGTCCTATTCCATGTTCCATTATTTTTTACAATTACTAGAATCAATTAAAAACAGTATAAAATAAATTAAATTATTTATTTGGGTTCTAACTAAAACCATGTACCGGTTTATAATTCTCGGAATCTTTCATCAAAACCAAAGTAGTTTTATTTAAAACGTCCAGAGACACCTTGTCATGTTGGATTCAACAATATTTTTAAAACAAAACTCTTTTAATGACCGCCGAAGCATTAGTCTGTATGAAAGGACCACCCAAATGATTTCGTTGAGATTTGTGGTGCGATTGATTAGTACTCCAGCTTCCATTAAATCACCTATGTAAAAGGTCTAATCGATTCTTGGTACGATCGGCGTTCTTGACACGAATTGCTTACTAGTTAGAATCAAACAGTGATTACGTTTTTCTAACAAATAATACTACAAAAAAACGTATTTTTTCTTGGAGTGTTTTTGATATTTTTACAAAGTGTAAGAAGAAGTCTTTTATAGAATTATTAAATATGATTTAGATAGTCCGTTGGTTTGACCGAAACACTATAATACTTCAACATTAATAAATGTTAAAATTTACAGCACTGATATAAGATTAACCATTCTCCAGAATAAGGCAATGAGAACAATTTTGAGGAGAAGCAGATATGTCCGGATTAAAGTGATGCTGATAGAGTTAAAATTTATGTAATTTAAAAAAATATTTACATACAACGTTTTCTTACTAATTCACAAAATTGTTAATGGGCACACCTCCCAAGAATTTTTAAGGAAGATAAAAAGTAACCAACATGAACATCAATATGAAACAAGAAAGAAAAATAAACTAACGCTCCTATTCAGAAAAAAAAACAAATCCCAGAATTCCCTTATGTATAAAGCATTTAAAATTTATGAAGATATACCGGAAAATGTCAAAGTGTGCAGAGAATATTTTTTTAGAATTGAATTAAATAAATATGTAAACGAAATGTAACCTTAATAATATAATATAATTGAATGTTTAATTGTTTTTTATTAGTACATGTGTACTATTTCAAGTAAATAAATAAAAAATAAACAAATATATTGTATAACTCTCCACATAAACGAAAAACCTATATAGTTTCAACACCGAACAGCACAAACGTATTTTGTTATAAATAGTAAGTTTTCAAATTTTAAAGTTGTTTGTAACACCTGATGATGCCAACATCGGTTGGCGAAACAGCTGTCGCGACAAATAATAAAAAAATATGTAATATAACAGTGTTTTAAACGTTTAATAAATATGATTAAATATCCTTTGATATTAGTATAAGTACAAGTAATGTGAAGCACTGAATGCGTCACTCTCTACAATTATACAGACCACCAGGGTTAGAACAAAAACAACAACTTAATAGGTTACTGAATTGTTTGAATGTGCGTGTGTTATATTTTGTATTCTGTTCATAATATTGTTGATAAGTTAGTATCGTCTTCCAGATGATGAAGGACTTGATGTTAAATTTATTTGATTATTTGTAATATTTTATAGAAAAAATAAAATTAAAAAATTCGGTTAAAAATGCTCACTACGATGCGTGTGAACTTACAAAATTCCGTACAAACTTAGTATATTTTACCTAAAATATTTATATTTAAAAGACACGAATGTGAAGCCTACAACGAATGCAGTGACTAACAAGCTGTTACTAACATAGTTGTAGGAACACGAAAAACATAGATAGAACATATATTCTTGAATTTAATCACGAACCTGTTGCACAAGAGTCGTGTTAGTTTCCAGGCAAATCAATGTTTTTTGATACCGCAAATAAATCAATGACATGTTTACCTACTTTTTAAAGATATGCATATAATAAATTGCATGTAAAGCGCCCGTTGCTCACCTCCCAATAGCACTACATAACGGATCCAATAACCTGAATTTTAAACAGATATTTTTTGACAAATCGAATGGTATCTTAATTTAGGTAACAATACTTATTTTATGTTTCGTTATAATGGTTGCATTTGATTAAATTATAAGTGTTAAAACATTATTTTATTTAAAAAAAAAATTTAAATAAACTTTGTTTTATGTATCACAATTATAATTTTATTTTTGTGAAGAAAGAATCTTCTATATGTTTTAAACATTGTGATGACATATTTAATAAGTATAAATAAGCACAAATAACTTAGTTAACACCACTTTATTATGAGTATATTTATTTGTCTACATGTTTCGAAAGCAATGTTTTCGAAACATGTAGACAAATAAATATACTCATAATAAAGTGGTGTTAACTAAGTTATTTGTGCTTATTTATACTTTTGTAATTTTATGTTTCGCGACAGCTGTTTCGCCAACCTATGTTAACATCATCAGGTGTTACAATAATATTATATATCAAATGTCAAATTTTCGTGAATTTTCGAAACATTGTGTGTTCCTGTGTCAATTTGAATAATTTCTTTGATATAATTTTGAAGTTCTTGCTGGAGTTGAGTTAGGTACCTAATTATTATTATTTTTTTTTAAATAAAAAACTAATACCAAGGATTTCAATCAATGTTATTAGAATTTATTTTACAATCTTCAATGTGAGCAGAAAATAGCTCATTATTATGGAGAAGGAATCTGGTCGTGTCCAGGCCCATGTCCCCTGAATTAGGAGCCAAGCATTCTATCCCCTAGACCACCACCCGGTTAAATTAAAAGAACGGTTAGTTACTTTCTTTGTTTAGGTTTTATTATATTTTTACACCTGAAGATGGAGGTATTCTCCGAAACATGTCGTGTTTTTTAATATTTTTTTAAATAATTAATGGATTAAACTAATTTATTTTCATTTTCGTAAGTATGTATATTATTACTATGGAAGTTCACAGTGTAAATGCCTTAGCGTTCAATAAATATTATATTTTATATTAGAGCCTAATATGATATTACATAAAAACAGTATTTACAATAAGGGTAAATAACTATTTTATTTAGTTAATTTGTTTTGAGTAAATTTATTTAAAAGTATACACGAGAACTCTTGTTTCATTAACGAGTTTACGGACACGTGATATAATGGAAAGTTTTATTCTTTTCACGAGATATCAACACGGATATATCAATTACTCGGGTTGTTGTTGGCTACCAGAAACTAAAAGGTTTGACTGGAGTACACAAACTACAAAGTAACATTGTAATAAAAATATTTAAAACAGATAAACATTAATTCAGTTGGGATGTTGACACTATGAACCGGCTTTGATAGATTCCTTTGATTTAAAAAATAAATGATTAAATCCAATGAAAGAGTATGTTTTATTAAATTATAAATGGGAAGATAATAGAGAACAGATTGGATTTCATGTTTAATACTCGGCGCACGATATTGACTATAATTGAGTTTACATTTTACTGAACCTTTTCTTTTTAAATTTTAATAATGTGACGTAATTTTTTTATAAGATTTTGTCCTATAAAATGATAAATATAACTAACTAACTAACTAACCATCACGCCGTCTCCCCGAAGGTGTAGGCCGAAAGAATGGACTGCCACACTTTTCTTTCCTGACATATTTCTCTAGCTTCCTCAACATTCATACATCGTGTCATGCACGCGCGTCGATTTCTCTTGACTCTTGACGTGGCCGACATTCAATATTTGATTTATTTGATCGCGCCACGTTTTCTTCGGTCTTCCTCTATTTCTGGTTCTATTTACATCATTAATATATATATTTTTTTACCATTCTTCCTTTATTCATTCTTTCCATATGTCCAAACCATCTTAATGATCCTTTCATTATTTTGTTCATGACACCATCATTCGCACCGTATTCACTTCTTATATTTTCATTCGACACTCTATCATACACAGAGTATGCACACCTTCGTCTAAGAGTGTGTTTAAGAATTATTCTACTTTCATCCTTCTTTTGCCAGTTCCATGCTTCGCTTCCATACTTAAGGGTCGGTAGAAGAACACCATTGTGCACTGCCATTCTAGCTTTTTTGGATAGGTTTTTGTTAACGATGACAACTTTAAGTGCACCATTCACTATGTTTCCTGCCCCAACCCTTCTTTCAATATCCCTCTCCACTCGCCCATCTCTTGTAAACATACTACCTCAACACACTAATTTTAATAAATAATAAAAATATAAAATAAGAACATATAAAATTTATTTTGTATTATTGTACAGTATGAATTCTTCTTATTTCTCTATTTGCTCAAATGAATTATATGTTTAAGAATGCATAAGGAATTTTTTTAATACAGCAAGTGTAAATGAAATGAAAGCAGCGCATAATGAAAATATGTTACATCACCAAGGAAGTTATAGATCTTAAAGCATTTAAGATAAGTAAAAGTACAATAATAATTGATATTTATGTAACAGAACTGTTGAGTGAACAAAATACTTGATAATTTGTTAAAATATAATTCGGACCTGTCACTCATTGAACAACTAAAATGTTGCGATACTCTCACACCGAAAGTTGTAGCGGCGGGATTAAGTGCGATTATGACATGTTTTCCATTAGAGACCGACTTTTTGCTTTTACTAAGAGGCGGCTTAGGAAGCATTGTACTTCCAATTTGGGTCTTTTAGCGATGCCGCACTAAAAGTGAGTAATAAAATAAAGATATAAAAATAGGTCTTAAATCTTCATTTCGTTTAACCCGTTGGTATTGAATAAGGATTTTATTTATTTATTTCCTATTGATTCTATTTGGAACTCTCTAATTAAATACTGGGTACGATATATTTAATATTATTTTCCAATCGCGTGATATAATATTCTAATTATCATATATTATACAATTCATATATTATTTGATAATTTTATAGTTTTAAACGATACCATAAGTGAGGTAGAATGAATATTTTATTGGTTATAAATGTACACATAAAGCTTTCATTTATTTGTATTGCGTCTTTACATAAATGGACAGTATTTGCTGAGAAAAAGTACGTTAAACTTTTAATACAAATAATAATAATATGCTAACTTTTAAAGCATGGTTTTTGTGATGTAATCACCTCAAGAGCGCATTAAGACGTGTTTTAAATCTAAATGTGAACGCTGCATCTGATTGATATTCGCGATCGATAGAACAATAGAACAATAAAAAATAGAAAAATATGGGTTTTCAGCTTAGTTCTGAAGTCTGTCGGATCATTTATGGATCTGAGGTGTGAAGGAAGATTGTTTCTAAGCTCGTGGATTGGCTATCGCAAATGCTCGATCCCCGAAATTTGTACTGTGAAATTCACTAAAGTGAAATATGTATTTCTCATAAAATACTTTTTGGAACAAACATTTTCATTCATATTCATAATTTTAAATAGAGTTTTACATCATTGTTCAAGAAACAACAAATATATTAATGTTTTACCATATATACGTCTAAGGGATCTAATGTCTACCGCATTTTTTCTGCTCTCATCCTTCTTTTGCTCGTTCAATGCTTCGCTTCTGTACATAAAGGGATTGTCTTGAACGATATACCCGAACAACCGTGTACAAGTATCTAAAACATTAATTTATTTGATCATAACAACTGATATAATCGAAGATTCCTTGTGTGATATCAATTTGAATAAGATAAAGAAAGGAAAACTCAGAATACACACATATAATTTAATGGCCCTTGAAATAAATTCGAAACAACATCCGAAACAAAAATTTTAACCAAAGGGAGAAAATGTTGGATTTACCTAATTTTGAATATTTTTAACTTGTATTATTATTCGTTTTAGATTTATTTTGTGGATGTTGGACTATCGAAGCGTGCGCAGGAGACGCCTATTGGTGGCTATGAGGTTCGCAACCCATCACATCGCGTCTCCCGCTTGGCGAAAAGAGAAGGATGGAGTGCCGCATCGGTTAAAGTGTGACAGTCCATTCATTCTGCCTACCCTTTCGGGGTGACGGCGTAATGGTTAGTTTTTCAAATAGTAATTTTTTCCAAAGATGAAGCTAAAACATGTCCTAATCCGAAGAGATTACATTCCTTGATACCATTATTTAAATGATTCCTTAAAACCATTCTCGTGCCACTCAGTTTAATAAATAAACACTTAAGCTTATCATTTTGATCTGATAATAAAATCCGAAAACCAGTCGCTTATAATGGGAATAATCAGAGATCAAAACAAAACAGAAGAGCATATTAAAACATAATAAAAATTGTTATAAACGAATTAAACAATCCGAAATAGCCTGAATGGGTCAAAACCTGGCGGAACGAACTAAAGTGCCTACTGGTCTTACCAAATGGAAGTCTTCCTCATTATTCATAAGCGATAATCCTACAAAAGAGGCAATTTCAATGGTATTAGCGCTAAATTACGGAATTTTGTGTCGCCATGGCGGATGCGTTCCGCCGAATAGAAGCTCCAGAGTAATCCTGAGTAATTGTTTTTTTTACAGTCCATAAACAAGAGATTCAACAATGCGGGAGCCCACTTCAGCCGCGAGAGTAAATGTTTATTAAGATAGTGTTAGGCATGATAGATTAGGGTGAATGATGATGGGAAACAAACGTTAAATTGAATGATTCTGATTTATCAAAGTTGCCAATGTTTTTTTAACACACACAAAATCCGATAAAGAGATTTAATGATCAAAACAACTTATTAAAAGATGTGTATGAAGCATCTTGATGTACGTGTCAGGATAGAGTAGTGTGACGGTCCATTATCTATGCGTACCCTTCCCACGGAAACTGTGTGAGATTTGCCGTTTGTTTAAATCAGCCGAAACTGTTCAAAAATATATTAGAAATAACGATTTTATTTAATGTTGGTGAAAAAAATCGTTTTATCGAAGTTTTATTGATATCAAAGTTTTATTCATACGAAGTTTTCGTCGGCACAAAAACACTATTGTGCTGATGTTCTTGTGCCTACCCTTATATATGGAAGTAAAGCATGGAACTGACAAAAAAAACTAAGACGAATGTGTGGTAAATCTATATATACAGTGTCAAATGCACTTATAAGAAGTGAATGTTGTACGAATGAAAGCGTTATGAACAAAATAATAAAAGGGTCGTAAAGTTGGTTTGGACACATGGAAAGAATTAATGAAGACAGAAAGGTGAAGATAGTATATGTAAACGAAGTGAACGGAGCTAGAAATAGAGGAAGGTCGAGGAAAGCGTGGCACGATCAAATCTATAAAATATTAAATATCGGCCAAGTAAGGACTCGGAGAAATCGATGGGCATGAATGTAGAGTATTTTCATTTAACGTAAAACCCCAGCATCATACTACCAGGAAAGCCGCTGAAGAGATGAACGGATAGCTGGACGTCATCATCTCAGGACAGCTCACCGTTACAAATAGGTCATACGACCTAAACTAATAAGAAGAATTATAACTAGAAGAACCAAACGTATGTTTCATAAAATGTTATTATATTTAATAGGAATGAAATTTCGCCTTGCTAGAACAAATATAATTTGATTTTGCCTTAGAATGGTGAAATATTTCACTTCTATACTCGTATAATATTATATAATGTTGCTTATAGAAATCTCAGGATGTTTAAAAAAATATTCTTCTTCTTACTCTTAGTGTAGGTCTAGTGGCCTGCTTCTTAAGAGGAATTGACCTCCTGCGAAGTCGACTCCCAGATGTCGATCCATCTCTTTGGTGGTCTGCCCGGGGGTCGTCTACCATGGGGCTGACCGTGCAACACAATAAAGGGGAGTCTGGATGGATCCATTCTCCTCACATGTGCATATCAGTATCTTCTCCTTTGCTTTCCCCACCTAACGACATCCTCGACCACGCATACCTCCCTTATGCGTGTATTCCTTATCTTCTCTTGCAGTGTCTTGCCTGATATATATCTGAGCGTCTTCATTTCTGACACTCTGAGCACGTTTCTTTAAAAAAAATCAATATGAAAAAATCCTGACATGAAGATCAGCAGCTAAGTAAGAATTTATAAGTCTTGTGTGCGACCCATTATAACATACAGGATCGAATGCAGGGCGGACACCACAATCACAAAAAAAACGCGCTCAGAGTGTCGGAAATGAAGACGCTCAGAAACATATCTGGCAAGACACTTAGAGATAGAATTAGGTATTCAAGGATAAGGGAAATGTGCGAGGTCAAGGATGTCGTTAGGTGTCGGAACCAAAGGAGAAGATACTGGTTTGCACACGTGAGAAAAATGGATCCATTCAGAGTCCCTCTCATTGTGTTGCACAAAATGGATCGACAAATGGGTGTCATCTTCGCTAACTAACTAACTAACTAACCATCACGCCATCTCCCCGAAAGGGTAGGCAGAAAGAATGGACTTCCACACTTTAATCGATGCAGCACTCCATCTTTCGCTTTTCGCCATCGCGAGAGACGCGGTGTGATAGCTTGCGAACCTCATCGCCACCAACAGGCATCTCCCGCGCAAACTTCGATCGTTCAATAATTTTATTGAATTGATTGGAAAAATTGAATATTTTTTAGATATTACTTCAATTTACAACAATTGGATTCAAAGGAGATAAGATATATAATATTTTCTAAAAAAAACTTGAAAAATATCGACAATCATTCACATTTGAAAAAAATATGAACAACTGAAACTTTATTCAAGGAAAGAACACACTAGAGTCTTTATCACTCTCTGAATATTATAGTAGCGAGTGTGCGACGTAAATAGTTGTGTGGCGCTTCACTTACTTTTCGAACGATAAAATCAGACTGATATTTGTCTTTCTCACTCTCGCGCTTACATTAAGATTTAGCGAGAGTGAGCGAGACAGTCACGTACGTGTGATTTATCTCCAATTCTGTGTAGAATAAAATTAATAATATGATAAGCAAAGTGTTCTAGCTAAACAACATTCGTAAGGGAAGGTTAGAGCCACCATTTTTGATGATAAATAATAATAATAAAGTATATAATTAGTGGATAAAAAAGATAAATTTACAAGCAAATTTAATGTGAAAAATTCTCTTCATCTTCGCAAGAGAATTTTTCACATTAAATTTGTCAAGATCAAATAAAAAAAATCAAGTCATGTTCGCAAGAGGCCAATTCCTCTTAAGAAACAGTCTATAATGCTTACCAAAGAAGAAGAAGAAAAAGAATGATGTTCCTATTCATATCAATTGAGAGATAAGATAATCAGGATATTCATATGATTTTACTGTGTTTTTAACATTATATTATGTACGCATGTTAAATATTATAATAATAGAGTTAAAGTAAATAAATTTAATAAATTAAAATATACTGTATATTTAAAAATACGAGGTAAAATATGACATATATAAAAATATTCAATATAATCAAATGATTTTTCTGAAATCTCTTGATGGAAATTCATTTTAAATAATAATTAAATAAAATGATGTTTTTTAACTACTTCCACTTTTGTCTTTATTACGACAGCGACCGGTTTCGCCAGGCTGAGATCAGTCTGTCGATGCCAGCGAGCCTGGTGAAACCGGTCGCTATCGAAATAAAGACGAAAGTGGAAGTTGTTAAAAACATAACTAACTAACTAACTAACCATCACGCCGTCTCTCCGAAGGGGTAGGAAGAAAGAATGTACTGCCACACTTTTATTTCCTGACATATTTCTCTCGATTCCTCAACATTCATCGTTAATAACATCGTTTTATTTAATTATTAATTACAACATTGTTTATAAAAAACAAATTTGGTTGTCATAAATAAAAATTGTGAATTTTTTTGAGAGATTTGGAATAGAAATACACATTTAAAAACACCTTATAAAGAAATCAATTATTATTATTCATAGACATAATAATCAACGGCTTAAGTCAACATTTGCATAAAAAGATTTAATTTGAATATTTCGCCTACAAGTTACAAGGTCATTCAAAGGTCGATGACACCAACCGCCTTTTTGAATATAATAATAATATCCTCATCTATATTTATTCGCCAATACTGGACAGGATTCTTGCAGTCCAATTAGATGGTTTATTAGGCGGTAAGATGTTATGCAATACGTGGATTGCCGTTGGTAATCCGGTACCCGCTTTCTACGGTCGGGTCGCGTCGGGGATATTGAAATTTCGTTGTCAAGGATAACGGCTTTGGCCGAAGCAATGCACACGAAAAATACCTCGATACATAGTGCATCGTGAACGCTGTACTGCGAATTTTCTTCATATAATTCCTCATTCTTTCTTTACTAACGGGATAACAAGACCAACAACTGTTTAATATTGTGAAACCGTATGTTTTCTTATCAAAGAAATTCCTTCCACAGAGAACTATGATTAGTATAACTAACCAGCTAACTAACCATCACGCCGTCTCCCCGAAAGGGTAGGCAGAAAGAATGGACTGTCACACTTTTACTGATGCGGCACTCCAACCTTCTCTTTTCGCCCCGCGGGAGACGCGGTGTGGTGGGTTGCGAACCTCATCGCCATCAATAGGCATCTCCCGCGCACACTTCGATCGTCCAACACCCACAAAATAAATCTAATATAAAATACAATGATATAAAATAAAATAACAAAATAAAAATAATTTTACATAAAATGTTCTTTTTAGATGGTGCACATATTGACTATTTAATTTATGTTCCACGAATCCACCGGTTTTTTAATTTATGACGATTTTAATTTAGGATTAGTATAAATTTGTTAATAGTGCATATGACGATAAGTGCACCATCTAAAAGAGCATTATGTGTTAAATGCTAACCGAAAGTAAAGTCAAGATATACAAGGCATGCGTTCGCCCTATCATGACGTACGGAATAGAGCCGATATCAATAGAACTAAGAACCTTTTTAGGGTAGCATTAATGCGAACCCTACGCTCCATCGCAGGCAAAACCCTTAGAGATCGGATCATAAATGAAACAATAAGGTCTCTCTGTGGTGTTGAGGACATAGTGAGATGGGGAAGAATCAGAAGCAGAAAGCGCTTTTGGAGAGACCACGTGGACCGCATGGAGAATACAAGAATTGCAAAAATTGTTAAAGATGAAAACCCAAGCAGCAAGATATTACCAGGAAGGCCGCTGAAGAGATAGAGAGATGGCTAGACATCATCATCCCAGGACGGCCCACCGTCACAAACAGGTCATACGACCTAAACTAAGAGGAAGAAGAAGATGTATTAATTTTTTTTTTTTTTTTTTCATTTTATATTATTGTATTTTATATAATTTGTAAAATATTTATTTTATGGAAGTTGGACGATCGAAGTGTGCGCGGGAGATGCCTATTGGTGGCGATGAGGTTCCCAACCCATCACACCACGTCTCTCGCGGGGGCGAAAAAAGAAGGATAGAGGGCCGCATCGGTTAAAGGGTGGCAGTCCATTATTTCTGCCTGCCCTTTCGGGGAGACGGCGTGATGGTTTGTTAGTTTGGTTTTGTTAGTTGTTAATATTATATTAATTGATTATGTCGTGCATTGTGTATACAAAAAAATCTTTGAAAATCTTTTGAAAAACATTGTATTATCGCAACACTTTTTTTCAAACTGTACATGTATTTTTTGAGTGAATATTATTTTTAAATTTTACTTTAAAAAGGGCGCCCAGTCCAAAACACGTTTGTGGACAAAAACAAATGAAAAGTGGAAATTTTTTTTTTCAAAAGTTACTAAAATTTAATCCATAAAGTAAAATGTTGGGGAATATGTAAAAAAAAAAAAATTTTGATAGTTAGATATACCCTAATGTATGAAAGTGAATGATGGAACTGGTAGAAGAAAGATGATAGCAGAATAAATGCGGTAGAAATGAGATCATACTCGTATAGTCGTATATGTGGTTAAACGATTTACGATAGAATTTATAAAAGGAATGAATGGAGTGGAAGAAAATATTTAAGAAAAATTATGAAAGGATAACTGCGTTGGTTTGGACATATGAAACGCATGGATGAAAGAAGAATGGTGAAAATAAAGTATGCATTAACGGTGTGAATAGGGTGTGGAGTCGTGGGAGACTGAGGAAAACTTAACATGATCAAATTAATCTTATTTTAAAGGTCGACCATGTTGGTTGTTGGAAGAATCGACTTGCTTGTTTGACTCGCAGTATGAATCTGGAGGAAGCCAGAGACGTGTGTCAGGACCGAGTAGTGTGGCGGTCCATTCTCTATTTCTACCCCTTTGGGGAAACTGCGTGATGGATTTTTGTTTTTGTTAGATATTTCTTATTACAAATTTTGTTTAATGCAATTAATAACCTTCAATTTTTGTCAAAATCAACCGGTTTTGCTCCCACAGGAGCTTTGTCAGGATTAGAAAACAAACTGTTTTTTTTACTCCGACGAAGCTCCGACGGGACAAAACCGGTTAGTAAAGTGGTGTAAAAACTTGTAAAAGTATTTTAAAACCATTTTTAATAATGCCACACCACAAATTAGGTGCTTCATACGATTTTTTTTTAATATTCCATTGTTTTACGACCTTAACATTTTAAACTATAATGAATAAACTTTGTATTTTATTTTACGCGACAGCTGTTTTATCAACCAATGTTTACATCATCAGGTTTTTAAATTGTAACACCTGATGATATCAACATTGGTTGATGAAACAACTGTCGCGTAAAATAAAATACAATTGTGATACAAAAAACAAATTTTATTCATTAACAGTTTAAGATTTTTTCATTTTGCAGAATATCCTAACATGGAGAATTAGTCAAAAAGTAAAATTGAAAAACATTTGAATATGTAATTTAAATATTTCTTTTGTTCGAATACGTCAGCCTTAAAAGTGTTTAGTTCTTTTTTTGAATAGTTCAGTTACAGTTATCTTGCTCATCACGATGCTATATGATTATAATAGTCAGAGGGTGCTCTGTGAACCTAAACGCCACAGGGCGAAACTGATGATGGAATTATGCGCGCTGGCGGCTGTTTATGGCGCTTAGTGTATTCGCGAGTCAATCACTCGCGCCAAGCAATTAGGTTCGTGTCCAACACGACGTATGCACGCGCCTAACCGACAATTCATATGCAAATCTTGGTTAAAACAGTAAGACTTTGAAATATGTTTTCTCTTGGATTTAACAACTAGTTGATACCTCTACATTGAACTGTGTGTGCATTTTAAAAGAAAATTTAATTGAATGTGGCATATCGTAAACAATTCGCTATCTCGACAGGACCAATTTGTCCGAAGTAATGAAACATCCCATATACCATATTTTGTTAGCCTCTGCAATTTTATGAGATTGGAAGAGTCACTAGAATAATATGTAGTCCATTGTTTTGGCCGAAACACTATGATATTTTAACATTTTATAACTGTTAATGCAAAAACTTTGTTTTATATCACAATTGTATTTGTTTTACTTTACGACAGCTGTTTCATAAACCAATGTTGACATCAACAGGTTTTACAAAAATATATATCAAAATTTGATATATATTTTTGTAACATCTGATGATGTCAACATTGGTTGATGTAACAGCTGTCGTAAAGTAAAAATAAATACAATTGTGATACAAAACAAAGTTTTTTGCATTAACAGTTATAGAATAATATGTAATTCAAAATAATTTCACTATGTGATCTTACCAGATATTCTACGAATTCGTCTATAGGTCCACATTTCGAAAACCTCTTATTGCTTTCACATATTTTTTTGTTTTACAGAAGTCTATCAAAATACTATACACATATGTTTTAATTAATTGTTTGCAAAATTACATTTTTCATTCTTCGGTCAACTATTAAATGAGAAAATCACAGTTATATTTTCACAAGTGCCGCCAGGATGAGGATATATTTGAATCTAGAAGTATCCTCGAAGGCCTCACACAGGTGTGACAGGACAAAAAGTAAAAAAATAAGAGAATTTACCCATCTGGGCACGGTCATAACGGTATCCAGAAGTACGCGAGTGGAATTGTATCTTGAAGTCCAAAAATTCATAGATCCATCGACCTTCTTTGAAGAAGTTCTTGAAGTTCAAGCTCCTGTTTACAAAAAATAATCCTTAAATAACATCAACAGTGAACCATGTTACTAAGAAATTGGACAAATAAGCACTTAAAGAGCATCAAAACAACGTAGTACGAGTAGCAAGAATATGGAGATTGGAAAAATAAAAGATACGTTTTATTACCAAGCAATGCCTTATTATGAAGGCTGAGGGTTCGGCCACACTGAAGTGCCTAGGTAGGTGGTTAGGGGGACGCCTGGCGAACCAACGTATGGCGTACTATGGGACCTGCCACACCATAAGGCTCGCGCAAGCGGGCGATCACAAGCGCCTGCTTTCCGAAACGCTTGCCGAGCTTTATGGTACTAATCACAATTATCTATGCAATCATCTACGCAATTATCAACCTCGTGCTCTTTTGCTCCTGTCATCGGCTGATTTTCGGGATTACACGTATCGTCCGCAGTTTAAAAGCGATAATGATTTCCAAATTTTGTATTTTTTTGTATACATTGTTTTTATTTACAGGTTTTGTAAAATTATCTAAATTAAAATAATATACAGTAAATAAATTTGTTTCAATTAAACTCAATGTTACAACAAGTTGTTCCTCTGGTGTTATAGAACACCGGAAATGTGTATCCTGCTTTTGCAGTGACTCCCTAACAGTAAATCGAATGTGTCCTGCTTCCTTTTTAAATAAAAAAAAAAATTTTGATCACATTTGCGAAGTTCTTTATATAATAGTTGAAATTCTCCATTATTATTTTTTGACATATTTATTTCATGCACCCAGCATGTTCGAATTTGTGATTTTCGAAATTTTAAATTGATACATTCTGATAAAATTAGCTTTTTATTACTTTAGTCAGTGGCATTCTTTGTCTCGAGCTAGTTTGCAATATACGTCAAAATTTGACAGTTCAGAAATCAAACGACATTACATAGATAATTGGGGCTAGTACCATAAAAGAACACCGCGGCGCTAAAATCGCCGGGCGTTATAGTGTGGCAGGTCAAATTAAGCCGCCGACCTAGCCACCGACCTAGGCACTTCGGTGTGGCCGAACCCTAAGAGTTGGTGTGGAATTCCGCGTTTCTTAATACGAAATAACCACTAAAATCATATATGTTTTGTGAATCATGATATTTAGGCAATTGTTACCCCTGAGACATAGACAATGCGTTTGTTAATCTAAACAGGCAGAACTTATGGAAAAGCTGGGAGTATAAGACATTTGATCGTGGCTTTATTTAGGACGTAAAGGTTTTATAAAAATAGTCTGTTATCTGAATTAAGGTATAAGTATGTCTTTTAATTTTAACGATTACCAAGGTGGACATTATAAAGGTGCCAAGTGGTTTAAACAAAAAGCAGATAAAATACGCAAAAGCAGATAAAATACGTTTTTTCGTTCCAAATGTCACGTACCACGGGTGGCATCTTTAGGATGACGTTTGAATTACACAATATTATTTAATAATTATGCACAGTTATTGGCCTTTATGTTTATGACCAATTAGGATCAAAAAATAATTTTTGACTTTTTGTACATTTGGCATCTTTGTAATGTCCAGCCTTCAACTGTTATTACTATAATATACTCTATTATAGTTACTATAATATATTTTTTCTTTGCATGAAATATTTATTTAAAAAAAAACAACCAAAAATTGTAATTTGCGAAACAAAAAGTATTACCTTACGTCATGAATTGACTACAGGAAATTGTGAAATTTTAAACTTCAGCATTAGAAATATAAGCAGTTTTTACTTAATAATACAAATCTCTGGTTCGCCGCATACAGTCCCTATACTAAGACGTAATGCATAATAATTTGAAATAAAGAGCTGTTGTCAAGTATGAAGGTTAGAAAGGTCTCATATTTTGTTCATGTGCTAAGGAAAGAAAGATACCACCTCCTTCGGCTAATAATCATGGACAAAAAAGAGGTACATTGGCAGAAGAAATTTGTCCTGGCTGTGAAATACAATATAACAGAGTGGACAAGAATAAGCAAAATTGAAAACCTGTTCCGAGTGGCGCATGATAGTGATACTTTCGCTGGGGGTACCTGACACGACACCAGAAGAAGAAGAAAAATTCTAAGGTATCGATGAATATCAGCATTATTCAGTTACCATGGTGCACTACAGAGCGCACCAAAAACATTGTATTTTGATTAATTGTTTCTTGAACAATGATGTAAAACTCCATATTAAATAATTAATACGAATGAAAACGTCAGTTTTCTAAAAGTTTTATTATATTTTTTGGGAATAACATGTTTTGTAATTCAAAAATTTGATAATGCCTTAGAACGGAGAAACATGTCATTCCCATAAAATATAATAAAACTTCTAGAAAACTGACGTTTTCATTCGTATTGATTATTGTATTTTGATTTAAATTCATTGTACGATTTCTCAATTTGATTATTTGTTCAGCAAGGGGCTAGATTCCATTGATTTAAAGAGTTGCTTATTGAATATTAAAACCGTGTTATCTATTAGGAGTGACAGATTTCTTCGCATTACGCAATGTATTTTATAAAAACTATATAACAAAAACCTCTGGTTTTTTAACACTTGACATTATTAATCCCACCGCATCATGTTAAGGTAATCACTTGCAAGTTTATTACTATGAAAGCCGGTTAGCGAACAACAAATAAAATTCAAGTAGTGCGATTTAAAAGTTCAGCAACAGTTACCTGAGATATGTGACGGATAATTGTAATTTGATTTCCAATAGTTTCCTTCAATTATTTTGTTATTTGCCATTAGTAATTTGTTTGTAATGGACCAAATACGAGTAAATCTCTTGCAGTAAATCCACGAACTGCACATCAAATTCTAAAATTTCACAATATTTTTCGAAAACTTGAAAAAATATTATTGCTACAAAATAAACGCTTCTAGTGCGGTCGTACTTGAGCACCTAAGAACTAATAAATGTTTTGTGGGCCGTGTGCCGGCTCTGCGTATATCTGCCCCCTTTCCCCTCTGACCATCAGTCGCGGTTATGCCGAAGTTTGCCGAAGATTCCCGAGCGCGCCTTCAGGTCTTCAGGTCTTACTCCGGCTCTGTGTGACATTTTCAGGTTGGATTCAAATACGTTATTATGTTCCGAAAGAGAAACATCTACAGCGTCAGTACAGATAGCTTTTTTTTCCTACATGCAGAACCAACTTACCTCTAGTGAGGCTGGTAGAGAGAGCCATAAAACTTTTGAACACGATCGCTATCGCCATTTTTCATTGTAATGAAACACTACCCAAATATTTAAAGGGTTTAACCTCCTTAGCGCCGAACTTGCTTTTTTGTTCCTGGGTCGAAATATCCATAAAAATTGTTTATTTTTGTAATGTCAAATTTAAATGAATCAATAAAATAAATTAAATGAATGTTTTTTTCAAGCTGTGAGGTTTTATTTCTATACTCGTCATCAATATTTTTGAAATTACTGTAGTTTCACAACAATGTTTTCAAAAAATAAATAAGTGTAGCGAAAATAAAATTAATTTTATTTTAAATATGGTTGTCCCAAATGTATAATATTGTAACCATACAATGTGATATTTATACTTGTTTTAAGCTTTCGATGATATGGCTTCAATGTAACTTCAGTTGTTTTTTTATTAATATTTCTTTTGAATTATTTTTCGGATACTTAATTATAATTCAGCAGATGTCAAAGCGGGTTTCCTTTATTCAGAACTAGTAATTTTAAACACCCGGTAGTTTCGCTTAATTGTTGCGTACGCTTTATACGGCTTCCAGGGGAGAAAGCGATAACGTATGAAAATTGGCTATTAATCGATAAAGGAAAGTTTTTGCAGTGAAAATGCATAATTTAGCCATTATGACGTAATAAGCTGTTTTAACAAGTGGTTTATGTGAAGCAATTATACTGGTACATGATGTTCGTACTTTTACGTTTTGCTTATCTTCCTTGGCTGGCAATTGTGTTTAACTCTTTTTAAATCAGATATACTTAACCTGGGGAAAAAAAACATACTTTTAAATCTTCTCATAAATAAATTGTTATGCTTCTAAAATGCGGAACGAAAAAATCGTAATAACTTAGATCTTAAAAGTTTATTTACAATAATACAATAATACCCTTTTTATTTTATCATAAAAATATTTTCCCGAAACATGTCGGTTAAAAGATAATTATTAAAATATTTAATAAAAAATAGCAAATTAACTAAATCCTTCCTAATTAACAATGAAATTCCACAATGTTAACGCCTGAACCTTAAATAGTGGCAGAGTGGTAAGAGCTCTGACTTTCATACAGAAGGTCCCAGGTTCGATTCCCGGCAATGGCAGTGTGCTTGTCACACTGTCTTTGATCTGGTGTAGAATTCACGTGACAATAAAATGGCGATAGATTGGCTACCTATCACATGTCATAAGAATCAATATAATAGCTAAAATAAATTGTATACAGTAGTTGGGTTCAAACTACCTGTTTTATACAAGAGAAAAAAAATAAGAATCATCTTGAAAACGAACTTTTCCAACAATGTCAAAATCAATTATGTGAAACTCCATATTAAATAATAATTACGTCTGTTTTCCAAATGTTTTATTATAATTTATGAGAATGACATATTTCACCTGTCTAAGGCATTATCCAATATATATTTATAATAGACATTTCATAATACCTTAGACAGGCGAAACATGTCATTTTATAAATTATAATAAAAAATCGAAAAAACAGACGTTTTCATTCGTATTAATTATAAACATTTGTATTAAGCCATGAAAATCATACCTGATACAGAAAACTATATTTGTGTTACATTGGTACTAATGATTACTTTGAGAAGCCGAATAATTTCAACGATTGCACGGTAACCATTATATTTGTGTCAAATTGTTTAACAAAAAAACACTCAAATACATCGTATCGCTGATTAATAAGAGAAATCTTTTATCGAAATTGTGTGTAATTTTAACACAATTTTTACGCTTTTAAACAAAAAAGGGTCAAGGAAAAAATTTACTTCTTTTTGTATAAAAAAGGGTAACAATGCGGAAATGAGTATCGTGAAAATAAATAAGTATGGAATAAATCGAAAGTTGATTAATTGACAGTTGTGTCAAAATTCAACAATCGGAAATGGGCGGATAATGTAGTAATGTTGGTACAATAACGATATCGCGAAGTTGATAACGACATATTATACCTTCACTAGTGGGCGGCAAGTGTTGAATGATACGAAAATGTTTTAATCTGCCTCTAACCCTTTTAGTACCGTGATGTTTTAAGCTTAGGAACACTCACATAATGCATGTTTTTAATTATTAAAAAAATAGGCCTATTGGATTTTATGCATTAGCCCTATTTTTTGCATGCATTTGCCCTATTTTTTTGCCCTACATTTGGCAAAAAAGTGATGTATACAAAATTAAATGTAAAGATTGTGATGCTTTTTACATAGGCAAAACAGGACGAATTTTTAAAACACGTATCAATGAACATAACCAAGCTTTAACCAAACATTCTGGTTTTTTCAGAGATGGCTAACCATTGTATTAAATTTGACCATAGTTTCGATAAAAATGACACAAAATTTCTACACACAGCTAACAATAACAATAAATTAAACAAACTTGAAAATTTAGAAATCCTTAAGTCGGTGAAATTGGGTGAAATATAATAAATAATCAGATTCTTCCTTTTACACCTTTCTCCTTAAACACTTTGTCTACATTTAATCTCCCAAGCTCCCATTCCCAACCAAATGCAAATTAATCAATTAATAATTTCTATATCAATTATATCTTTTCAAACGTACGTTTTTTCTAAATTATATTATCATCGTGTATTATTATTATTTATTATTTTACTGCTAAAAAATAATTGTTAGTACCTACTTTTTAATTTTTGTATCGAATTTTAAATGCGTTTTTTATTAGTCTTTCTTTGTTTAGTTTTTGTTATATTTTTACACTACAATTACTGTATACAATTTATTTTAGCTATTAAACTGACTCTCATGACATGTGATATGTAGCCAATCTATCACCATTTTATTGTTCTACACCAGACGAAAGACAGTGTGACAATCACACTGCCATCGCCGAGAATCGAACCCCGGACTTTCTGCATGGAAGTCAGAGCTCTTACCACTCTGCCATGAAGGTTGACAATGATGATGTGAATGAAGTACGGAATCGAGGTAGATCGAGAAAACATAAGCATATCAAATTTTAAAAGTTGGCCAAATAAGAAGTCGGAAGTCACTGTATGAATGTGGAGAAATCTAGAGAGATGTCTTAGGATATAGTGGTAATTATTTAAATAATTTTAAATTATTCGATTTTTTTAAATATAATTTCATATTCAATGTTCTACTTTACTATGCCTGCCATTGTTTCAAAGTAGACCAATTCATTTGGTCCGTTTCAATCAATAACTGATGGACATTTAGCAACGTAACCTATTGCCCATTTTCTTCGGCTATTGTCCAATTAGATTGCTGCCACTTACAAAAAACTGCTTATGAAAAAAACATTTGTTCTAATTTCCATTGTAACAATGAATTGGGCAAAGGAAACCGCTTGCTTACACACGGTAAAAAATAATATTAAATTGTTAAGAGCAAATACATATAACGTATTTATCTTCTATCCGGGTGTACGTATGATTTGAACTTGTAGGCAGAGCAACAGATCCATCAATCTTAGTATAGAAATACAAGTTAATATCTATACAATTGTACACAAACAAAAAAAAAGAGAAATTACTATAGTTAGATCCGGTAATTTAAAGTAGGTGTGAGGGACAATAATAAGTAGTTAACTAAGTACCACTCATGTTAGTGGGCACTACCTAAAATAAAAATATTGGGGTATTCGAACTCTTACAATTTCAATTATTCATCATTTAATCTAAAAAATAAATCATTCAACTGTTCTTCTTCTCCGGTCTCAATCTAACGATTGGTCTGCAGCAAGGCGACGCATCTCCTCTTCCACTTCGCTCGGTCCTCGGCAACTCTATTCTACTCCGCATAAGAGGTGCAGCCCATATCTCGGTAAATCTGGTCTAGGTACTCCGCATAAGAGGTGCAGCCCATATCTCGGTAAATCTGGTCTAGGTACTCTTGGCGAGGTCGTCCTCTGCCAATCGATCCCTTGACCATTCCCTCCAACACATTATGCAGGAAACATTCGTGTCGCAACACATGACCAATCCATCTTTCAAGAAGTTTTGTTATACTTTATGGGATTTAACGATTAAAATTTTAAAATTAAAATTTTATATGTTAAAATTCATACACTGAAGAAGGGAAGTTTGTGTCCCGAAATATGTTTGTAAAAAGTGCAAAAGAGTGTTGTGATAATGCAATGTTACCAAAAAGTTATTCAAATGTAAATCCACAATACAAAGCGATGGCGAATATAAAAGAAAATAAATAAAAACAGTCGAAATCGTTGAGCTTTTTTCGTACTATGTGTTAATTTAAAAAGTCGTTTTATCTAAATAATCTTTTTCTTTTTTCACAATGGTGTTCTTCTACCGATTCTTATGTATGGAAGCGAAGCATGGAACTGGTAAAAGCAAAATGAAATTAGATCTCTTAGACGAATGTGTGGATACTCTGTGTATGATAGAGTGTCGAATGAAAATATAAGAAGTGAATGCGGTGCGAATGATGGTGTTATGAACAAAATAATGAAAGTATCATTAAGATGGTTTGGACATATGGAAAGAATGAACGGTAAAAAATATATGTACCGAGGAAAACGTGGCACGATCAAATAGATCAAATATTGAATGTCGGCCACGTGAGGAGTCAGAGAAATCGACGCGCGTGCGTGACACGATGTATGAATGTTGAGGAAGCGAGAGAAATATGTCAGGAAAGAAAAGTGTGGCCATTCTTTCTGCCTACCCCTTCGGAGTGTTGGTTAGTTAGTTAAATCTTTTTCTTCTCGGCGCTACATCCCGGTGTGGGATTTGACCTTCCACAAAACAATCCTCCACTGGCTCCTGTCCCTGGCCATCTCTCACCATTCTCGAGATTATTCTATTTTCTCCCAGTCCTATTTTCTTTCACGTAGAACACCTATATTTTTCTTAGCCTACTTCTTGGTCTCTTTTCGCGCGGCACCTACCTGGGCATAATTTTCGGTGCTGTACACTATGGCATTCTTTCTACTCGTATATGGTCAGTCCACCGAAGGCGTTGAGACCCACAATAGTTGAGATTATCTAATTAATACATTTAAATGCATAACAACAGTCTTATATAAGTTTGTCACACTTGAAAAAATGAATCTTATTTGGGAAACAAAAACAGAAAATTTAAAATGTTAAATCAAATCCCATCTTGGGCAAAAATATTAAATTATTAATTTGATTGAAAACGTTAGTTTTCAAGAAGTTTTGTTATATTTTATGGGAATTATATATTTGCTGTGGCCTTGCTAAGGCTGTAACAAATATGCAAGTGCCAAATGTCATCAATGTCATTGTCTTTTTTTTTTTTTTAAAAACCCAATTGGGTTGTATGGATACATTTTTAGATCTTAATATTAATTATGTAATGTTTCAGATATATTTTATATTGAGTTGTAGTTAGACTCCTTTTGTCTTTTGGTAGTTCATTGTTAAGTTTCAGTCCATTGTTCAATATCCTTGATTGTCCTATCTTAGTTCGTGCATTCGGTAAGTGATGTCTATCACGGTTCCTGGTCCAGTGTCTGTGTATGTCTGAATTTTTAGTTAATTTGTAGCTGCTGTCTATTTTCTTTTCCATGGTCACTCTGTGTACTATTTTCAATGTCTAAAATACAAAACATGTCATTGCCATAATATTACATATAATAAAACTTTTAGTAAACAAACGTTTTCATTCATATTAATTATGTAATTGCAAAAAAAAGCTCGTTACTGAGCTCAACATAAGTAGCAAGTATATGTTTTTTTATGTTTTGTTCCACTTATAATCAAATACCCCACAACCTTAGTATAAAATAACCAATGCATCTAATGTTGAATATTCTTATAAGTATGTTGTTTTTTACGTTTATACATATATTCGTACGTATTCTCTAGTTCATTCTTAACAATTTACTGGTTATTTCGAGAGCTGTTGGCGTCACACAACAAGATGTCAACTTCTTGAATGACGCGAGAGCTACACCATGATACAATCCGTAGTGACTCACGAAGTCAAGAGGTGTCCACATCTACCACATGGTGATAAATGATGTGTAGGTATCAGGATTGAAACATGTCTGAAAGTTTTAAAGTGGGACGAAGTTTCACAAATCAATTACGAGATTATTCTTTTTTAAATAAATAAAACTGTGTCATGGTGGATTTAACTATCTAACTAATATCGGTACATGTATGTTCTATGTAAATGAGATTACATTTTTACATTTTTATACTATTACTTATGAAATTTTCTGAATAAAAATTTCTTTTTTACGTATATAAACGTATAAATGATAAAAAAAATCCATAATATTTAAAGGGATAAAATCAGTTACATATTTATTTAATAACTTTTGAAAAAAAAATTCACTTAGAATGGATATCTGCGGTCCGAAACATGTTTGTGAAAGGTCAAAAAGGAAAATATAGTGTTTTTCAAAACTTATTCAAAAGTAAACACACAACACAAAATGACGATGCATATAAAAGAAATAGTTATATTAAATAATTAATATGAATGAAAACGTCTGTTTCATTATATTTTATGTGAATGACATATTTCGCCTGTCAATAGTTTGATAGTGCCTTAGATAGGCGAAACACGTCATTCACATAAAATATACTTAAACATCTAGACACAAACGTTTTAATTCGAATTTATTATTTAATATGAAGTTTTACATCATTCTTTAGGAAACAATAATTATTTGTCTTTTTCTTTTTTATATACTCGTACTTTGTATATACAACACCAACTTTAATAAAATTAAAATTACATATCAGACATGTTTCGAACAACTGGCCTTTCTTCAGTGATACATATTATAAAGATACATATTTAAAATATAATAAAATTGTTTACAAATACGACATAAAAGAAATAGTTATATTAAATAATTAAAATGAATGAAAACGTCTGTTTCATTATATTTTATGTGACATGACATATTTCGCCTGTCTAAGGCATTATCGAAAATTTGATAGTGGCTTAAACAGGCGAAATATGTCATTCACATAAAATATACTAAAACTTCTAGAAAACAGACGTTTTAATTCGAATTTATTATTTAATATGAAGTTTTACATCATAATTTAAGAAAAAATAAATAAGTTATATTATATTATATGTTCATCTTCTTCTTCAACCTTCTCTAAAACTAACTTTTTTGGAATTTTCATAGTAGAAGTTTAATGAAAATAATGAAAATTAAAAAAAATGCTCTTTTATATTGTTTATTTCGTATATTTAGTTCAAATTCATTAATGTTTGTGTCTTTGACCGGTTTCGGTAGCTCACTGACACAAACATCAAAAGACACAAACATTTGTGAGTTTTAACTAAATATATATATATTTATAAATATTTTTATTATAAACTAAAAGTAGTCAATTTCTATAAACAAACAATTTATTTTAATAGTTTGCACTTCAAAATAAATTTTATTAACATAGTACTGCAACCTTTAGGTCGTGTTAGGGTAGGTAGGGATTGAATTATTTTAAAATGCAACAATTCATTTATAATTATTGAATAAAGATTTTTTTTTGTTGAGATATGAACAAATAACATTTTATA
Source organism: Lepidostoma basale (assembly GCA_022606425.2). Taxonomy (NCBI): domain Eukaryota; kingdom Metazoa; phylum Arthropoda; class Insecta; order Trichoptera; family Lepidostomatidae; genus Lepidostoma; species Lepidostoma basale. The sequence continues at coordinate 64,363 of JAHDVF020000172.1, forward strand.
AATAAATGAACTAAGATTTCTAACTTTGCGTCACAATCCGGATTTATCCCAAAAGTTAGAAAATTATACAGATAATAATGGCCACAGCATTCCTTGTACTGATAAGGAAACACGCCATTATAATAAAATTGTTTTATCAACAGAAATGGCTGTTATGTATGGCACTTCACCCACCATGTCGGTATTAGCAGCAAATAGCTGACACTCAATATGACTCGGCCAATTCACGAGACGGGGACTTTGGATATTACTAAGAGAGACATCAACTTGGCTTACGAAGAATTAGATGTCAACTCGTGTGTACACGCACTCGATTAAATTAAATAGTTTCCCGGCAAGTACCTAACACTCGAGCGCGATGCCCGTCGTGTTGTTTCAATACATACCATCATCAAGATGGCTGCACACAACTCGTATACGTTGACAACTAGTAATTAACGTTTCTGTGAATAATCAAATTATACGCAAAATATTTAACTAACTTCTTCTTCTTCTTTTCGTGTCCTGTCAGGTCTCCCTTGAGTAGGCCTCCCTGTTCTGGGCAGCTCGGAACAGCTCCTCCACGGTACTCAGCCCTGTCCACTCTCGGATGTTCCTCAGCCAGGAAACCTGCCTTCTCCCAACACCTCGTCGACCCTCAATCTTTCCCTCTAAGATCAGATGTAACAGTGCGTACTTTTCGCCTCTCAGAACATGGCCCAAGAGTAACATAGAAGAAATGATTAACTATAGCTATTTATCTAACTAGTAGAGAACCGGTACAGTCTCAATCGTTTATCTTGACGTACAGAATGACGTTAAATGATCTACATTAATTGAATTCGTATTAACTTTATAATATTCTAGTAAATAATAGTTTTTTTTTTAAATACAGTACATAAATATTAATATTTGATAATTTTAAATACAATAAAGGGGTTCACAATGGTAGTAAGGCTACGACGGGGTATGTTTTGCTGGAAAATATGCCTCTATAAAATGTCGTAAGGCGCCATGATGCATTTACAACAGCAACACTGCTATCAAGTCCAACTCTCTAGCGTCCACGAGAGGTCTTTTAATGACCCCGCGAACCCCGGGCAATGTGGCACATATTACTTAGTGCCATAGCTGAGAGAGAGAGGACGAATGGCGAGCTTCCAGCACCATAAAACTGGATACACCCATCTAAGCGAAGGCAACCCCGACAGAAAATCCTCCAGAGAAGGCAAGGGGATACCACTCTGGATATTTTCCCCCAGGTCATCATTATAAGGGTGATAGTCAACGTTAGGGAGACCTGACAGGACACAGAAAGAAGAAGAAGAAATACAATATAACTTTTGAATACATATTATGGTTTTTCATATATTATCACTGTCTTTTTGTGTGGCCCAAACTTTTTCGATGTACAAATTTTTATAAGAAAAACTTACGAAATAGAGGATATCGTACAGTGGAGTAGATCCAGAAGAAGATACTGGAGAGACCATGTAGCCCGAATAGATGGTGACAGACTTGCATATACAGCCGCTTACAAAATCCTCTCCGGACACCACCCACCAGGAAGACCGGCTAATAGATGGAAGGACAGCTGGACCTCATAATCTGACGAGACATGATTTCCGTGTCACAGATCGTCAGATCTATTAAAATAATAATAATAATAAGAATGAGAAATTTTAATAATGAAATGAAACAATCATCCCTTATAAATTGAAAAGGGGCAGAGTTATGTCTAAGTATGAGGGTTTATGTGGAATATGATCCACCCCGGATCCTCCCCATTTTCTCTTCTCCTTCCATCCTGTGTCCCGCCCCTCCCATATTTTAGATTAAGTAATAGACCCTAGCTGCTAAGTTTTTTTAATGTGTATAATTTTTGTTTATTTAATTCATTTAAATAGACGTGAGTGGATGCAGGACATAGAAGGAAAAAATAAAGTATTATAGATTAAATGTGGCCTGGCATGCAGATGCGCTTGGATTCTTAAATGTCCCGGAACGACAAGGGAAAGGCCTAGGAAACGGATGGAAATTAAAAGAATGTCCACTCAAAGGCAATGCTATTTGATAATAGATTTCGCATGATAGATAACAGGTTTGAATAAATATTTTCAGACCAAAATAATATTTTGTTATGTTTTATGTATGCATTATTGCTGAATTCATCAATGGAACATTACGTAGGAATTTTCAATCAATCATACACCAACACCAAATAACTGCTGATTGTGTCCTGAAGGTAGAACTTAGACGCAGCCTTCTATATTCTCCCCGACATCGCCTCCAACTCCGCCGTCCGCATCATGTCTGATTTATCTTAATCTAACACGCTTTATATACGTAATCGGTTTCCTAAAGCGACGTAATCGATTCACAAGTGGGATGTTGTTTGACTAATAAACTTTGTCCTTGTATCGTCAAGCGATGCACGGCTAGAGATCCGTTGACTTCACACGACTGATGAACCCGACTTTTTCATTGATTACGTGACACAAAAAATGTTTTCGAGAAACTGGGTAATGCGGAGGAATCATATTTGTGTAGGAAGCATTCATTGCAAACTAACTAACTATCATGCAGTTTATCCGATAATAGATGATACAAAATGATGAAATGCCACACTAATATATCTTTACGTATCTTTTAAGGTTATCTACATGTATTATATACACTTTTTATCAGAGTGCGATTGATGACTTGAGAGAGAGAATGAGTCACAGAGAAGGTGTAAAGATACACGGACAAAAGGTGGATATGATAAGGTTTGCTGACGATATTGCTATGGTTGCTGAAAGTGAAGAAGAACTGCAAAAGGCCTTCAAAATAACTACAACATAAAGATAAATAAAGACAAAACAAAGCTGCTGACTGTAGGCCGAACGCAACATCATATGAGAGTAGTGATGTCAGGAGTTCCACTAAAGAACACCAAGGAGTTTGTCTACCTCGGGAGCGAAATAACATTGAACAGTCTGTCTAAGAGCGAGGTCGACAGCCGTATACATCAGGCTAGGCTTGCATTTAATAAAAGGTCGGAAATAATATAATCAAATAATATAGACCTAAAACTGAGAATACTCCTCATTAAGACCTATGTATGCAGTATCTTGATGTACGGCTACGAGACATGTTGCCTATCCGAAAAAGATAAACGGAGACTAGAGACTTTTGAGATATGGTCTTATAGAAGACTATTAGGAATTTCTTGGAGAGACCACATTACAAATGAGGAGGTTCTCCAAAGAATCGAAGGAGGAAGGCACCCGCTCAGGGCCTTGTCCGAAATGCGTGCAAGATGGATCGGCCATGTAATACGACAAGAAGGCCTCTTGCATGCCATAATGGAGGGTATGACCGAGGGGACAAACTCCAGGGGACGTCCACGCCGAGGGTACCTGGAGGACCTGTTGGTGGATGTGCGCTGCTCATCATATGCAGATTTCAAAAGAGCCGCACAAGACAGGGAAGAATGGAAGAGAATAATAGAGGAAAATGCTGCAAACCAATTCTAGGATTGAAACCAGAGAGAGAGAGAGAGAGAGAGAGAGAGAGAGAGAGAGAGAGAGAGAGAGAGAGAGAGAGAGAGAGAGAGAGAGAGAGAGAGATACACATGACCGTAGAATTTTTTCCATACTTTACAACATGGTTACATTTAAATATTATCTTATTCTTCTTCTCAGTCGTATTGATCATTCTGTTAACTATTGACCATGGCACACCATACGCTCCTGTCTAATGAGAGACCAGTCATTACCCTGATTTGATCGGACCAGCGCGCTGGAGCGGCTTGGTAGTCATCCTTGTGGTCGATTTTACTCTGCCCATGATGATGTTATTTTCCTTATTTCTCCGGGCTATTGAAAATATATATGTTTACATTCCTTGCTTATTAAATGGTGTTAATTAATATTTTTTGTAGTTTTCTTAGACCAAAATATGGCAACAAAACCGAAACAAAGGAATAATTTTAATAAAACTAAATTTTTAATAATTTTTTTATATCCTTTCCTTCCTAATTTCTTAGTTTAGGTATTACATAATATTGAACATCGTTTATTCGCATTTTCTTCTCAGTGATCTCAATAAATCGTTATTTAGCTGCTCTAAGCTTCACTCACTTGCAATAGGTTCGCACTAGAACATCATTATGTCATTATGAACTGTCATATTTACTTCAGTATGCACTCGTATAATTGGCAGCAGTGACTTTGAGTACACCAGGTTATTATTAAATATCCAACCCAATGCCGAACATGTCACTTCCATAAAATAATATGACATCTAAAGAAAACGTTTTCTTCAAATTAAAAATCCATTTATTTAATAAAAATGTTACTTCTATGATATTTATTGTTTCTTAACAAATGATGTAACACTCCACATTAAATTATTATTACGAATGATAACGTCCGTTTTATAGAAGTTTTATTATAATTTGGGGGGAATAACATGTTTTTGCTTTTCTAAGACATTATCAAATATCAATTATAATGCCAATTAAATGTAATTCGATGACTGTCATTCCCAAAAACAATAATACTACTTCTAGTAAACGAAATAAAATCTTATAAAATTATTTGAATAAATTATACTTATACTTTGTATTAAAACACTTTTTATTTCGGTTACAATAAACCTTTATCAATGTATACAATTTTAACAATAAAATAAATCAGAGCGGTTACTCTTATACTAAATGGAGATCGAGTTTTGTATAAAAGTGGAAGGGTATAATTAAGATTGAAGAGAGGGGAGATGAAACGGGAACATATCGAGCTTGGGAATTGAATTTAAATTTAATTGGTTATTCATTATATTTTCGTGATTTTTGATGTTTTTATTTTTCAATTTTAAAATTTCTAAATGGTTTAAAGATGGGTTTATATTATTAATATGCAAAATTTCAATGAATTATTATAATTTAATAAAATTACATTAATTCTTAGGTTAAATATATCCGAAAATCATTTCCCCATCTATTCGGACAATGTCATCAGTCCATTTTTAGGTGGCAACCCAAGATTCCTTTTCTTTATCAAAGGCCTTCATTAGAGTATTCTGAGTGTCCATTTGGTACTGCTCTTTCTGGCAATATACCCAGATCATTGCCACTTCAATTAAGCTATACGATTAATGATTTCGGCAACTTTGGTTTGGCGTCTTATTTCTTTATTTCGCATTTCATCTCGATGACTCACGCCGAGCATTTGTATCTCCATGGATTGTTGTGTGCATTTTAATTTGACAACAAAATTAGATTTTGTATGACAAGTAACAACTAATTGATAATGACTAGTTGCAACCCCATGAAATATTCGTGGAAGTAATAATTTTCTACCCTTTAAAAACTTACAATCGTAATCAGTAATAAGTTTAAAAAATCAACAAATAAAATTCACAATTTACTATTCCAAATTGTTCTCCTTTTGTTTTCAACATTACTGTTATACAATAATCAGAACAAAATTCGAACTAAAATTACGGATATAACAATAATCAGAACAAAATTCGAAATAATCCAGAATCGTTCACGGGCATGTGGATTGTGCGCATTTCGAATTACTTTCGGAGGGAATCGAAGTATTTCTCTCTCGCTCTCTTGTGTTCAAAATATTCTCATACTCTTTCTTGGTGACATTTGGGTTCTGCCAATTTATAATAATGATTTGTACATACACTTAAAAAAAATGAATCCACCAAAACTGCGTATTCAATATATACAACACAAATGAATGAAATAATATTGCATCGTATCTCATCGAAGTCTTACATATTAGCGATTAATAAATCATATTTCCATGATCGCGTCTGAATAGATTATATAAAAGTAACGAGCTGTCACTGGTAACGTTAAAATGAATTGACATTAGTGCAGCTCCAGTACACGTCTTTAATTGGTACGTTAACACAGAGGAAACATATTTTTTATCCTACTTAGTGTCTTTTTGACGGTTGACGCATTAATAATAATTATTCATCCTTGACATTTCCATCAGATCACAATGAATACGAGTGATTATACTCGGCGGAGAGAATAATCTTGTTGCGGAAGAACAGTATTAAAATGTTGTCTGCAATCAATCACCTTTTTTGGAAAGACTCGAATTTCCTGCAATCACTTATTGTACATACTTGTATTTACTTACTTGCAAAAACAAATGTCATGGAATCAATTTATTTATGTATTATCGTTACACAAAGTAAACATTTTAAATACATAACATTAAGGCGTGTTATTTACACACGAAAATATGCTTTTAGGACAAATATAAGAAGCATTGGCATCATAGAAAGGCAATAGTCATAATTTGAAATAGAAGGATGAAAGTAGAATAAATGCAGTAGAAATGAGATCTCTTAGACGAATGTGTGAATACTCTGTGTATGATAGACTGTCGAATAAAAATATAATAAGTGAATGCGGTGCGAATGATGGTGTCATGAACAAAATAATGAAAGGATCATTAAGATGGTTTGGACATATGGAAAGAATGAATGAAGAAAGAATGATAAAAAAAAATTATGTTAATGATGTAAATGGAACCAGAAATAGAGGAAGACCGAGGGAAACGTGACACGATCAAATAAATCAAATATTGAATGTCGGCCATGTGACAAGTCAGAGAAATCGACGCGCGTGCATGACACGATGTATGAATGTTGAGGAAGCGAGATAAATATGTCAGGAAAGAAAAGTGTGTCAGTCCATTTTTTCTGCCTACCCCTTCGGGGAGACGGCGTGATGGTTAGTTAGTTAGTTAGTTGAAACAGTTGATTCAACTAACTAACTAACTAACCTAGTTAGAACAAGGATTCTAAATTATTTCAAATGGTACCATTAGTGTGATGATAATATATTTTAATCAGGTGAAATAACATTTTATCGGTATTATAAAAAATGTTAATAATTTAACATATTTTTAATTTAACGGGTCAAATTACGTGGTCGAAAAATATAGGAAAATTAAACGGAAATTTGAAATAAACTATTAATAAGTAATAAATAAACAAATTGTCAAAGAAATAGAAACTTAATAATAAATACACAAAATATTTTCTTCATTATTTTATTTAGAGTACCTAAAAATATACTAAATAGGCATAAAATATCGATAACATTTCAAATGTCGTAATGCGCTCACTCAATTTGATTTTAAATCTAATTATATAAACGGCTGTTTTTTAAATAAGACCTCATCGTGGACACCCTCATAAATCTTCAGTGCCCTATATGTTCAAATGAATATTTGTTGAATTTGGGTTTACTTCTAAAAGGAAGCCTATCTTTAATATCTTTATTTCTTGTTTGCCTTTCGTCTTCCTTAAGATTTCTTGGAATATGCCCACTAATAATTTTATGCCCACATTACTCTATCCTGACATACCTCTCTAGCTTCCTCCACTTTCATACAGCGAGTCATACACCCACGTCGATTCTTCCGGCTTCTGACATGACCAACCTTTAAAATTTGATTAATTTGATTCGTGTGCAAAAAAAGGAATAATAAATTAATTATTAAATAACACGATGTTTTTCAGCTATTTCCACTTTTGTCTTTATTTCGACAGCGACCGGTTTTGCCAGGCTCGCTGGCATCGACAGACTGGTCACGAACTTCCATCAAAAGATTTCTGTAAAATCATTGTATAATTAGTTTTCATTTTATAATAATTTGATGACTAATCGCATTTTTCACAAAATAGTGATTATTACCGGAACAAAGCATCCCATCGTTAAAATAATGTAATACAAATGACTGTATTGTGCGGGTAATAGAAATGTAAATTTACTGTGGCGTCAGAAAAGATGAACGATAGAAGTGAAGTTAGCACATTGTTAACAATGATACGCTCTTTGTTCAACAGTTATTTCAATAACTCTTTAGATGCTCCGTTGCAGTAAGCTGTTTTTAAACAATGGCTATAAAGAAAACTAGTTTACCAGCTATGCGGAAATATTACAACTGATAATCTTAGTAATAATTGAATTACATCATTCAAGACGATGAGGGATTGTTCGTTATAGAAAATTTTCCACAATAAATATTTTTCATGTAATTAATTTACTTGCAAAATCATCCTGTATAAGACAATCATCTAAACATTGGTGACTTATGGGTGAACAGCAAAATCCGCAGAGCGACTGGAAACTTTTGAGAGAAGGGTGCTGCGCAGAATTCTAACACCTGTGATTGACGGTGAAGGCTGGAGAGTGCGGCATAATGACGAGCTGTACCATATTTACAAAACTCCCAGTCTCTCCACACAGGTCAGACTGAATAGACTGAGATGGGCCGGTCACGTACAAAGGATGCCGTCATCTTGAACCCCAAAAAGATTGCTGGAGTGGCACTCAGGTGGTAGAAGACCAATTGGACGACCAAGGCTGCGATGGGAGGATGAAGTTTGGAGAGATGGGGCGAAATTGTTACGAGTGTCAGATTAGAGGGCCGAAGCGGAGGATAGGAGGAGTTGGAGACTCATATAAGACCATGAGCACAAGAGTTGTGGTCCGACATACAATCTTGAGTGCAGGCTCCCAAAGTAACCTATCAGCTCCTCTGGGAATACAAAGAGGAACATAGGAAAGCAAATGAGGAAACAAGTTACTTATATGATCCTACCTTTTAAAATCTTTTAAAACTCTTAAGAATATGGTGTACGTATGTGTTCGAATAAGAAATGAAATACATATATAAAAATGATAAAGGAAATATGTAAGGTCCAAGATGTTATTAGGTAGAAGAGGCAAAAAAGAAGACATTGGCATGCACACGTGAGAATAATGGATCCATCTAGTCTCCCTCACACTGTGTTGCACGGCTAACTCCAAAATAGACAACCCCCTGGTAGATCACCAAAAAGATGGATCGATAGCTAGGGATCGACCTTGCAGAATTGAGAAACAGGCAAGAAACAGGACTCTTGAGAAACAGGCTACGAGGCCTACATAAATAATAAGAAGAAAAAGATACGTTTCTAAGTCGTTACATTCTAAAATTGTTTTGTTCTTATAAAAAACGGTGTTTTTTTATTATTTCTTTATAGTTTCGCCTTGTAAGAGCATTATATAATAGCATCATAGCAAGGTGAAACATGTCACTCCCGTAAAAATAATAAATCTTTTAAAAACACAATTGTTCTATATTATTAAACTTTATATAGGGAGTTATATATCATTGTTAAAGTAATTACAAATGAATCACAAAAGTATCTCAATATAACCTGAAACTTTTGAAAAACTTTTCTTTGAAGACGGTCAAATTTCACCTGTTCCTAAATAATCTTCTAATTCCAAGAATTGTGAATAAAGCACGGTGTAATAAACTTTGCCAATTTTCTCACATACGAGTTTCAATCTTGCCGTGGCATTGAAATCCCACGAGAGTACCTTACGTAACAATGGCAACATCCCACGTCTGTCATTAAAAAAACGTGTTTTTTGTTCGTTTTGTTGAAAAGATTTTAATTTGTATGATACTGAACTTAATCGTTCATTATACGTTTGATGGACAACTTCAAATCTATACCCCGAGGACACTATAACATAAAAACAAAGCATCTCCTGGATCCAACACGTTAAAATAGACTTAATAACAGTTCATATAAGCCCGTGGACAGGAGACTAAAGAGAAGGAAAATTGCGAATTGGGAAAGACGCAGTTAGAGAAACAGATTAGGGATCAAATGGACGAATGAACAAGTTCGAGGGGTATGATGATGATGATTTTTAAAGCCCCATCTTCTTGAGAAATTCACTTCAAGGGCGCTCTTCATCTGGAAAGATCCTCTTGAAAAGAAAAGTCTTAAGAGTGCTTCTGAAAACTCTTTCGTTTTCTTGATTGCGAATAAGTAAGGCAGTGAAATTTGAAGCTCCTTGGCGCCATGGGAATCCCAATAAACGTCTTGTCCCATGATGGGACAAGACGTTTATTTGTTGATTCGTCTTTCGAAATTCGTAGCGTTGAACGCCAAGGGTTCAGGTCGATTAGCTTGCAAAGGTATAAAACGTAGTGGGGTGCTTGTTCATGTAGGAATTTATGAACAAGTAGACATGGTTTATAATTGATTTGCTCAGGTAAGCTTAATCAGTGTAGTCGATAAAGCATTGATGTTTCATGTGTGAATTTTGATGCACTAAAATCACGACGCAGCATTCATTATGGATTGCAGTCTATATCTAGTTGCTTCCTGGGTTGTCAGGAATACAATAAATTGCAGTAGTCGATACGAGAGATGACAAACTAATTTACAAGGGTTTGTAATGGAACTTCTGACCGATACAAGGGTTGTAATAGGCATCAAGATAGAGCAGAAAGGTGTCAGTGTAGCGGTCCATCCTCTCTGCTTACCCCTCCAGAGAAACGGTGCGATGGTTAGTAAGTTATGTAAAGAAAACCCACATCAAAAACTAGTTGCAACACGTGAAATATTCATGGAAGTAAATATTTACTTCCCTTTAAAAATTTGGTTCATTGTACAATCTAACTTACTAACTAACCATCACGTCGATTCCCCGGAGGAGTAGGCAGAAAGGATGGACCACCCACTGTTCTATCTGACATCGTAATCTTAATCAGTAATAAGTTTTAATTTTCATTATAAATCATTTTTTACACACGTTAAACATTTGACAATTAACAACACAAATTTGTTTTTTTTTGTTTTCAACACTACTGTCATACAACTATAATCAGAACAAAGGAATCCCGAAACGTTCACGGACATGCGCATCGTGCCCATTTCGAATTTTTCGAATTACTTTCGGAGAGAATCGAAGTATTCCTTTCTCGCTCTACTGAATTCAAAATATTCTCGTACTCTTTCTTGATGATATTCGGGATTTATATTATGATTTAAATAAAAGAAGGATATGCGTTCTTCAATTAAGTGCAAAATTAATTCAGATATTATGTTTATGCTTTTATAAAGATTTTTTCAAACCGAAGATGCTCTTGACGTTAATTTATGTACCTCCATTATCGCGATGTTACAATGCCGCAATATCGCCTGCAATATTGCAGCGTATTATGAATTGAAACAAATATGAGAACTTAGATACAAACAACGTTTTTTACGCTTCACGCATACAATTTCAATCACATCTTTTGATAAAGCCTTTCCGAGCATGCGCAATTTGTAGCAGGAAGTTTCCCATGCACTTGAGAATAATTTCTTCCTCCTTGAACACAATCACTTTTCACTTCCATTGTGTAGCATCTTCAAAGGCGCATGCTGGGCACTGGGTACTGCAAAGCGTCTCTATAAATATTCACACTCGCGATATGGCCTGTCACAACGGGCGTTTTCACATCACGATGCTAAACAGATGGTTGCCAAGTTGTATGAGTAACGGAAGAAGATGTAACACCTTTTGGCCCAGACACATATTTTAAATTATATTTTTTTGTAAACTTTTCACAGTTAATTTGACTATTGTAGAATTACGCGTTAACATTGTAGAAATGCATTGGTAATTTGGAAGGATAATTTTAAACACTACTTCTACCGACCCTTATGTATGGAAGCGAAGCATGGAACTGGCAAAAGAAGGATGAAAATATAATAAATGCAGTAGAAATGAGACCTCTTAGACGAATGTGTGGATACTCTGTGTATGATAGAGTGTCGAATGAAAATATAAGAAGTGAATGCGGTGCGAATGATGGTGTTATGAACAAAATAATGAAAGGATCATTAAGATGGTTTGGACATTTGGAAAGAATGAATGAAGAAAGAATGGTAAAAAATTATATGTTGAAAATTATATTATGATGTAAATGGAACCAGAAATAGAGGAAGACTGAGGAAAACGTGGCAGAGAAATATGTCAGGCAAGAAAAGTGTGGCAGTCCATTCTTTCTGCCTACCCCTTCGGGGAGACGGCGTGATGGTTAGTTAGTTAGTTAGTTTTTACAAAATAAAAATATTATTTACAACATATTTCGAATGTGATATTTACAGTTGAGGATGGAGGAGTTCACCTCCGAAACTATTCGGAATTATTCTTTCTTGGCATATCTCTCTCGATTCCTCAACATTTGTACATTGTGCCATGAACGTACGTTGATTTCTCAATTGTTTCTTTAACATCGTTTACACATACAATCTTTATCGTTTTATCTTAATCCATTTTTCCATGTGTCCAAACCATTTTAATGAGGGTCGTTACAATAACAACATTAATTTTAACTGAAATTAATGTTTAATATGTATTTTTTAATCACTTGATTTGTAAATTTTTGATAGATTTTGGTATTTGTTATCCAGTGATTTTTATGTAATATTCTGATTTTATGCTATATTCTGTTGTATGTAATTTTATGTTGTATTCTGTAATATGTAATTGAATGTTATATTCTGACTTCAAGCTGTGCTCCAATTTCAATTTAATTTCCAATTTAATAAATGATGCAACCATAAGCTTAAATGCATTTTAATGAGTGTCGAAAAGCTGAATTTATAAAATTTTAAATTAACATCCAATATCAACTGTTTTTGCAATTACAGGCTGTGAAGCAATTATAGGAGATGGCAAAAAGCTGCCGAAATCGGCCGAAGACACAAACATAAGTAGAATGTAACAAAATGTTTATTTAAAAAAAAATATATATATTTTAATTATTAACAATAAACTTCAAACCATGGAATTTCAAATAACGACACATTTTTTTCACGTTTATTATATTTTAAGCTTTGCTGTTCAAATGTGCTGAAATAGACTGAAAAACAGTAATACGTAATTACGTGATAAGTTATCATAAGTTAACCACCTTTTTTTTTAGAAGAAATCTCATAATAAAAAACGTTATTAAAATACTTTTAGGCGTCAATGTGTTTAAGATCCCTTCAACACTCGTAATTAGCACTGGCATAATGCATTAACGGGTTAATTTCATTCAACAAAGACGCTATTTGGTGCCCATTGTAAACGTAAATGCTGTTACGTTGTATAAATGAAAAGTGCATAAGGTGGGTGGACCTTTAGATTATATTCAAAGTGTTCTTATAAAAGTGAATTAATGCTAATAAGAAGAATCCAAATTCAAATAATAAAGTTTTTTTACTACTACGTGTATCTGGCCACGCGTTGATTAGACTCAGTCAGGGTTTTTGATTGATTTAAAATTAGGAACAAACAAAAAAATTCATTTTTATTTATATAAATAGAAAATAACGCGTGCTTAACCGAATTCCACGATATTTCAAAATCTCAAAGCAATCGGTGGATAACTTTCGGAGATTGAAGATTAGGAACAAACTAATATTCACATTTTTATTTATATATTATAGATTAAAAAAGATCACGAACCAATTCGAATACAACGTTGTGTCAAAATATTAAAGCAACCGGTTGCTAACATTCGTAGATTGAAGATTAAGAACAAACTAATATTCATATTTTTATTTATACAGATAAATAAAACACGAAACAATTCGAGTACAACGTTGTGTCAAAATTTCAAATCAATCGGGGCAAAACTTTCGGAGATATAAGATTACTAACAAACGGACGTTTACATTTTTTTTACACAGACAAAAAACAAAATTAAATTCAGAATTGTAATGTTCATGCATACAATTAAATAACATTTTAAAATATTTAAGAATACATTTAATTCAAACATAATACAAGGATTGCAAGATTTTATAATAGAAACCATAAAATATTAACAAATTCGTTTCTGTTTGTATTTATTTTATGGTCTTACATTACTTTTCTTTAAATTTGATTCAATAACTGAATATTGTGATTGGTGTCTCATTATTGACACTTAACAATTTAATAGCTTTTTAAAACATTATTGGAGTTATTTATTGTTTCTTAAACAATGATGTAAAACGCCATATTAAATAATTAATACGAATGAAAACGTCGGTTTTCTAGAAGTTTTATTATATTTTATGGGAATGACATGTTTCGTCCTTCAAAGGCATTATCAAATGTTTTATAATATGTCAGATGTGCAAAACATGTCATTGTCATAAAATATAATAAAATTTCTAGAAAACTGACGTTTTCATTCGTATTAATTATTATTGGAGTTCGTAACATAGATTTTTAATAAGCTAAACTTTCTACATAAATTTACTCACAACTAAATAATAGATTAATATTAATCACATATATAATATTTAAGAGGTATTACATATTTCTTATTATAACATCTATACATATAGACGTAGCTGTTATTATTTTAAACAGTAACATCTTTAGCAAAAACAAAAAAGCTAAAAATATTAAATTTACTTCTAGAACAAAACTTAATTAAATATTTTTAAAAGTATTAATATTTTTTTTTATATTTACCGAATCGTTGTGGTCTAATATTAAATTGATTGATGTTTTTTTCGGAAACACAATTACAACCGTCATAATAAACGACTTGTAACCTTCTTGATGAATTGGTAAGCGAAAGGAATAAATTTGCAAGTGTCAAAATAATGCAATATTGATCCGTTTGTATTATAATTTGGCGGCATCATATTTCTGATTATCATAGCGGTATTTCGAGTAAAAGTTTCATTAATTTCAAGAGAAAACCTGTGACTGATGGGATACATTTTATTAAATGGCAAGCTGTAAGCTGGATGTTCCGGATAAGATATAAATTTTTCAGTAAACACTGTATCAAAAATACATTATCAAGAACCTTGAGGTTATTAAACACATTCATCTTAATGCAGAACAAACTGACTTAAGAGAACGACATGAATTAATCAACAATGTTTTTAATAGTCCATTGTTTTGGCCGAAACACTAAGATACTTGAACATTATAAACTGTTAAATTTAAAAACTTTGTTTTGTGTATCACAATTGTAATTTTATTTTACGCGACAGCTGTTTCGTCAACATATGTTGACGTCATAAGGTGTTGCAAAAATATATCAATGTCCTAATACACCTAAGAATATTACATGTCCCAATTAATATAAGACAGAGTACCAAAGATTTTGTTTAAAATATTTTTAGAATTTATTCTTTCTTAAATAGTGTTATTTTATAAAAGTCCATATTAAATGATTAATTTAAATGAAAACGTCTGTTTTCTAGACGTTTTTCACCTTTCTAAGACATTATCATGTCATTCACATAAACTATAATAAAATTTCTAGAGAACATACGTTTTCATTCGTATTATTATTTTTGTGTAGTTTATATCGCTCTTCCGATAACCTTCGAAACATGTGGAGAAAAAGAGAGTCAAAAGTGGTGTTTTAATTCATAAAAACAAAAAATTGAAATTCGTTATTATGGAATCCCACCGAGTTAACGCTACAAGTTTAAAAAAACGGCAAAACGAAATTCAAAATGTATTTCAGGAAGTGCCAGTAATTTCGCAACGTTCAAGCCTTCCGTCAACTTGATCTCGGCGTCTACAGCATCCTTACACCCCTCCCCCTCTCTCGTGAGATCCTTGGGCCATAAATTTAACCCAGAACAATGGAAACACCGTCTCATTCAACACACATGACCAGGAGTAAGGATGCTTTTTTATAAAATTACATTTTTAGTTCCTAGAAAGTTTTCCAAAATAAACAATTCTTTCAACGTTCAGGTGTATATTATCGTACAAAAAGGATTCCATGAAAATTTACTTATATTACATTTTAATCAATACTTAATTCAAAAAAAGAATTACGAGAATGGTTGGTTGAGCATTTTATCACTTATTTTGATAACGAAAATTTAAAAAATGATAATTTTTTTATGTACTAGTATATTTATGAATTCCACTTATGGTAATGGCTTCACTCGCTGCCGAAACCGGTCGAAGCCATAACCTTAAGTAGAATTTAACTAACAATATTTTTTTTAATTTTTTTTGGAAAATATTTTCATTTTTGTCAATAAACTTCTTCCGTGAAATTTCAAATAACATTATAAAATTAATTAATTCATCTTAAAAATCGAGGAAATGCACAAAAACATAAGAAAAGGGAACACTTCAACATAGAAGTTTAGAATTATAATTTTTTTTAACAATGGTGTCAAACCCCATATTTAAACCCGAAGTATGCTTTTTTTTAAAAGAAATTTAATTAAGTATTATAACATGTATTCCCCTCTCTTTGGAATTATAAAATGACATTCATGAATGCCCCAACAAGGCAACATTTAATAAACTCAATGAAGGTTCTAGAAAATTTAATAAGAATTAATGCGTAAAAATTTAATATTTTTAAAACGAAATCCCGATATTTTAGAACAACAATTCGCTGTAAAAATCTGAAATCTCATCTATAAATTAAGATAGGCTTCAAAAATTGGATTTCATTATAAGGTGGGGGTAAAACTAATATGAAACGAGCTTTACTGAACGAAAATGTATACCTTACATTAGTATTAACCTTACTATGTATAATTTATGTTAACCTTATAACAGTATTTACCAAGTAGCTTATAAATACCTGAAAACATTTAATTTCTAAATGCAATCCTGTAGCGCAAACATAATTTTCATTTGTATAATACTTTGTACATGATAAAAATTAAATAAAAGTTTTGTCTTTATTTCGACAGGGACCGGTTTCGCCAGGCTTGCTGGCATCGATAGACGTTGACAGACAGCGAGTCTGGCGAAACCGGTCGAAATAAAGACAAAGGTGTATATCATTAAAAAACATCGTTTTATTGTTATAAATTATTATTTAAAATGAACTTCCATCATGAGATTTCAGTAAAATCATTTTATTGTATTTAAAACTTTGTATATGATACCGAAATACGGTGTCAATTGCTAATATTCGATGTGAAAGTAGTGCCAATAAAAATATTATGATTAAAAAAATTAAAGGATCATTAAGATGGCTTAGACATATGGAATAAATGAATGAAAAAATAATGGTAAAAAAAGTATATGTAAACAATTCAAACGGTACTAGAAAAAAGTGGAAGACCGAGAAAAACGTGACACGATCAAATTGATAAAATATTAAATAGCGGCTACGTATGAGTCGGAGAAATTGCGTGCGAGCATGACATGATGTGTAAATGTAGAGGAAACGAAAGAAGTATGTCAGGAAATCACAGTTTATTCTTTCTGCCTACCCGTAATGGTTAGTTACTTAGTTAGTTTTATTTACATGGTTTTATTAGTTCAGTATTTATTTAAAAGTTTTTTAACCAATTTTTGTTTTATTGTGGATTCGTGCACCACAAGTGCAGGACAACTTCCATTTCATTGTATCGCCTATACGTCTATAACCCGGTTGCATTCGAAATGTCTCAAAGGCAAAGTAAACATATACACAAGATGCTTCTCATAAATTATGCATGTTTTTTTCAGGGTCGGACTCGTAAAATTCATCGCCCGTTAAAATGTAATACATTAGTTTAAGTACATACGAGTACATTAACGTAGTAAGTTGCATAAGCATGATATGATAAGTTTTTAGTTTTATAAATTTATTTATAAATATAAATGAGACTTTTTATTTTCACTAGTGCCCACTAAATACGAATAACTTTAAAATGATTGAAAAGTCTGAATTGTATGAAAATAATGAAAACTTTAGTTTTCTGGAAGATTGACTATAAAAATGACATGTTTTGCCTTGCCATGGCAGTATAGGCGAAACATGTTTTTACCAAAACAGACGTTTTCATTTGTATTAATTATACAATATAATATTGAGTATTACACCATTGTTTATGAAACTATAAATGAAATGCACCTTCGTGGTTTCTAATTTGCCTTTATAAATATTAATTAGATTAAAAAACCATACATTTTATTCCACATGTTAAAAGTTATTGAGATATTATAGTAAACATTATCTTAATATTCAATTTTTATACCCGCCACTGCTGTTTACATTTTAGTTTCATAAAAAATCTTTACAATAGTTTGACAAGTTTGTTTTCAATATAAATACGAGTATTTAAACAATTTAATATTGCATTATTGTGGAATAATATATAACCCACAATTACTACAAACAAATTTTTTAATAATGGAAATATCCAAATAACAAATTTTTGAAATAGGGAGTTTTAAACTGATTACAAATATGCATTGAAATATTTTTCATCAGATATGTGTTTGGAGTGTAAAATAAAACTTGAATTTGGCGCCCTGGAGCTTTGAACTAAGGGATAGCCGGTCCTGTTCAGCGTCATCAGTCTGTATCCGCCCGGCACGCGGAAGATCGCTTTGATGATATGAGGAATCGGCTCCAAAGGAAATACCAGGATCATCTTGTTAATGTAACGCGGGAACAAATCTTATTATGTTGGAAGGAAATACAAAGTCAGATTTTAATGCGCATTTATTTTCTAAATAATTTAATCAAAATACATATTAATAGACTGTGTTTGATAAATAATGCATTTTTGTGTATCTATATCAAATTGAGTGTAATTTGAATTGGGTAAAGATTATGCTTATGCTCAGATTTGATTTATTTCATTGATTTGTTTCAAATGAAACAAGTTATTGATTAATAATTATCTTTATTAATTTATAATTAAACCTGCATAATATAAATTGCATAATTATACCTGCATAATTATACCTGCATAATTAAATGACAATCTGCATCACTCTTTTATTGTGATAATGCGACTAGAAATTATTTATATATTATAACTCCCCCAATGCTAAGATTACACAGATTAGCTAAAGAATACGGAGATATTTACATCTTTCATTCCAATTTATTCCCTTTTAAGTCAAGCTTAAATAAAAAACTTTCTCGTGATAAATTATTGTAGTTGAATTGTTAGAATAGTATTTAAAAATATTATAAGTTTTAAGTATTTGTTATTATGCGACCTGTCAATATGTGTTTTATGTGTTTAATTCTACGTGTTATTATGTTTACCTGTCATATTCGGTGTTTTGTGTGTTTAATTCTATGTGTACCCGTCATTATGTATACTTTACAAGTTTAATTCTGTGTATTTTTATATGTTATAATATATTATTATATATCATTCTACCTGTTCCATAATAATCTAATTCTTGTGTTTTTGCAAATTGTCATGATTTCATTTATATATTATCGTTGTCATAATTCCTTCTGATTTGTATGTTCTTATGTGAATCATGTGAATTATATGTTATGTCTTATGTGAATCATGTGAATTATATGTTATGTCTTATGTGAATTATATGTTATTGTACTTGTTTTGTAAAGGCCATTGTGGCGTTCATGCTTTAAATAAATAAATCTAGTTTATAATGTTGTAAATACGCAAACAATTCATGGAAAAGCAAAAAAATCTCAATGTCTTGTGAAGATTGATAAGTAGTAAAAACCAAAATACGGGTATTGGTCATATTAAAATTTACTGCCGTAACATAATTTTATAGCACAAAATTGACGCCCAAATGAGACCAACCAGCAAGAGGAAAGGGAATAAAAAACATTGTTCATTGCAAAGTGAATCTTAAACGGAGACGATTAACTACGATTACAGTGGAATTTTCCGACAGAATAACGGATACAGGTGTACTCAATTGAATGTAAAGGTACAAAGGAAATTCCGTAGGTACTAAAACCGTTATACAATTAAAAAAAACACAAATTAAAACAATTAAAATTAGGTTGTTAAATGGTACAGATGTCGTTATTTTTAGACAAGCTTTCGCAACACCAATTATTTATATATTATTTATCAAAGTTAATTACTATAATCGCTTTATTTAATAATATCATCGAATTTAAAATAATACGGTTCATTGTATTTTGGAGTGGAGACCGCGTACAGGATTCCGTAGAGTTGGACGTCCCCCTGCCCGCTGGACCGACGATCTGAAGAGGATTGCTGGACATGGATGGATGGGAGCGGCAATGGATAGGGGGCGGTGGAGGGCTTTGGGAGAGGCCTACATTCAGCAGTGGATGACAGAAGGCTGATGATGATATCATTGTATTTTATATGATTTGTTTTAGATTTATTTTGTGGATGTTGGACGATCGAAGTGTGCGCGGGAGATGCCTATTGGTGGCGATGAGGTTCGCAACCCATCACACCGCGTCTCCCGCGGGGCGAAAAGAGAAGGATGGCGTGCTGCATCGGTTAAAATGTGACAGTCCATTCTTTCTGCCTACCCTTTCGGGGAGACGGCGTGATGGTTAGTTAGTTAGTTAGTTACAATAACTCAAAAATATTTCATATTTATTTTTAAGCTAAGAGCCACACTAAACTGAAATAAACAATAAAAATCGTTATAGTACTAATGAAAATAGGACAATAAATGTTTTTTTATTTTTATTTAATGAATATATAAAATTAAAATAAACAATACTTTGTATTTTAACACGAAATTGTAATAATATTTGACACCAAATAGTTTTGCTTTTAGCCGAGCTTCATAATGGTAATATATTGTATAATAAAAACATGTATAAAAGAGCTGAAAGGGTTGGATGCAGGTGCCAAAATGAGCGGAGTGTCAGTAAGCTGTCTCTTGTCTTGCTACAAGTCCTGGTGAATAATATGTAGGAGGTATGCATGCGAAATGACCTGATGATGAATGTGAATAAGTCAAAGGTAATAATTTTTGAAAGAGAAGAAATCATGATAATCTGCAACATTAGCGTGAATGGTGAAAATTTGGAGCAAGTAGATAAGTTCGTGTATTTGGGTAGTATGTTTACAAAAGATGGGCGAGTGGAGAGGGATATTGAAAACAGGGTTGAGGCAGGCAACAAAGGGAATGGTGCACTTAAGCTTATCATCGCAAACAAAGTCCTATCTATATTTATGCTCAATTGAAAAAAGATTTTTTTTTCCAATGATTTAATAATAATAAATTATTTTTTAAGACTTTGTACCGAGGATTTAATTCAAAGCGTTAAAATTTATTTTACAATCTCCAATGTGAGTAGAAAATAGCTCATTATTATGATACAGAAAACGAGACGTTTTCAGGCTCTAACCCATGTCCCCTGAATTAGGCATCAATCTTTCTGTCCCTTTCTTGCTATTTCTTCGTTTCCTCATAACTATTATGAAGGAATTAGATGGCATAAGCGCTGGTGCAAAAATGAACGATATGTCGCTCCCACCAGAGCTGTTAGGGTGAGAGAATGACGAAGCTCCGGTGGAAGCTTTCTCTCACCCTAATGAAGCTCCGGTGGGAGCGAAACCGGTTGGTGTAAACAAATAAAGTGGTTTAGATACAAATATCAAAAGCGTATTATTATTTTATTCAATAATGCCACACCACAAATTAGTGCTTAATTTATTTATTTATTTATTTATATATAATACACAAATGAGACATAACAAACGAAAAACATTTAGGCGACCCATTTGGACACAAAACGATGTAACAAAGATAAACAACAACATAAAACCAAAAAATCATACAAATCAGAAGGAACCCAAATATTTTGACGTCAGTGAGGCAGTACTCTTTCTAAAATTTGTAATATATTTTTTTATGAACACTGCCTCACTGACACTGAAAATGTCCAAATCCGATACTATTAGATTCAACGTCCGAATTGCTCTTCCTACTGGCATCACCAAAAGCAGGTTGGTTCTGCGTGACGGAGCAAAGAACAATTGATGTCGGCGCTGTCGCAGGTAATTATCAGAAACAAAAATACATATTTGCTCCAGAACATAGGGGTTCTCAATAGAGCCCCGAAAATATTCATATTTTTGGGGCTCTATTGAGAACCCATTCATTCACTATTGAGAACCAATTCATACTGAAGTTTAGATATTAATTGTATCGAAGTCATTTAGTTCCAGCTGGATATTGAACATAGACATGGCCATAGCAACAAAAACAATAAAACCATTAAAGTAAACAGCAATTTATTTAAATCAACAGACGATAAGAGAAATAAAAGTACACCCGAAAAATGGCGGCAATTAATGAAAGTGAAAACGATAACAATAGACATGAGACATTGTAAAATATGTTAATGCTCGCATAGTCAACGGCATAGAAATATTTAGATCCGGGCGGTAAGCTTGGCGCCCACGCCTGACACTTAAAGGCTAAATTTGAATCAATTAAGTCAGTAAAGTTATATGCTGTTATAACCCTCAAAGCGCTGGAAAATACACAGGGAAATAGATCGTTTTGTGAAAAATTTGATAATGGTATAAATTTGCAGTACAAAAAATCTTTAATGCTGATGTCATTGCTAAACTTATTCTTATTCTTCGTGTGCTGAATTAGTTAATTAATCTAGTTTTAAAGGGGTGGTTCTAAAAATGACCATATCTATCATTTTATCTTGCCATTGTGGTGTGAGGTTTAGCCGACTTTTTATCGTTTACAGGGGCGGGTGTTATATTTCTTGTAATACTACACGTCGAGGCACCTTCCATGCCTTTTGCCAAACGTATAATATGTTTATAAATATGTTTTTAGTTTAACACTGTTGGTTCTATGGAATATTGGAATATTGGCTACATTCGTGGTATATATTCATACATACACATTCTATGGAATATTGGCTACATTCGTGTATTTTGGAACTACACTGAAGAACGAGTCTACAACGATCTCTGAAACGTCAGTTGAACATTATGTGACAATATATATTTTTTTCTCTATATTCGCCATACTTTGTGTTGCGGATTCATTGAACAATGTTTATTACTTTGTAAAGAACACTTAGTTTATTAAAATATTAAAATTAAAATACGAACATGTTTCGGACACATAAAACCTTCATCGGTGTTGGGTAATTTTGAATAAATATAACAAAAAAAATATTTTAAAAAAAATTCACGAATGTTGTCTGTTTTGACAGATTTCCGTCAAAACTGACCACGCCGATGAAGGGCTTCTGTGTCGGAAACATGTTTGTATTTAAAAAAAAATTGATAAAATTAGTGTTGAATAATGAAAACAAAAAAAAAGTGTTTCAAAATTTCTTTATTATTATATATTTAGTGTGCTTCCACTTGTGTTTATCGTCGACCGGTTTCGGCAGCTTGCTGCCATCTTCTGGTGCCTGCATCAACATTTATTTGATTTATATAATAAATGATAGTGGTGGGGGTTACACATTTTTTTCTTGTTTGAAATATTTAAACTTAACAAAAATTACATTATATAGAATCATTCCGAGAATTAGCCACCCTAGTAATTGCTTTTTAATTATACAGTAAACAAACTAACCCAAAACATAATAAATTTACATTATATAGAATCATTTCAACAACAACAAAAAATTTGTCACAATTAGTAGTATGTAAGTACTTTTTAATTATATAGAAAACAACAACACTTACAACTTAATAAGAGTTATACATTATTTAGAATTAGAAAGAAAAAAAAAATTAACTCCCACCACTATCATTAATTATATAAACCAAATAAATTTTGATGTAGGTACTAGAAGATGGCAGCAAGTTGCCGAAACCGGTCGACGATAAACACAAGTGGAAGTACAATAAATATATAATAATAATAAAAAATTGTGTCAATTTGTTTTTGTTGTTTTCATTATTTAAATGAACTTCTACTAAGAAAATATTAATTATTTGAAAATTGGTGTTGTTTGCAAAGTAATAAACATTATTTATTTATTTTTTAATTATGCAACCTTACAACGTGGATAAACCTAAAATATTGCTTATTTTATATTTAACTCGATTTCGATGCATGTTTTTGTAATGATTATTATTCTAATCATTTATATTTGTGATAGCATGTAATTGGCTTTATTTAATCGTTTCTATGTATTTTTATACAATTATTACAAACTTTGTTTGTAACCCTAAATAAATTTTAAAACTATTATGGTACATATTCGTATATATTCGTTTAGGGTTGAAATATCGGGCGAACAATAGGCAAACTTGATTGCTTGCGAGTGAGATATAATTATGCATGGCGCCATCTCGCGTAATATAAATACAGAAATCTCATGAATGAACAGCATTCAATTCAAATAACGACTAATCAGTACCTACCTAATACTTCACATGTTGTGTATGTCGTGTACATGTACATACATATGTACCAGCAATTCCGAAATTTAAGATGGTTACAAAATTTATTAATTCAAAATAATGAATTTTTATAAATAAAAAACACTATTTTTTCTCGACTTGTCACGAAGGTTTTATACCTTCATCGTTGGCAGTACGACACAAAGCGTTGAAAACGTCACAAATAATAATGATAACACATTTTTCACTTAATTTTTTTTATATGATTGATATTAATGGATAAAACATATTTAAACAACTTATTTAACGCTAAGGCATTAGCACTGTGGAATTCCACAGTAATGTACATAGGGAATTGAAAATAGCTTTGTTTAATCCACTAATTATTAAAAAATATGTTTAAAAAACACGACATGTTTCGGAGGATACCTCCATCTTCAGATGTAAAAATATAATATATATTTTATATTTTTACACTTGAAGATGGAGGCATCCTCCGAAACATGACGTGTTTTTAATATTTTTTTAAATAATATATGGATTAAACAAAGTTATTTTCAATTTCCTAAGTATATCTTTAAACAACCTAATTAAACTTGAAAAAATACATTTTCACCAAAATTATTTCATTCCTGGATGGAATAAAAGTGACAAGTTTCATTATTCCTTCAAATTGACTAAACTATCTATCGATATGAATAAGGTCAACAATGACAACAGCGTAAAAAATGTGTGCCTTTTCATTTACATAGTTTGTTTCTCAGGTAAAACTTTCCCAATAAGATTTCAATGAACGGAGTAATTTATATTATGTTCTGACAATATTAATGTTACATGTATATGTATGTTTATCGAGTTCACAACAATAACATAATAATTATCGTAAGTAAAAATATAATATTTATGTACCAATGGAATAAGACAAATGTGTCTCCTTTGACGTTTTCATACTGTTTCCGTGTTTACAATTAAATAAAACAATATCAAAACAATTCACTTTATCTTATTTAATCACTATATCTGGTTGTAGTGAAAAATGTTGTAGTAAAAAATCACATTTGATAATGCCTAAAAAAGGCAAAACATGTCATTCCCATAAATTATAATATAAGAAAACTTCTAGAAAACGGTGAAAAAGAGGAAGAGAAGAATGTGGTTTCCCTGTGAAAAAGGTATTATTTTTAAAACAAATAGAGATAAATCAATTCGTTTTTTGAAATCTTGGGAAAATCCGAGTAACTCGTCTTTTTGGACTGAAGTTTCGGATATCATTGCAGTCTCCATCTTTAGGGTAGTTATTAGGTGGTCATATTCACATTGTATATAGGGACTTCAACGATCTCCGAAACATCGGTCCAGAAAAATGAGTTGCACGTATTTTCCTAAGATCCCAAAAACAAATTGAAACCGTGAAAATCTACGCATTTATAAATCAACTCATTTAGTGGAGCAAACGTGGTTTTGAGTTTAAAAAAAATCTGTATTTTGGATGAACACTGGTAATAACAATTATTTTATGATTTATTACCATGACTATAAGGCACATTTATAAATTATCTTCTCCGTGAGGAACTCTCTGCAAAGATTATTAAATAATTTCTCTCAAATTACAGTAGTAACAGGGGATAAGTCAATTCCCATCCCTCGTACTGCACTATTATATATGGCAGTCGAGGATAAAATCGCCAATCCGTGGCCTTAATTAGAGGCTACGGGATGAAATACGACGTAATCCTGTAATAGCCGATATTTAGGTACGTAAACATTGCACTTCAATATGATTTATCGTATTGATTTAATCTCTTATTCATGCAACCAGTTCTCGTCTACTGTTTGTGATTCTTATAACCATATATTAAAAATGAAATATCATATTGGTCCGACTATAAGGGAACCAGGTCTAGCTTAACCTTTCCCTTGCGGTGCTAAAATAAATCTTCACATAGTTGCTCTATGTAATAGTTCCATTAAAATGCTTGGATTTGTTTTTAGGGATGCCAAAATATTTTCGAACACACATGTACTTCAGGTGTTGTATAATTCCCTGGTAAGAAGTCGGCTGGAATATAGTTCCGTTATTTGGTCACCGCCTGGGATCCGATATTCTCTGGTGGTGGAGCGAGTGCAGAAAAAAATTCTGCGCTTTCTTTACCTCATGGAGCGCGGTTATTACCCGTGGCTCTTTCCGACTGAATTCTTGCTAGGTATGCTAAGCTACCAATCATTGGAGAGAAGGAGGAACATTCACTTGGGAGTTCACTTCTTTCAGCTGATTGGCGGCCGTATACAGAACTCGGATGTCCTGAGTGATGTAGGTCTATTTGTCCCTGACCTTCGTCAAAGACAGCACAGATTGTTTTATTTGCCACGCTGCAGAACCAACCTGCCAATGGTTATGCCTGTGGGTAGGGCAATCTTATTGCTTAATCGGATCGCCTCGGAGGTCGACATATTTCGTGATAGTGTGAGTTGCCTCAGGGATTCAATTTCAATGTTATGATTTTTTCTTAGCCTTAAGCTTAATTTTTATTTTTTTGATGCTTCTCTGTTTATAATGTAATTGCAAACGATTTGGAATTGTATGTCTGTAATGTTTGTGAATTAAATTAAATGAAAAATAAAAACGGGCGTTCCGGTGTAGGGTAGTCAGTATGCGTTAAAAAATTAGCGATTTTAAATCGGAAAAATAGAAACATTCATAGCTAATCCCCTTATATAATTATATTATAATTGAAGTCAAAAATTATAATAATTGAGATTTAATTGCTAAAAACATTAAAAAAACCATCTGGCAACGCTCACGGAACGGGCATAGACCCGCTCTGGTTGCAAGCCCGTAAGCGACTGCCGGCGCGGCGGACGGCGAGAGTGAGTACATTGAGTAGAA
Organism: Lepidostoma basale; assembly: GCA_022606425.2. Classification (NCBI taxonomy): domain Eukaryota; kingdom Metazoa; phylum Arthropoda; class Insecta; order Trichoptera; family Lepidostomatidae; genus Lepidostoma; species Lepidostoma basale. The sequence goes on from JAHDVF020000172.1 coordinate 91,115, forward strand.
CATATGCAAGAGTGAGATGCGAATATAGTGTGGCGCACTAAAAGCGCTGTTTATACGCGACTTTTTTTTCGATTTTCACAAAATAGCTCCGATGTACCCGATAAATTCTGATTATTATTAATATTATATTTTAAATCAATGCGTAAATATATTATGGAGGAATACCTAAAATCTTAACATTGTATTTATTATATTTATAGAGATAATGATGGTTTTTAGAAGCAACGTGTAGAAGATACCCATCATAGGGAAGGGAGGGTTAAGGTCAGGCCCATGGTAACCTGCCTGGCAGGCGACAATTCCTTGGAGGAGAGAAACTACAGGTGCAAGCCGTGCAACCACTCCTCCTAGGTACTGACGTGGAATGGTAAACGCAACTGCATTTGCAGCCCTGGTTATGTCCGAGAAGGAGGATCTCGAAAGAGAGAGTAAGAAGTCGAGACAACCGATCTGACGGACTAAATAACAATTAATATGCTTAGGAAACTATTACTTATCTTCAGGTGTAAAAATATAATAAAAAACTAAACAATCAAATGCAAATAAATAATTGATTAATTTCTAAATAAATTATGTCTTTCAAATCTATGTTTTTTCTAAATTACATTTTTTTATATTATCATCATGGATTATTTACTTACGAACTTACGTAATTATGTACTATTAACAAGAAGCTCGGGATACTTTTTAAATTTGAAATATTGTATCGAATTTTAAATGCGTTTTTATATTAGGTCCTTACATATGAAATTGGCGTTTTGTATGGGAGGAACATAAAGTTGATTTTTTTTAAATATAATATATTTATTTAATCAAAGTATGTACCATTGCTATCTATGCACTTTTGCCATCTCATAGGTAGTTCATCGATCCCTTTACTAAAAAAAAACATTCGGACGGGAATCAATAAAATCTTTGAAGTCGGTTTGGACTGCCCCATCGGAGTTGAATTTTTTCCCTTGCAAGAAGTTATCCAAATTTCGAAAAAAATAGTAATCTGTTGGGACAAGGTCCGGAGAGTACGGTGGATGTCTTAGACATTCCAATTAAAGCTCTTCTAATTTGGTAGCCGTCTGTTGTGCAGTGTGTGGTCTAGCGTTATCATGAAGCAGCAGTGGTCTAGAGCTAGTCCACCAAACGCTCACAAGTAACATTTTTGGAGTCAATTTTCGCTTGGGGCATGGTTTGGCTGGTTCGGCAGGGTTCAGCCATTGCGATTAGCGCTTCCGATTGTCATACAGGATCCACTTTTCATCACATCATTCGATTCAAAATCCCTTCATTATTGTGCCGGTTGAGTAATGCAACGCAGCAGTCAACGCGCGTTTGTTGATTTGCTTCACTCAATTCGCGAGGTACCCACCTTTCAAGCTTTTTCACCTTCCCAATTTGCTTCAAGTGGATTAAAACAGTTTTATCACTAACACCGCAGCCTGTAGCTAACTCGGACGTGGTTTGCGATGGATCCGCTTCCACAATAGCCTTCAATTCTTCATTATCAACTTTGGTCTCCGGCCGTCCACGGGGCTTGCTCTGCAGGTCGAAATTTACAGAACGAAAACTTTGGAACCAAAAACGCACTGTGTTTTCTTTTGCAGCACCGTCGCCATACACATCATTAATCCTTCGAGCCGTTTCTGCAGCACTGGTGCCACGGTGGAACTCGTACTCGTAAATAAGGCGATATTTCAAGTTTTCCATTTTGTAAACTGATTGACGCAAAGAAAAAAAACGATTGGGGAAAAAACAAATGAATAATAATTTTCAAAACACAATTGAGTAAATAGCTGTATAAATTTGAATTTGTAATTCCTAACCAAAGAGAAGATATTTGAGATCAAAGTTGCCAGTACGGCAAAACGCCAATTTCATATGTAAGGACCTAATATAAGTCTTTCTTTGTTTAGTTTTTATTATATTTTTACACCTGAAGATGGAGGTATCCTCCGAAACATGTCGTTTTTTTTTAAATATGTTGTATTAAATAGTGGATTTAACAAAGTTTTTCAATTTCCTAAGTATAATACTATGGAATTCCACAGTGTTAATAATGCCTTAGCGTTCAATAAGGTTTTAAGTAAATGTGAAAAATCATTTTTTATTTTCATTACCTCAGATACTTTTAAAATAATGAAATTGCATGGTTCTATTTCAGGACAACACATCCTGTATATAAGAAAGCGCGTACTAAATTACATAATCATATCCAGTGACATTTTTATGTCCAGACCAAGGTTCGCGTTCCAGTTTACTGCGAATCCAGGCGTGAGCGACATTTTGAAACTCGTTCCCATTCTGTTTTTTCTATTACGTAGGTACCCAGCCACCCAGCCGCAAATTGCATGTGCAATGAAAGTGACATAATTTACTGCAAGTGACATTTTAGCAATCGAAAGTGCCGACCGCTTCCTACAGGGACACTGCAACTGTATTCAAATGCTACTCAGGGGTCCACAATGCGAAAACGTATTCTCATCGAATCATATTTCTTTATGTAATAAAAACTAACTAACTAACCATCACGCCATTTCCACGGAGGGGTAGGCAGAGAAGATGAATCGCCTCAATGCTTTGTCCTGGCATACCTTTCGGGCTTCCTCTACATTCATACATCGTACCATGCACGCACGTCGATTATTCCGACTTCGAATGTGACCGCCTTTTAGTAATTGATTAATTTTGTCATGCCATATTTTCCTCGGTCGTCCTCGGCTTCTTTTTCCACTCACGCTGCTCGTGTACAACTTTTTAATCATTCTACTCTCATCCATTCGTTCCATATGTCCAAACCATCTTAGGGATCCTTTTTTAATTTTATCCACAATGCAGCCATCTAACATACATTTATTTCTTATTTCATCCTTCGGTATTCTATCATACGTTTTCTCGCACATTCTTCTTAGTTATCTCATTTCTACGGCGTTTATCCTGCTTTCATCCTTCTTTTGCCAGCTCCACGCTTCACTTCCATACATCAGGGTTGGCACTAGAACTCCATTGTGCACTGCCATCTTTGCTTCTGTGGATATATTTATATTTGCGTTAGTGGCTTTGAGTACACCATTTATTTTGTTTCCAGCTCTAACTCTTCTTCCGATATCTTTCTCCATTTTTCCGTCTCTTGTAAACATGCTTCCCAGATACGTCGTAACTTGCTAAAATTTCTCACCGTTCGCACTTATGTCTCAATCCGTCATATATTCTTCCGTTTCAAATACCATAACTTTAGACTTTGACGCGTTCATCACAAGGTCATACTTATTGCATACTTCGTACATTCTTGACACTAGGACTTGTAGTTAGTCCATGCTGTCAGCGATTAAAACAGCGTCGTCTGCATATAGCAAACAGCTGATGGACATATCGTTCATTTTCGCATCAGCGTTTATGCCATCTAATTATTTCACTGCTTATTCATATCCAAGTTTTCATATTTAACTAACTAATTAACAATCACATGGTCTCTTTGAAGGGGTAGGGAGTAATATAGATAAATTTTTACAACCCACATGAGGCGATTAATTCATAAAATGTAACTAACTAACTACTAACCATCACGCCGTCTCGCCGAAGGGGTAGGCAGAAAGAATGGACTGCCACACTTTTCTTTCCTGGCATATTTTTCTCGTTTCCTCAACATTCATACATCGTGTCATGTACGCGCGTCGATTTCTCTGACTCCTCACATGGCCGACATTCAATATTTGATTTATTTGATCGTGCCACGTTTTCCTCGGTCTTCCCCTATTTCTGGTTCCATTTACAACATTAACATATAATTTTTTTACCATTCTTTCTTCATTCATTCTTTCCATATGTTCAAACCATCTTAATGATCCTTTCATTATTTTGTTCATGACACCATCATTCGCACCGCATTCACTTCTTATATAATATTTTCATTCGACATTCTATCATACACAGAGTATCCACACATTCGTCTAAGAGATCTCATTTCTACTGCATTTATTCTACTTTCATCCTCCTTTTGCTAGTTCCATGCTTCGCTTACATTCATAAGGGTCGGCAGAAGAACACCATTGTGCACTACCATTCTAGCTTTTTTGGATAGGTTTTTGTTTGCGATGACAACTCTAAGTGCACCATTCACATAAAATGTATTTTTTTTTATAATCAGCAAAAATATTATTGCTGTCACTTACGTCCAGGAAAACTTAGTTTGAATGAAGAAAAAAGTCAGAAATGTACTCACCGTACGAGAGAGCCAGTCTGACGTATTTCTCGCGTCCCTTAGAAACTTAAATCCCGGAATCGAGTGTCAGCCACTCACACTTTCTTTGTAAAAAGAAGCGTCTGCGGTCGGTCCATCAGACCATAAAACCAACAAACGAGGGTTCGAATCTCAACAGACACTGCACGAGAGCTCTCACGACACTTGCCACTTATCTGAAAAGAAGAGAAAATATGTTATTAAACCTATATTTAAATTTGAATAAAAATCTACGTGATTATTAAATCTACACGATCAAATAAATCAAATATTGAATGTCGGCCATGTGAGGAGTCCGAGAAATCGACGCACGTGCATGACACAATCTATGAATGTTGAGGAAGCAAGAGAAATATGTCAGGAAAGAAAAGTGTGGCAATCCATTCTTTCTGCCTACCCTTTCGGAGAGACGGCGTGATGGTTAGTTAGTTAGTTAGTTATCTACGTGATTTTTTTATATAAATTAGTACACTTTTGAGTTTATTGAGTTTAAATCGTCAACGCCTTAAGTTTATTAAAAAATAATTATTTCATTCGTCAGGTGGTGGTTTTTGATAGGGAAGGGCACATGACAGTTTGAACGAAGAGAACTTGGAACAGGTGAGTGAATTTGTGTATTTAGGTAGCATGTTCACAGCAGATGGCCGTAACAAAGTGAATGGAGCTTTAAAAATAGTTATTGGAAACAATAATTTATCCTACTCTCCTCTATCCTAGCCTACCCCTACGGAGAAATGGCGTGATGGTTTGTTGTTTTTGTATATCCTATTATTATGAAGAAGGAATCAAGTCATGTCCAGGTTTGAACCCAAGTCCCCTGCATCAGAAGCAAAGCGTTCTTACCCCTAGACCGCCACCTGAGTTTAAAAAAACGTGCGTTATATGATTTTGTTTTAATTAAATAATAATTAAATAAAACGACGTTTTTTAACTACTTCCACTTTTGTCTTTATTTCGATTTGACCAGTCTGACCAGTCTGTGACCAGTCTGTCGATGCCAGCGAGCCTGGGGAAACCGGTCGCTGTCGAAATAAAGACAAAAGTGGAATTAGTTAAAAAAACATCGTTTTATTTCATTATTATTTAAAATGAATTTCCATCAAGAGATTTCAGTAAAACCATTTGATTAAATTAAAATCTTGTCTAGTGTAATAAAGATTATTTTTTGTTGCAAGCGTCGGGAAATTTAATTAAAAAAATTCATTACGATGGACACTTTTGAATCCTACGTTTTACATAATGAGTCATTTATGTTACCCCCCGCTAGTGCAAGAGCAAAGATGATTTCTCTATCAGTCAATCTTAATCATTACAAAGGCGCGCTGTGGTAATAATTGTGTGACTTGAATGGCATTAGTCAGGGTATAGTTCTTGGGTGGGCAGAGTCGGAAACTTTTGCGAAATAAAGAACAGTCTCGCCTTACACTCAAGCACCGTTCGAACGTTTGAAATCTCCGTGTAATTGTATACAAACAATGTACGCAAACTTATTAACGATTGAATCAAACAGATTTACTATGGAATAATGCCCCTTTAGATTGATTTTTTTTATAAAAAACATTGTAGTTTTACAATACTTTATTTCACTTTTCGCAAACAGATAAAAATTGTACACTGAAGAAATGCGTCTGCCACCCAAAACATGTTAGTAAAAAAGTGCTAAATAATATAAATTATTAGCTAGTTTAGTCATAATATTTTCAAACTTAAAATTTTAAAAAAAAGTATGTTTATATACATAAAAAAGTATGCAAATATAATAAGTGAATGCATTGCGAATGTATAAAATAAGGAAATTTGAATATTTGTTTAAAAAAATATATGTTTTCATAACATTGCATTGCATTTTTCACAAACATGTTTCAGGCAGTAGAACCCCTAATTCAGTGTAGAAATTTTAACTGTTGTGAAAAGTGCAATAAAGTGTTGTGTACAAACAAAATTAAAAAGTGTATGTTCATATGTGAAAACCCAACATAAAAAGTTGGCAAAAAGAAAAGACAATAATAGGTTCATTTATATGAACTCATGAAAAATGAATGAAGAAATGAAGGTAAAGATAGTATATATTAACGATGTGAACGGAACTGGATATGAGGAAGAAACGTGGCTCCATCAAATACCTACATTAAATGACTGTCAAGTGAGGAGTCGTAGAAATCGACATGCGTAGATGATATGATGTATGAATATTACGGAACTTGAGAGTAGTATGTCATTAAGGACGGTGTGGCGGTCCATCATTTCTACCTACCCCTTCAGATAGACGACGTGATGGTTGGTTAGTTAGTGAAATATAATTTTAATGGTGACCCAGTTTAAAATATTAATATTGTTTAAGAATTGTTTAATAAGTCAATTTATACCACACAGTTTATTTTTTTTCCTGTTTTTATCGGGTTTTTGTACCAGTACCAGTTGGTACTTATGGTCTTGAAACTATAATATTGTCCAAACAAAGTGCCGAGAAACTACGAGACATAGAAAGAGCCATGTTAGGAATAAGCCTAAGAGACAGAGTCAAAAACGATACGGTGAGCGACACTAAAATGGCAATGGGCAGGTCACGTAGCCAGAAGCTCAGACGAAAAATGGACAAAAATACTGCTGTTTTGGAGACCGTGGACGGCAAAGAGAAGTGCAGGGCGACCGCAACTACGGTAGAAGGATGATCTGAACAGACATGTCGGAATAACCTGGATACAGTCTGCACAAGACAGAGTGACATGGAAGCGAATGGAGGAGGCCTTTGTCTAGGAGTGGACGGAAATACGCTGAAGAAGAAGTTTTTTTACTTTTATCATCGTAAGAATAAATAATCATTTCTTGTTTATCTTATGTTTTCTTCACCAGTCTTTCTTTATTTATTGTTTGCATTATCCAAATCCGTCTCAGTGACCTTTTATAATATTTCCTACATTTCGCCATCATCCGCCCATTAACTTCTTAAATTGGGATTTGACATTTCTAACTAAGTATTTTACAGCACATTGCAAAACTGATTTATTTTTTCCGAATTTATTTTACTTTTATTCATCTTTTGCCGGTTTTAAACTTTTCATACATTGTTTATAAGAATGGTAAAAAATTATATGTTAACGATGTTAATGGAACCAGAAATAGAGGAAGACCGAGGAAAACGTGTCACGATCAAATAAATCAAATATTGAATGTCAGCCACATAAGTAGTCAGAGAAATCGACGCGCGTGCATAACATGATGTATGAATGTTTAGGAATCGAGAGAAATATGTCAGGAAAGAAATGTTTGGCATTCCATTCTTTCTGCCTACCCCTTCGGAGAGTCGGCGTGGTGGTGTGTTTTTTTTTTATTCTACTATTTTTATTACTTTGAAATCTTTTAAATGTTTTGTTTGCATAAGTTTAACTTCGATTTCGCTTCATAATGTCGTATGTTAATTATTCTATTAATTTATATCTGTGGTAGCATGTAATTGGCATTACTAAATAACTAACTAACCATCACGCTGTCTCCCCGAAGGGGTAGGCAGAAAGAATGGACTGCCACACTTTTCTTTCCTGACATATTTCTCTCGCTTCCTCAACATTCATACATCGTGTCATGCACGCGCGTTGATTTCTCTAACTCCTCACATGGCCGACATTCAATATTTGATTTATTTGATCGTGCCACGTTTTCTTCGGTCTTCCTCTATTTCTGGTTCCATTTACATCATTAACATATACTCTTTTTACCATTCTTTCTTCATTCATTCTTTCCATATGTCCAAACCGTCTTAATGATCATATTATCTCTATGTATTTTTTTATATACTGTATGTATTAAAATTGCTTTATGTTACCCTAAATAAATAAATTAATAAATAATTCCACTTTAAACATCAGATGTGCATAGAAATAATTCAAAGTAAGAACTTAATTGTGTAACGTCTTTCTTTATTTACTATTTTAAGTGCGGGTAACACAGTTCACCTTGTTTCATTGACCGCGCATTTCATTCAAGCGCTAAATCTCGGCGATAAGATTTGCTTTTATTCTTGCTTCATTGGCTTTTAAAGGCTTTGTTTTACGCTGGATCAATACGGTTCACACAGAACGCAAATTACGAACATTTCGATTCGCTGAATCACCATCACGCATACTCTATTGAACCAATCACAGAACAAACAGTGTTCCAATCGTCAGACCGTTAAGCATTCCGATTCATAGAATCGTTTCAAAATATTCATTCAATTAATTGTGAACTGAGAATCCAAAGAATGAAAAGACAAAGAGATGCTATAGTACAAGATATTACATATACCAATGTATGAAGCACTCATTTTGTCAGTCGTTGTTAATATATTTAACAATCTCTAAGCAAGGCGAAATATGTCATTCCCATAAAATAAAATTAAACTTCTATAAAACAGGCGTTTTCATTCATATTAATCACTTAATGTGTTGTGTGACAATATTAAAAGCCGTTGAAGCTGACAGTAAGAAGGTTCCAACTGTCAAAAGTAAAAAGCCGAGAAAAATGAAGTCAAAGTTTTGTTGGTTTCGGGTGTGTATCTTGGAATAAAAAGGTTCCATCTGAAACAGATGAAACTCTTTTACAGAGAAGCTTGTAAATTATCTATGGCGACAGTTGGAATAATAAAGTTCCAAGTAAAAATGAATCCTTCTTCAGTGAATCGTGTGTTTTGAATGATTAGATGGAACTTGATTATTTTCGTAACATCAAAAGGACGATACTATTACATATTTTTATTAAGTGTACGTATAAATAAGGTTCGTAAGAACCCTTTTCACGAAAAAAAGCCAAATGTGAAATTTTGTTAGTCGGAACCCTCTTACTCTCAGGTGACGTTATGCTATTTGTTAACACCACTTTATTTCAATAGTCCATTGTTTTGGCCACTATGATACTTGAACATTAGTACTGTTAAAATTTAAAACACTGTTATAATATCCCAATTTCTTTTTATTCACTATGAGTGTCGCGACAGCTGTTTCGCCAACCGATGTTGGCATCATCAGGTGTTACAATAAACTAAAGTTACAAATGAAAAGTCTCACCAGGGCAAAAAAAAATGACATTGTGCACTCCCATTTTAGCTTTTTTGGATAGGTTTTTGTTTATTCTACTATTATCCTTCTTTTGTTGGTTCAATGCTTCACTTCCGTACAAACGTATCTACACATGAACACTATCGTGAACTGCGTTAGTTTTTATGTTTTTTTTTAAACATTGTTAATAGTTTGGAATGAGTGAAGAATGAATTACAAAGAAATTAAATGTAAACGACACACTTAAAAGAAATAGAAGATGATCGAGATAAACGTAGCACGAGCAAATCAATCAAATATTAGGTGTCCGTGAGGATTCGGAGAAATTATCGTGCGTGTATGGCACGATGTTTGAATATTGAGGAATTGAGAGAAGTATGTCAAGAAATAACAGTGTAAACAAGTCCATTATTACTGCCTTCGGGAAGACGGCATTGTAGGTTATTACATTTTTTTAAATATTGTTTTATTGATGCTAGAAATAATCTTTTTTTAAACTTTAATAATCTCCAATTTATGGTATGGAACCAAACATCTCTTAAGAGTAGCTGAAATGAATACCAATTTATGATCGCAAACATCTATTAGAGTAGCAGAAATGAGAACATTGCGACCTATTGTGGGGAGAACCCTTAGAGATAGGATACGCAATGAAGATCGCAAATTCTGCAAAATTGAAGACATAGTGAGATGGAGTAGACAGAGAAGACGATTCTGCAGGGACCACATAGAGAGAATGGATCCAACAAGAATTCCTAATATCGTGATGCGCGAGACTCCAGCAATACCAATATACCTAAATACCAATATATGCAACTAGCTTAGAATAAATAAAAATTCGTGTTCGTGTATTTGGGTAGTATGTTTACAAGAGATGGGCGAGTGGAGAGGGATATTGAAAGAAGGGTTGGGGCAGGCAACAAAGTGAATGGTGCACTTAAAGTTGTCATCGCAAACAGAAACCTATCCAAAAAAGCTAGAATGGCAGTGCACAATGGTGTTCTTCTACAGACTCTTATGTATGGAAGCGAAGCATGGAACTGGCAAAAGAAGTATGAAAGTAGAATAAATGCAGTAGAAATGAGATCTCTTAGACGAATGTGTGGATACTCTGTGTATGATAGAGTCTCTTCTTCTTCTTCTCTTCGATGGCCTTACAGCCCATATCGAGCCTTAGCCTCCAGTATTCTTCGCCTCCAACTCCTCCTGTCCTCCGCTTCGACCCTCCAATCTGACACTCTTAACAATCTTGTTCCATCTCTCCCAACTTCATCCTCCCATCGCAGCCTTGGTCGTCCAATTGGTCTTCTACCACCTGGGTGCCACTCCAGCAATCTTTTTGGGGTTCGCGATGACGGCATCCTCTGCACGTGACCGGCCCATCTCAGTCTATTCAGTCTGACCTGTGTGGAGAGACTGGGAGCTTTGTAAATATTGTACAGCTCGTCATTATGCCGCACTCTCCAGCCTTCACCGTCATTCACAGGCCCCAGAATTCTGCGCAGCACCCTTCTCTCAAAAGTATCCAGTCGCTCTGCAGATTTCGCTGTCATTGTCCACGCCTCACACCCATAGGTCACTACTGTTCGGATGATTGTTTTATACAGGGTGATTTTGGTTTTCCAGTGTACGTTTCTTGATTTGAGCGCTGGTAGTAGAGAGAAGAATGTTTTGTTACCAATTGTGATTCTTCTTTCGATTTCCTTGTGATCTTCGTTTTCTTTTGTTATAGACGAACCCAGGTAAGTGAAGTCCTCCACCATCTTAAAGTTGTATCTGTCCTTGAATCTGATGGTTCGCCTTGAGTTATGGGTTGCATTCCTGGTTTGTTTCATTATTTGTGTCTTTTCTTCGTTTATCTCTAAACCCACCTCCTTGGCTGCTGTCTCTAAAGGCTCAAATACTTCGTGTATGGCTGCTAGGGATCTTCCTACAATGTTAAGGTCGTCTGCATATCCTATGATCTGGCTGCTATGAAAGTATGTGTTGGGATTCGTGTTAAGGTGGTAAGTTTTCCTTATGGCATATTCCAAACTCAGGTTAAAAAGTGTTGGGGCTAAACCATCACCTTGTTTGAGGCCCTGTGATACCATGAATTCATCTGTGAGCTCTCCTCCTATCTTGACTCTACATTTTGTATTATCCATGGTTGCTTTTACCAGTCTTACTAACTTCGTAGGGATTTTGAAGTTCAAGAGTACATCATACAGTTTCTCTCTACTGATACTATCATAAGCCTGTTTGAAGTCAATGTGTATGATAGAGTGTCGAATGAAAATATAAGAAGTGAATGCGGTGCGAATGATGGTGCCATGAACAAAATAATGAAAGGATCATTAAGATGGTTGGAACATATGGAAAGAATAAATGAAGAAAGAATGGTAAAAAATTATATGTTAACGATGTAAATGGAACCAGAAATAGAGGAAGACCGAGGAAAACGTGGCACGATCAAATAAATCAAATATTGAATGTCGGCCATGTGAGAAGTCAGAGAAATCGCATGACACGATGTATGAATGTTGAGGAAGCGAGAAAAATATGTCAGTCCAAAAAAGAAAAGTGTGGCAATCCATTCTTACTGCCTACCCCTTCGGGGAGACGGCGTGATGGTTAGTTAGTTAGTTAGCTTAGAATAAAAGCTTTATTGTGACGTGATGGGTGTTTCACGTGCCGGGGTTTAAGTTTTCCTGCTTATTTACGCACGTAATTAATGTTCAGCTCAAGCTCAAGAATCAAACACGACAGTCGTGTGATCAGAGTCCCAGCGGCCTGCAAGCTCCAGTGGCTGGTCGCTTTTCAGATTTAATTGCTGACTCGGTTCTGCCCGTGTTTGGCCGATCGCTGTCCGTGATCCGAAGGCATTACAATATAAGTGTAATCGTGAGAAATGCATTAGAATCTAGATGCGAAAACTACTGTAACTGAAAGGCTCTCGTATATTGAGAACAGTTGTTTCAAATGTTAAAGTGCGTACCATATTTTGCGAACAATAAGACACATCGAACCATATACCAAAATATATCTTTAAATTTTTAAGATTATCAAATGATTTTACTGAAATCTCTTGATGGAAGTTCATTTTAAATAATAATTAAATAAAACGATGTTTTTTACTACTTCCACTTTTGTCTTTATTTAGACAGCGACCGGTTTCGCCAGGCTTGCTAGCATCGACAGACCAGCCTGATTTCTTCCAAGCTCTTCAATCCTGAACCATTTGCTCCCAGCCGTCCAAATCGCGCAACATTATCCATTCATCATCTTCATAAATGATATTGCGAAGGTGATAAACTTCTCTGCACTAAGGATGTGAGGCTTCATCGTCCGGACCGGAAGAGTTTTTCAGAGATCTTCATGTGCTCAGAGTCCTATACAACTACAATGTTGCGCGATTCGGACGGCTGGGAGCAAATGGTTCAGGATTGAAGAGCTTGGAAGAAATCAGGCCAAAATCAAGAAGGCTAAAACTTTTCAAGAGTGTTAGGCCATAGGAATTCATTAAGTCGTTAAGCAAATGAACCTCCCGTGGATTCAAGTGTCCGTATTTTTTGATTTTCCATAATTAAAATACCAACTAACTATCTAACTAACGCCATTTCCCCGGAAGGGTAGAGGATGGATCGCCACAATGCTCTATCCTGGCATACCTCTCGGGCTTCCTCTACATTCATACATCGTACCATACACGCACGTCGATTATTCCGACTTCGAATGTGACCACCTTTTAGTAATTGATTAATTTGGTCATGCCATGTTATCCTCGGTCATCCTCGGCTTCTTTTTCCACTCACGCCGCTTGTGTACAACTTTTTAACCATTCTACTCTCATTCATTCGTTCCATATGTCCAAACCATCTCAGGGATCCTTTTTTAATTTTATCCATGATGCAGTCATCTGCCTTACATTTTTTAAATTTCATCGTTCGGTATTCTATCATACCACGTTTTCCCGCACATTCTTCTTAGTGATCTCATTTCTACGGCGTTTATCCTTCTTTTGCCAGCTCCAAGCTTTACTTCCAATTAATTAATTTAATGATTTTCCTCATCATTAAAATACCAAAAACATTTAATCGCGTAATCTCAATTAAGTGGCTATAAATACTAATGCATACAAAGCTACGTACCATTACACCATAGACCTGATAAAAGCAATTTAAATTTTCCAGGACATCATAAAGTTCTCGACACATGAATACCATTATACGTTGTACTAGCTTTTATCATAGTGTATAATATAATCACATTGAACATCCATAATTCATATAATAGAGCTCGATCGATTCCGATTCATGCCTCCTTTGGATATACAATTTCACGCCTCGTAATAACACAACTCAATTAAAATAATTGTATTGCATACGCAAACTTGCAGAGCTAACTTAGCATATACAGATGAATACAATTGCGATGCAAGTAAACATCATGGGTTAATACATTGAACGCCACAATTTGTATCTAAAATTTGGTAGCTGCAGCTTAAATATAAAATTTTCATTTCTATGAAAGCGACAAAAGACACATTTAACATATTATTTCCTAAATGATGATGTAAAACTGCATATTGAATATTGAATGCGAATGAAAACGTCTTTTTCTAAAAGTTTTATTATATTTCTATTTTTCTTTTTTAAACACTTTGTATATACAACACTGATGTTTAAAAAAAATATATATAGACGTGTTTCCGAAAAACAGTCCTTCTTCAGTAAAGATACATATTTATAAAAATATTATAAAATTGTTGTTGTTTACATGATCTGACAAATGTTATAATAACATCTGTCAGATCATGTAAACAACAACAGTCTTATAATATTTTTAAAAATATATATCTTTACTGACGAAGGACTGTTTGTCCGAAACATGTCTATATAATTTTATTTTTTTAATGTGTGTTGTGTATACAAAGTGTATAAAAAATAAAAATAGAAATAAACCATCATAACAACACAAAATATGGCATACTCGTATATAGAAGAAAGTTTTATTATATTTTATGGGAAAGACGTGTTTCGCCTTAGTTTCACTTTTTTATTTATTTCGGCGTCGCCTTATTTGGTTTTTCCATCCATTAGTTCTTGTTTGCGCTGCAAGAACATCTTGGTCTTACTAACATCTTGGTCTTAAAAATTGTTGTTTTTTTATTCATCGTGTGTATAACGAAAAACTCGAAAATAAAAATGAAATCATCCTGATAAGATCAGTTCGTCTCTTTTCCTTTCATGGAAGATCCTTATTACTTTTACGATTTTCTCTCTATCCCTCCAGTCTAATTAGTATGCGAGGGATGGCAAAACGGATTCCATCTCTCGAACTCCATAATTTCACTTGTGCGGCATTTTTTGTTATGAACATTTGCAATCTTCGTAACGAGGACACTTTCCCGTTCGTATTTCGGTTCCATTTATCGAAATGGAACACTCGGAATCGGCCAGAAACAGGTTACCTTCATAAATATGAAGGTGTGCAATGTTTGTAGTACGTTATTTATGATTATGTAACAAAAAAACTTTAAAGAAACGAGACAACTCGTAAAGGGTACTCTGTTTCGTGTATAATTTAGATTAATTTCATTTGAATATTCTTGTTTAAAACTACTTTTTTACTGCTTAATGCTTTAGAGCATTTGGCCTGCGTCTAGTTCCTTCTCAAGAGGTGGACTGCTAGTTGTCCTTCCATCTTTTTTGCTCTTATGGCCATTGATTCTGTCATTCTGATCACATGTTCATTCCAGAACTTTTTCTCGGCCGTTTTCATCTAACAATATATTCGTCTTCGCATATCTGTGTTTCATACTCTGTTAAAAGTGTTGCAAACAATGTTTCTGAGTAACTTTACTTTTAGTTCTGACAGTGTCGGCTATGGATTATATGCTGTTGGTTACATGTCATGAACATGGAATCTTGGAAAGAGGACTGCTTCACTGACGTCGACATATTTGGGATCCTTCTGAGTTATGTTATTTCTTAGTTCCATATCATTATTGTATTGTTTTAAAACCGTTTAGTGACCAAATGAGTCGCCTGAATGATTTATTATGTCTTATTTGTGTATAGTAAAAATAAGTAAATAAATAAATAAAAATCTTGCTTTGGAACTTCGTGTGGTTTTTTGAACTAACGGTTTATTTTAAATAAAAACGTAAATAATAAAAAGTTTTAATTTTCGGAAAACATGTGTTTCTTAGAAGATTCGTGTTTTATATTATAATTAGTTTGGCATGAAAGAAAATTATCTCTCTAAAGATTTCATGAAATAAGTCATATCTTCCTTCTTCTTCTTCCTCAGCCCATTCCCGTCCGATCCTGGATAAGGGCTCCATTCGCTTTTATGTCACTCTGCCATGTGCAGACTGCATCCAGGTTTATATATATGAATAGATTGTTGATGGTTGAGGTATTAGTTTTGTAAAACTCCATATTAATTAATAATAGTAAACACGATTGTTTAGTAGTTTTAATTGGATTTAATTTATATAAATAATATAAATTGTGACAAATCTTTGTGACAAAAATGACAACGCCTTGCGAGGGCATTCTCATTTATTGCATACATAAAAGCAATCTCAAATTTACTTATGACTCATCATAAGTTCTAAGAAATTTATTTAACAACTCAAAAATTTGCATTATGTACTTTCTCCCCCACCCTTAAGATTTCTAAACTCAATATAAGAACACACAATTTGGCGATTAGGTTCAGTTTGAGAATGCCCTCGCAAGGCGAAACGCATTTGGCTCAATTTTTATATTATTTATATAAATTAAATCCAAGTGGTTATTTAATCTGTATATGGACAAATGTATGAAAGAGCTGATAGGGTTGGATGTAGGTGCCAAAATGAGCGGAGTGTCAGTAAGCTGTCTCTTGTATGCGGATGACGCTGTCCTACTTGCAGACAACGAGCATGAACTACAAGTCTTGATGAATTGTATGTATGAGGTATGCATGCGAAATGATCTGATGATGAATGTTAATAAGTCCAAGGTAATGATTTTTGAAAAGGAAGAAACCATGACAGTCTGCAACATTAGCGTGAATGGTGAAACTTTGGAGCAAGTAGTTGAGTTCGTGTATTTAGGTAGTATGTTTACAAGAGATGGGCGAGTGGAGAGGGGTATTGAAAGAAGGGTTGGGGCAGGCAACAGAATGGTGCACTTAAAGTTGTCATCGCAAACAAAAAACTATCCAAAAAAGCTAGAATGGCAGTGCACAATGGTGTTCTTCTACCGACCATTATGTATGGAAGCGAAGCATGGAACTGGCAAAAGAAGGATGAAAGTAGAATAAATGCAGTAGAAATGAGATCTCTTAGACGAATGTGGAGATACTCTGTGTATATAGAGTGTCGAATGAAAATATAATAAGTGAATGCGGTACGAATGATGGTGTCATGGACAAAATAATGAAAGGATCATTAAGATGGTTTGGACATATGAAAAGAATGAATGAATAAAGAATGTTAAAAAAATTATATGTTAATGATGTAAATGGAACCAGAAATAGAGGAAGACCGAGGAAAACTTGGCACGATCAAATAAATCAAATATTGAATGTCGGCCATGTGAGGAGTCAGAGAAATCAGCGCGCGTGCATGACACGATGTACGAATATTGAGGAAGCGAGAGAAATATGCCAGGAAAGAAAAGTGTGGCAGGCCATTCTTTCTGCCTACCCCTTCGGGGAGACGGCGTGATGGTTAGTTAGTTAGTTAGTTAAATCCAAGTAAAACCACTAAACAATCGTGTTTACTATTATTAATCTTATGAATAGATGCAATATGAAGAAACTGTTTTTATTGATTCTAAGACCGTTATAATAAAAGTGTGTGCATTTGAATGATCTAAGTGTTGATCTTGAACCATCTGCCAAATAAGTGCGAGGCCGTGTCAGACGACGAGATGAAGTTACTAGGTCAAGGAGGATATTTGACTAACGAAACAAAGTAATGAGAAGGCGAAGAGAATAATCGAAAATGCAATATTAGTATACACTGTGGGCGTTTGAAAATGTAAGTTTTAAGATGATTCGATACCGAAGAAGTGATCAATCAAACTTGGCATGATGCCAAAATTTGGTCACCTTGACATATATGATCTGAGTAATGGATTTTGGTTAATTGGCTTACTAAATCATCTTCAGTAATGCTTTCCGAAACGGAAAAATATCATCAATCATATTGATTTTTTTAATTCATATGATAAATTCTCAGATTTCGGAAACACTATTAACGTACCAGATCAAAAAAAAAATCTATAGGTTTCAATCGATATACTAAATTATAGGTCGATGGGAAACACAATTTTTGATTATGTGTTTTCGAAATCATCATCATCAGCTGTCCCTCGCGTCCAAGGAAGACTGTGCTTCACGGTTGTGGGTCCGCATGTGACTCAAGAGCCCAATCCTGGACCCACATAATCTCTGGCATCTGGGACAGGGGAAGGTACTGATAGTGGGTTTCAATTGATATACGTCGGGGGGAATCACAATTTTTAATTTCGTTTTTCAAAATATATTAAATATTCTATATACTATGAAATGCTAGATATTTAATACGGACAATTAACCAAAGATATACTCGAATTATTAGCTTTCTGAATACCTGTTTAATTATCTATGATATGTTATATACGAGTATATAATAATATTATATAGTCTTCCATAAGTGAAAGTAGAATATTTACCTGTCTGTTTATATATTTCTTTGTTCAATAAGGTGAATTTTCAAGAAAAAAATAGAGGTTCAATAGCAGGTCTGTGATGCCCTTGGATATCCTGGGCTGCACGCGCGCTACACTGAAGGGATCAGCGTGTCATCCTTGGCCTAACGGCCCGGGTAACCCGATGAAACCCCTTCGTGATAGGGATTTGGGTTTGCAATTCTTAGAGGGACCGCACGAGATTGAGTCGACCTTCGTGGCAGAGTGGTAAGAGCAATGGCAGTGTGATTGTCACACTGTCTTTGGTCTGGTGTAGAATTCACGTGACAATAAAATGGCGAAATATTGGCTATCTATCACATGTCATGAGAATCAATATAATAACTAAAATAAATTGTAATTGGATTCAAACGACCTGTTGTATACAAGGCGAAAAAAATATATATGAAATACCTTCTCATTTTAACAAAAATATCATAACTAACTAAACTAACTAACCATCACGCCGTCTCCCCGAAAGGGTAGGCAGAAAGAATGGACTGCCACACTTTAATCGATGCGGCACTCCATCCTTCTCTTTTCGCCATCGCGAGAGACGCGGTGTGATGGGTTGCGAACCTCATCGCCACCAAAAGGCATCTCCCGCGCACACTTCGATCGTTCAACGTCTACTTTGTTCATCATACATTTGATAATGCCTAAGCAAGGTGAAAGTAAACATATAATTTCATTTGTATTAATTATTTAATATACAAAAATATCATTGTCCGATGAAATTGATTTAAATAATTTAAACCGGTCCAATATCTTCGAGACAGACAGAGTTGTCATCGCAAACAAAAACCTATCCAAAAAAGCTAGAATGGCAGTGCACAATGGTGTTCTTCTACTGACCCTTATGTATGGAAGCGAAGCATGGAACTGGCAAAAGAAGTATGAAAGTAGAATTAATGCAGTAGAAATGAGATCTCTTAGACGAATGTCCGAATGTATGATAGAGTGTCGAATGAAAATATAAGAAGTGATTGCGGTGCGAATGATGGTGTCATGAACAAAATAATAGAAGGATCATTAAGATAGTTTGGACATATGGAAAGAATGAATGAAGAA
Organism: Lepidostoma basale; assembly: GCA_022606425.2. NCBI lineage: Eukaryota > Metazoa > Arthropoda > Insecta > Trichoptera > Lepidostomatidae > Lepidostoma > Lepidostoma basale. Next base: position 110,158 of record JAHDVF020000172.1, read on the forward strand.
AGAATGGTAAAAAAAATTATACGTTAATGATGTAAATGGAACCAGAAAAAGAGGAAGACCGAGGAAAACTTGGCACGATCAAATAAATCAAATATTGAATGTCGGCCATGTGAGGAGTCAGAGAAATCGACGCGCGTGCATGACACGATGTGTGAATGTTGAGGAAGCGAGAGAAATATGTCAGGAAAGAAAAGTGTGAAAGTCCATTATTTCTGCCTACCCCATCGGAGAGACGGCGTGATGGTTAGTTAGTTAGTTTCGGTTAATTTTAATTTTACGTGTGAGCTTATTTTTAATATTGAATTCTCCATAGGTAAAACTGTCAATTCTGTTCTTAAAAATATATCGATCATTATTTTTCGAAATGGTAAAAAAAATTAATAGGACTATGTATGCGAGATAAAAAACAGAGGCACTCTCGATGAATCTGTACAGGAAAGCAATTGCAGGAAAACAATAATAAAGCATTGGAGATCAGCGTGTTTGAATTTCGTTTAAGATCGGTATCATCAAAAGCGATGCGGAATGCAACGAAAAGTTGGTAGTGAATAAAACATTACCAACGGTAGAAAGAAATCGCGGATTTGTCTCATTACTCCTGGCGCCGGTCGTGTTTGCAGAAGAGTTGTTAACGAATGTGCACCTCCCAACTCAATGCATACCGCCTGGTAAAATTCTTCAGTTCCTTGAATTGCGATCATTCTAACTTACTAAAACTAACTAACCATCACGCCGTTTCCCCGGAGGGGTTCTTTTCTTTATACGTTGTAATAAAGGCTGCGTCTATTTAACTGACTTATTTAATACTCGTATTACTGAAGACATCCATTTTCTAGAAGTTTCATTATATTTTATGAGTGTGACATGATTGCTTAAGGTATCATCAAATGTGTGCCCTAGCAAGGGGAAACGTATCACTGCCATACAATTTAATTAAACCTCTAGAAAAATTGTATTTTCATCAATATTTTATTTTTAATGTGAATTTCTACTTCACTGTTAAAGTAATAAATAACAAACTAAAAATCACAGCGATTGGCCAACTTCAAAGGGGCAAGCAATATCAAACAGTACCTTTCGAGAATACTATCATATATATTCATACTTTATAACGAGCACACTTGTCGGTTTTTTTCTACATTGAACATGGCCGCCTTTCAGTAATTGATTAATTTGATCTTGCCATGTTTACTTCGATCTTTCTCGACTTGTTTTTCCATTTACGCGGCGTGTATATTTCTTTGTTCGCTATTCTATAATAGGTCACCTTTCGCACATTTCTCTAGGTGTTCTCATTTCTACGGCATTCATCCCGTTTGTTGAATTAGCGTTTGTGGGTAATTTATTACCCTCGGGGTATGTAGTCTTACTCTAAGGTTTTGAAATTGGGTCTATTGTGTTTAAGCCAATGATATTTTTTTCAGCAAAAATTATATTGAATTAAATTTTGAGATGTGTAGCGAATGGTATCTTGTTTCTTTTTCTCAAAAGTTGGTCAATAATGAAATCATTTAATTATCTTTTCGACGTTGCACGAATTTTCTTTTTCGGATTCAAATATACTACAATATATCAAAAAAATATTTAAATTATTTCTTTTTAAAAATTTCTGTAACAAGAGCCAAAAGTCTTAAGCAAATTTTTGACTGAAATGAGATAATGGTCATGTCAGATTTTCATTATATTATTATACAGGGCACTTGCTTGTCCAAACGGTTATTTCGTAGTATGCTTTTTATCGTGTCGATGATAATATAAATTTATTACATAACTCATTTCATTTTGAGGTAAAATTAAGAGAAGTGCGGCAGATTGTTTTATCTCCCAGCATGCAGCAGCAACCTGCCTCTAGTGATGCCGGTGGGGAGAGCAATCAAACTCCTGAACATTATCGCTTCAGAGATCGACGTCTTTCATATTCGTGAAATTACGTTCAGAAGGCAAATATTCTTGACTTTGGAAAGTATCTTGTATTCCTAATGTCGAACTATCTCTCATGCATTCCTGGTATTATATATATTTTTATGTTTTACCTGTTCGCAATATATGCCTTATTATAATTGTTGTTTGTAAAATCTTTTGAGAAAATAAACTGATTTGATTTGATTTGATTTTGATTTGAAACCATCAATGATAAATAACGCGAAAACGAATTACAAAAACATATCATGAAACGAGACATAAATAAAGTTAGTAGTAAAAGTGTAAAATAGTACCTTCGAATTTGTAGAACAAAACTGTCACATTTTAGTGCGACTATTTCTTAAATTTTTAAACTATTTAATTAGAAGAAATAACATATACCAAATATATTATAATATATAGTAAAAAAATTCGAATATTATAATAGTACATCAAATAAAAAAACTGTGTTACACGATGAAGTTACCCATTAATGAACAAGTCATTCATTTTTCCCACATTGTGAAGTGGAAAATTCATCAGTAACAATACTTTAAAAACATAAAATGTGTTTTTTTAATGTATTTTATTTTGTTATGTCAAAGAAGTATTATATAACAAAAGTATGATGAACACAAAAGTCCGGATCGTCCATGTCAACATGTGCAACATCGAAAAAAACATTATGTGTTTATTACATTATGTGCTAAATTAAAAAAACGCTGGATTCATGAAACATAAATTAAATAGTCAATATGTGCACCATCTAAAAAGAACATTTTGTGTTAAATTATTTTTATTTTGTTATTTTATTTTGTATCATTGTACTTTATATTATTTGTTTTAGATTTATAATATTTTGTGGGTGTTGGACGATCGAAGGTTCGCAACCCATCACACCGCGTCTCCCACGAGGCGAAAAGAGAAGGATGGAGTGCCGCATCAGTAAAAGTGTGACAGTCCATTCTTTCTGCCTACCCTTTCGGGGAGACGGCGTGATGGTTAGTTAGTTAGTTAGTTAAGAAGTATAACTTTTTTTTTTATGTACACAACAGGTCGTTTGGACCCAATTACTGTGTACAATTTTTATTTTTTAGCTATTATATTGATTCTCGTGACATGTGATAGGTAGCCAATCTATCGCCATTTTATTGTCACGTGAATTCTACACCAGACCAGACAGTGTAACAATCACACTGCCATCGCCGGGAATCGAACCCAGGACCTTCAACATGGAAGTCAGAGCTCGTAACCACTCTGCCACGAAGGTCGTCAACTTCTTACGTGCGTACATCAGTAAACACACGTTTTTTTTTATATATTATTATTAAGGTTAACCATTGACATAAAATTCAATATTCATTAATTTTTTTAATAATTATATAAAATTGCTCAAATACGCACGTGTTCGTTAGGTTAAAAGGTTCTCAAAACTTTCGGGAGTCGCTGAGCGCATCAGAAGTTATGTGCCTGCGACCTGAGTAGGGGACGCTAATCCTTATATGGGCTCTTCGGAGCAAACTGGATACGATAAAAACAAATATGCACCGAATTCAAGGTTGGTCGGTCGGTACCGCAAAAAGTAAGTTCGGATCCTCCGGTGGGCAAAGCGAGGGCAGAAATCGGCGGTTTGTCGATGTCATTTTGTTTGTGGAATCAAAACACTCTTGCCAACTTTCACCGATCATACAAAGTATAAAGCTGGAAATTTACCTGTGCATAAAAACGTATGTGATTATTATTTTTTCAAAATATTTTCCCAGCGAGTTTTAGTACCCATTCTGGTGTATGAAAGTGAAGCATGCAACTGACAGAAAGTATGAGAGCATGAAAGCAGAGTAAATGCGGTAGATATGAGATTCCTTATACGTATCTGTGATAAAACGATGTACGACAGAATTTCAAATGCTGATATTAGTAAGTAATGTAGAGCTGAAGAAAGTATTATGAACGAAATTATGAAAGGATCACTGCGATTGTTAGGACATATAGAACGCATCGAAGAAGGAAGAACAGTTAAGATAGTATACGTAAACGGTGTGAATGGAATATGGAGTCGAGGAGACCGAGAAAAACTTGGTATGACCGTTCAATCAAATAAAATGTTGAAAATCGGTGATGTTAGAAGCCGGAATGTATTCGCTGTATGCGCTCTGCATACCCCTTCGGAGAAACAACATTATTGTTTGTTTGTTTTTTTGTCTTCCCCACGAAAAATTTAGATACAACATGGAATCCTTCTACTGTATTGTGTAGAGAACAACCTTATGCAATTTTATTTTATTAGTCGAATAAATGTTACCAAAGCTGAATAATATTATATGACCCGCTAATCCTAGTCATTAGTTCAAGAGATCTCGCCGTAATAGTGCGGTATTGTTTAAAAGCAACTAGACTATAAATAAGTAAGGTAACCATAAGATATTTATTGCTGACCCATTTTTTATTTATTTAAATGAATAAGTTCCTCCCATTTTGCAATGAAACTCCCAAGGTTAAATAATATAATAATTTGTATTTAATAATTTGTATTATCCTTCGTAACATAAACTTGTTTTGTTTAAATATATTCTATCAAATCCTTTTTATAAGATATGAGCAGAGTTTTATTTTTTTGAACAATTATTATTATAAATAAATATTCGGGTGGTAGTCTAGGGGATAGAACGCTTGGCTTCTGATCCAGGGGACATGGGTTCAAGCCTGGACACGACCAGATTAATAATAATAATGAGCTATTTTCTGCTCACATTGAAGATTGTAAAATGAATTCTGTTATAATATCATTGATATAAATCCTTGATGTTAGTCTTAAAAAAAAAACATTAAAACAAAGGAAAAAGTTTGTTTTCTAAAAGTTCCATTATATTTTATGTCAATGACATATTTCGCCTGTCTAAAAATTTTAATAAAATGTTTATTTATTTATATATTTTGTATACAATACTCACATTTATTAAATAAATAAAATATAACATGTTTCGTACTAATCCTTCATCAGTGATATAATATAAATATTTAAAAGTCTTCCAGGTGGGCGGTGTCCGGAGGGGATTTCATAAGCAGCTGTATATGCAAGTCTGTCAGGGTTCATTGTAAATAATTAAAAAATATATTTAAACATTTTAAAATGTATATTTAGTTTAAATCCATTAATGTTTGTGTCTTCGACTGGTTTAGGCAGCTTGAAGATGGCAGCGAGCTGCCGAAACCGAAAAAAAAATCATTTTATTGCTTTGGTTTTTATATTAATGTTTTTACAAAAAAATGTATATTTTCATTATCATTTTATTGCCTTGGTTTTTATATTAATGTTTTTCGGCTTGAAATTCTGGTCACCCCAGTATTTTAGTATTCCTAAATGTAAACCGTGTTTTTGTTTCCAGGTTATTCCTCGCGTACCATTGTTCCTGCTTATGGTCATTTTTATTGATAGTGCCGGCCGCTAGAACCGTTTATAGATGAAATTTGCGAGACAATGGAATGCTCTTTCAATATTTGGAATACGCGATGCCCCTTAAGATGATGCGACAATATGTTTGAGAGCTCTCGTTGCGTTTGAAAGGAGGAATTTAAGCAAAATTTTCTGAAATTTAATGACTATAGATATGCAAGCTTCATTGATTACGAAAAGGCATTTGATAGAGTGAGCTACACTGAACTGATGAAAATGCTCAAAGCCTGCAATATTAATTTAAAGGACCAAAACTTTATTAAGAATCTCCACTGGTATCAAACTGCGGAGATAAGGCATGGAAATGAGATTACAGACGAAATAGCTATACGCAGAGGAGTTTGACCAGGCTGCATTTTGTCACCTCTATTGTTTAACTTGTATTCCAATCAAGTCTTCCAATGTATTGAATATCCAGCCTGGGAGTGAAGGTTATTGTTAATAACATCAGTTATGCTGATGACACAGTTATTTTAGTTGACAATATACTCGATCTTCAAGAACTTCTCAATAAAATTTATACAGCAGGAGAGAATCTGACCTGTAATGATTTTTAGACTCCAAAATTATACGACAAATTCTATAATTTTGTAGAAAAAAACATTTAGGTTTTTTCACATGTCCACTACTTTGGACAGTAGGTCTAATAGAACTAAATTTCATTCTACACATTTCAACAAAAAACGATCTGTTTTAATTAATAAATATTTAAAATAAAAACAACACATTACCACGGAATTGTAAACACTTGACGCTTACGGGTTTCGCTTGTACGCAAGCTTTATCAGGGCAATATAAAAACGTAGTTAATAAAGTCATTTAAATGTGTATATATTTATGAATTCAATCAGAGATAATTATAACTATCAAAGGCACTTAAAACTTCTTCAATATTCGTTTTGAGTTGTTGGTTCGCATTTGAATAACTTTTGAAAAATATTGTATTTAACAACACTTTTAAGTTTTTTCACAAATATGTTTTGGACCGTACATATTTTCCCTCGGCGTAGAAAATGATAGTTAATTTTTCTACACTGATGAAGGGCGTTTATTGTCCGAAATAGTGTAAAAATACAACGTTTTTCAAAAGTCATTCGAAAATATCACACTGACAGTTATCCAACATCTGACCACTTTACACAAAATGTCATAATATTAGGTCCTTACATATGAAATTGGCGTTTTGCCGTACTGGCAACTTTGATCTCAAATATCTTCTCTTTGGTTAGGAATTCCAAATTCAAATTTATACAGCTATTTACTCAAGTATTTGTGATTCGAAAATTATAATTCATTTGTTTTTTCCTCAATTGTTTTTTTTCTTTGCGTCACTCAGTTTACAAAATGGAAAACTTGAAATATCGCGTTATTTACGAGTACGAGTTCCACCGTGGCACCAGTGCTGCAGAAACGGCTCGAAGGATTAATGATGTGTATGGCGACGGTGCCGCAAAAGAAAACGCAGTGCGTTTTTGGTTCCAACGTTTTCGTTCTGGAAATTTCGACCTGCAGAACAAGCCCCGTGGACGGCCGGAGCCCAAAGTTGATAATGAAGAATTGAAGGCTATTGTGGAAGCGGATCCATCGCAAACCACATCCGAGTTAGCTGCAGGCTACAGTGTTAGTGATAAAACTGTTTTAATCCACTTGAAGCAAATTGGGAAGGTGAAAAAGCTTGAAAGGTGGGTACCTCACGAATTGAATGAAGCAAATCAACAAATGCGCGTTGACTGCTGCGTTGCATTACTCAACCGGCACAATAATGAAGGGATTTTGAATCGAATCATTACCTGTGATAAAAAGTGGATCCTGTATGATAATCGGAAGCGCTCATCGCAATGGCTGAACCCTGTCGAACCAGCCAAACCATGCCCGAAGCGAAAATTGACTCCAAAAAAGTTACTTGTGAGCGTTTGGTGGACTAGTGCTGGTGTCGTTCACTACAGCTCTCTTAAATCTGGCCAGACGATTACGGCAGATGTCTATTGTCAGCAACTGCAAACCATGATGGAAAAGCTAGCTGCTAAACAACTGAGGCTGGTTAATCGCTCTAGGCCACTGCTGCTTCATGATAACGCTAGACCACACACTGCACAACAGACGAACCAAATTAGAAGAGCTTCAATTGGAATGTCTAAGACATCCACCGTACTCTCCGGACCTTGCCCCAACAGATTACTATTTTTTTCGAAATTTGGATAACTTCTTGCAAGGGAAAAAATTCAACTCCGATGGGGCAGTCCAAACCGACTTCAAAGATTTTATTGATTCCCGTCCGAATGGTTTTTTTAGTAAAGGGATCGATGAACTACCTTTGAGATGGCAAAAGTGCATAGATAGCAATGGTACATACTTTGATTAAATAAACTTATTATATTTAAAAAAAATCAACTTTATGTTCCTCCCATACAAAACGCCAATTTCATATGTAAGGACCTAATATGTTAAATTTAAATTATAACATGCTTATTAAAATATGTCATAACATATTTCATAAATTGCGCCTTAATCGTTCACAGTCGATAATAAAGTTTCCTAGTTAAGAATTGTAATCATTAGGAAGGGAAATGCGTCACAAAGAAGTATTCTAAACGTAACTATATCCATTTTAATGGATATAAGTCATTTCAAATGAAATATTTGGGGTTATGATAGAATATCACTTTTTGAATGACTACATATCGCGATTTCAGATAATTACTTATTTCTAACATATGTATATAATGTAATATTGTACACTAATGAACGTGCTTTAAACTGGTTGAATAAGGTATTGACAAAATGTATATGTAAATAGCTTTAAGAAATTATGCAGAGTCACAACTGCGATAAATCTCAGAGAAATGTTTAATACAAATTTGTTATCCCTAAAACTAATATTGAATTTGCTTTTAAATACATATTTTTTCAGGTCAATAACACAAAATGCGTTCAAAAATAGTTTCAAACAATGGGCTTCATAATTTATTTGTTAAACACATAATAAGCCTTATGTGTAATCCACTAATATAATTTGACAACATGAAGTAGAAGGTGCTTTGAGCTAAAATATAGATTAATATTATTAAGAATTATAGAATTATTTATTATGAATGAAAACGCCCGTTTACTTGGAATGTTGTTATATTGTTTGGCCACTCAAAACTTGGTAATAAAAATGTTTGTTTTCGTGATGTTTTATTATATTATATGGGAGCTACATGACTTGTCTTGCTAGGGTATTATCAAATGCCATTTATTAATAATATCAGATATTTGATAATGCCATAATCTAGGTAGTTCACTTTGTTGCCTGCCCCAACCCTTATTTTAATATCCCTCTTGAACAATTTATTGAACGCTAAGGCATTAACACTGTGGAATTCCGTAGTAATATACTTAGGAAATTGAAAATAGCTTTGTTTAATCCACTAATCATTTAAAAAAAATTAAAAAACACGACATGTTTCCGAGGATACCTCCATCTTTCTCCGAAACATGTCGTGTTTTTCAATATTTTTTTAATGCAAAAATGCATATTTCTAATGCTTTTTGGTGGTCGAGGTGTTTAGAGGACTTATGACCTGTCATTGGTTGGGTTAAGCGCACGCTTTATGTAATACAACATTCCCCATTCCACCTTTTCTTATGACCACCATGTCTGACAAATTTTTGGAAGTTGTATATATGGTAATCTGTAACACCACCCTTTACATGGTAGTTTCAATCTACACACTAGCGCCATCTATGAAGATTGGATTTTAAGCATTAAGCAGAAGATCTTTTTAACGCAATGTGAATGTGAATCCAGTATTCGTCTACAAGTATTTGTATACATTCAAAATGTTGTAAAAATTCATATAATGTTAAATGGAGATAGATCAGAAGTAATGACGATGTGAACTGTGAGACGAAATAAAACATTTTGCTAAAAATTGGTTATAGTGAATCTTGATATGAAACTTGTTTTTCCGTAATGTTTCATCTTCCGAAACGAATAATAACAACAAAGTAAACAGACTCGAGTAAGTCTCGTGATTCTGGGAAAGATGATGCTCTGTTATCCAACTGACTCCATCTTCATATACCCCGGCTTAGGCCAGCATCTCGACTCTCACGGATGTAGACCATCACGTTTTAATAATAAAATATCTCTGCTATGATTCGATTCGACGGGGAAAAACATTGGAAGTAAATAGGATGGACACGAGACGTAGAACAATCGGTATCGCGAATGGTATAATAGAGGTATTGTTGCCATTACATTTATAAAACAAACAGGGCTAAACTTATAAATCAATCCATGTAAATAAAAAAAGGTCAACGTTCGTTGCTAAAGCATCAATATACTCGACAAATACAGAACCGATTTCAATGAAATTTTCATTGTTTATAATATTAGGTCCTTACATATGAAATTGGCGTTTTGTATGGGAGGAACATAAAGTTGATTTTTTTTTAATATAATTTATTTTATTTAATCAAAGTATGTACCATTGCTATCTATGCACTTTTGCCATCTCATAGGTAGTTCATCGATCCCTTTACTAAAAAAACCATTCGGACGGGAATCAATAAAATCTTTGAAGTCGGTTTGGACTGCCCCATCGGAGTTGAATTTTTTCCCTTGCAAGAAGTTATCCAAATTTCGAAAAAAATAGTAATCTGTTGAGGCAAGGTCCGGAGAGTATGGTGGATGTCTTAGACATTCCTATTGAAACTCTTCTAATTTGGTAGCCGTCTGTTGTGCAGTGTGTGGTCTAGCGTTATCATGAAGCAGCAGTGGCCTAGAGCGATTAACCAGCCTCGGTTGTTTAGCAGCTAGCTTTTCCATCATGGTTTGCAGTTGCTGACATCTGTCCTAATCGTCTGGCCAGATTTAAGAAAGCTGTAGTGAACGACACCAGCACTAGTCCACCAAACGCTCACAAGTAACTTTTTTGGAGTCAATTTACGCTTGGGGCATGGTTTGGCTGGTTCGGCAGGGTTCAGCCATTGCGATGAGCGCTTCCGATTATCATACAGGATCCACTTTTCATCACAGGTAATGATTCGATTCAAAATCCCTTCATTATTGTGCCGGTTGAGTAATGCAACGCAGCAGTCAACGCGCGTTTGTTGATTTGCTTCACTGAATTCGTGAGGTACCCACCTTTCAAGCCTTTTCACCTTCCCAATTTGCTTCAAGTGGATTAAAACAGTTTTATCACTAACACCGCAGCCTGCAGCTAACTCGGACTTGTTTTGCGATGGATCCGTTTCCACAATAGCCTTCAATTCTTTGTTATCAACTTTGGTCTCCGGCCGTCCACAGGGCTTGTTCTGCAGATCGAAATTTCCAGAACGAAAACGTTGGAACCAAAAACGCACTGTGTTTTCTTTTGCGGCACGGTCGCCATACACATCATTAATCCTTCGAGTCGTTTCTGCAGCACTGTTGCCACGTTGGAACTCGTACTCGTAAATAACGCGATATTTCAAGTTTTCCATTTTGTAAACTGAGTGACGCAAAGAAAAAAAAACAATTGAGGAAAAAACAAATGAATTATAATTTTCGAAACACAAATACTTGAGTAAATAGCTGTATAAATTTGAGTTTGGAATTCCTAACCAAAGAGAAGATATTTGAGACCAAAGTTGCCAGTACGGCAAAACGCCAATTTCAAATGTAAGGACCTAATATTATTTCTGCATTTATTTTTTTATTGTTGGTACACAAACAAAACATCTAATGTACAATAGGAATAAGTAACAAAAAACTTATTAAATCAGATTAGACATTTCAGTTAGATGTGCACACCATGTTCATAATACTGGCAGTACAACTATCATGCACAGGCAACCGTCAGACAAAACCAGACATTCTTATAAGATAAAGAAACATTTGAATTAATTCAAACAATAGCAAAAGGCAAAGAAGAAATATACAAATCGGCATAGGTTTCAAAAAATAATTTTATACGAACCGAGTTATAATGCAATTTTAAATAAACTTAGGAAATTGAAAAACTTTGTTTAATCCACTATTTAATAAAAAAGATTAAAAAAACCACGACGTGTTTCGAAAGATACCTCCATCTTCAGGTGGAAAAATATATAATAATAAAAACTAAACAAAGAAAGTCTAATATAAAAAACGCATTTAAAATTCGATAGATTAATTGTATATGGACAAATGTATGAAAGAGCTGAAAGGGTTGGATGTAGGTGCCAAAATGAGCGGAGTGTCAGTAAGCTGTCTCTTGTATGCGGATGACGCTGTCCTTCTTGCCGACAACGAGCATGAACTACAAGACCTGGTGAATTGTATGTATGAGGTATGCATGCGAAATGATCCAAGGTAATGATTTTTGAAAAGGAAGAAACCATGACAGTCTGCAACATTAGCGTGAATGGTGAAAATTTGGAACAAGTAGTTGAGTTCGTGTATTTAGGTAGTATGTTTACAAGAGATGGGCGAGTGGAGAGGGATATTGAAAGAAGGGTTGGGGCAGGCAACAAAATGAATGGTGCACTTAAAGTTGTCATCGCAAACAAAAACCTATCCAAAAAAGCTAGAATGGCAGTGCACAATGGTGTTCCTCTACCGACCCTTACATGGAAGCGAAGCATGGAACTGGCAAAAGAAGGATGAAAGTAGAATAAATGCAGTAGAAATGAGATCTCTTAGACGAATATGTGGATACTCTGTGTATGATAGAGTGTAGAATGAAAATATAAGAAGTGAATGCGGTGCGAATGATGGTGTCATGAACAAAATAATGAAAGGATCATTAAGATGGTTTGGACATATGGAAAGAATGAATGAAGAAAGAATGGTAAAAAAATCATATGTTAATGATGTAAATGGAACCAGAAATAGAGGAAGACCGAGGAAAACGTGGCAAGATCAAATAAATCAAATATTGAATGTCAGCCATGTGAGGAGTCAGAAAAATCGACGCGCGTGCATGACACGATGTATGAATGTTGAGGAAGCGAGAGAAATATGTCAGGAAAGAAAAGTGTGGCAGTCCATTCTTTCTGCCTACTCCTCCGGGGAGACGGCGTGATGGTTAATTAGTTAGTTAGTAAGAATAATTTAGAATTTTCCAGTTCGGTAACCCTGTCGAAGTATCCAGCTCGGAGCAGTCGCATAGTACCTATTCATAATGGCAGTAGTTAGGTGCAATACAGTTATTCCATCTCCAATAGCGGCCGCTCGTTAAAATCCGAATTGCTCGCGAACAGATGGGTTCGTAATCATATTTGTGATCTCAACGCCCGCAGACTAGGACTGGCGATGGGCGATACAATCGAGAACGAGACCGATGGGCACCTCTGATACAGTCCGCTTCCAGGAACATGGCGGAGTGTTGGGCCTGCGATCGACACGTTTCTCACTTTTTGTGACAGATTCCATCACTACTAGGCCGTAGTATCTCCATTCACGACGTAATCTTCTGAAAACGTGATGCAAAAACGATATCCAAATTTTTAATAACCAAAGGCGTCAACACTGTGGAATTCCGGACTTTTATTTTATTTATTATTATTATTGTTGTTGTTGTTGTTGTTGTTGTTGTTGTTGTTGTTGTTGTTGTTGTTGTTGTTGTTGTTGTTGTTGTTGTAGTTGCTGTTATTATTATTATTATTATTATTATTATTTTGTTGAATCGCTCTTTACACCATTAAGCATGAGCCAAATCGGTGTAAAGGATATTATAGCTATGATAGTGATTCTCGTGACACGTGTGACAATCACACTGCCCTTGCCGGGAATCGAATCTGGAACCTTCGGGGTGACAGTCAATGCACTTACTTGTATCAGATACGCTGACTTTTTTTAAAGGATAACCGGCTACGTAATATTTATTTAACCGCTATCTTGAAAAACAAATATAATTTGATTATAGAATTAAATCTAGTGTGAAAGGTAATTATCTAGTACTGGTAAAAAAGCTTCCTATATTACCTTCCCTATTCCACATGTGAAATAAATTTCCTTGTTTCCCCCATCCTGCATTTTGTTTCCTCCCTCCCTCCTGCTGTGCATTATTTTTTTTTTATTCTTTCTGTAACATGTTATTTATGTATCAATTGTGTATTTTATTTTGCTGTTGTATTGCTATGTATGTACGGAGTGACATAGAAGGAGAGTAGCGTAGCTTAAATGTGGTCTGAGTCCCCCTTGGTTGCAAATATACATATATTATTTTTTATTTTTAACGCAAGTCCCGCATGGACGGGGGATGGGCCTAGGGAGTGCACGAGTGAAGCTGACAAAAGGCGCCGCTGCGCCTATAACAGCTTCGGGTAAGCGGAGGGAGCCCCCTATGGCTAGGCCAAATAGATACTGGTTAAAAAGCCTTCAATATCGATGAAAATGATGGTAGTGGATCACCCCATTCTGGGCCATACTTCTCATTTTTCTCTTACAATTGCGGTAGAAGGTTTAACTGATTTTATGTTATTTCCAGGATGTTACAATTTGGCTTAGTTTATTTTGGTTTGTTATTATGTATAATGCAAATTCTTCGTTTTTTAGGTTAGAAGGCATATTAGCACGAGGAAGTTGAACGCTGAACCAAAAACCTACATAGTTTAGACAGAGGCATAGTGAAATAATTCTAATTTTGGGCCTGATTTCATAACGAGAATCAGAAAGAAGTAAGGTGTATTAAAGAAATTATAAAAAAACGATCAAATTTGAGGTGAAAATATTTAGAAACACATAATGGAGGAGGGAGAGAGGGAAACATGTGGAGGGGTTGATTGTAGCGAGGTAAGGGTGGTCATTGGGTGAGGATAAAAAGAAGGCAAAGGGAGCACATGAGAACAATTGCCTAACACATGAGAACTATAGGAGGGTAACAATCGCCTAATTAAAATAGGAAACAGATCTTTGGAAAATACAATTTTTTTTTACATTATTAGCTACATAAGTTTTCGCCATTGTGCCACCCAACAATAGCTGTTCTAATCTTTATAATATAGATTTTCGATGAAATTATAAAGGAAGTAAAAAATGTTAATTTACGTAATTACGTTATAAAGATATCGTATTGTCGGCCTTCGCGGTGGATTATCCAGATCAGTGTTGGTCAAACTTGGTTGTGATCAAATTACCTTTATACGTCTGTTATGATTTTATGATCTAACAATCATACAATCATTTGCCATCAAGGCAATATCAAGGTGATGAACTTCTCAAATTACAACATTTGAAAAATATCATTGTATCCGGTTTTGTATAAATACATATCTCACTAGTATTTATAAATCCACCCAAATTAAATTCACGTTTCCTACAAGTAATACTAATACGATATATATTTTTTTAATACGTGTTTTAATATTTGTAAATAAAATTAAAAAAGGGTCACTAAGATAGTTTTGACATATGGAACGATACACGAGGGAAGAATGGTTTAAGAGATATATACAAGTAGTGTGAATGGAAAAGAAAACGAGGAAGGCCAAGAAAAATACGGCATGGCAAAATTAACGAAATACTGAAAGGCGACCATGTTTGAAGTAGGAACAATCGACGAGCGTTCGTGACTCGGTGTGTAAATGTATACGAGGCGCGAGAGTTATGTCAGGATAGAACAGTTTCACGGTCCATCCTTTCTGCCTACCCCTCCGAGGAAACGGCGTGATGATTAGTTACTTATATGAACTAATGCTATGCAAAATACGTATTCAATAAAATAAAATGATTAACATTTCGGTGGGAAGAGCAATTAATCTGCTGAACGCGGTCTGCTCTTTCATATTACTGAAAGTACGTTCGGAAGGCAAGTACTCTTAATTTTGGATAGTGTATTGTCTTCCTAATGTCGAACTATCTCTCATGCGTTTCTGGTAGTATAGTAGTATGTAGGTACAATATATGTTATTTTTTTCTTCTTCTTCTTCTACGTCAGCCTTTATCGGTCCACTGCTGGACATAAGCCTCTTCCCTTCCCTTCCACTCGTCTCTAACTCCTGCCAACCGTAGCCACATTTCCTCCTCCACGGCAGCAATGTCGTTGGCCCACCTTTTTTATATTATTTTACCTGTTCTAAATAGATGCCTTTAACCTTAATTTTGTAATATCTATTGATGAAATAAACTGATTTGATTTGATTTGATCTAAAGTGACACTAGTCGAAGTGATTTGGACTTTTGTCCTTTTAACACACTAGTGCAGTTTATTCGTTTAAATATTATAGTATTCGTCATTTGAAAAATTACCAAAAAAAATGTTTAAAGTGTCTCTAATATATATAAATATGTCTTAGGTACGATATAATAATGGGGTATAAAAATATTTTAATTAATGGAAAAACAGACTAGATCGAAAAGGATAAGCTGGAGCGGGTAAATCGGGGAGGGGGTTGTCTAAATGATGAATGGCACCGCTGTTAGGATATAAATACAAGGATAGATATGGCTCAAAATAGGTTTATTACAATTTATTTGAATGACATTATTCACCTGTCTGAGGCATTATCTTTTGCTACGATAATCTTAACTTGAAACTCCGACAAAGAATGAATAAATGTTATATAAGGTATGTTCTACTATATGGCTGCGAAACCTGGGCTGTGAAAGTGAATGTAATGAACCGGATGGAAGCGTTCGAGATGTGGATATACCGCAGAATGCTCCGTATACCGTGGACCGATAGGGTCAGTAATGCAGACGTACTACAGAGGGCCAGATCCAATAGAGAGCTGTTGTCGAGTGTGAAAATTAGAAAGGTCTCATATTTGTATATAAAATACCACCTCCATCTACTGATATTAATGAATCAAAGAGTGGACAGGAATAACAAGAGTTCAGAACCTGTTTCAAGTGACGCAGGATAGAGATTTTTTGATTTTTTTTTAAAGACTAATATCAAGGATTTACATCAATGATATTAGAATTTATTTTACAATCTTCAGTGTGAGGAGAAAATAGCTCATTATTATGAAGAAGGAATCTGGTCGTGTCCAAGCTTGAACCCATGTCCCCTGGATAAGGAGCCAAGCGTTCTATCCCCTAGACCACCACCCGATTTTCCTAGACCACCACCCGTCTTGCGGGTGGTGGTCTAGGAAATGCCTTTGTTGCAGTGATCGCTAACGTTGGGGGGACCTGACACGGCACCGACAGAAGAAGAATGATATATTTGTACCATTATTTTCTGTTTTTGAGTCTCGTTTGGAAACTTCAATTACACAACAAATTATATGATATTTTAGACGTATCTCATTGTTACATCTTAGATACTATGAAACATCAGATCTATACACGGATTATTAGATTTAATATTTCTGTAATGACGTGTGTCACAAGAAGTCGTGTAATTGGCGCTATAAATCTCTGCAGTAATGAGAAATAAACGCAACGTTTTCAGTTAATAATGTTTCGCAACTCACATATAACAGAGTAAGCCTACTGCCGACAGGAAACCTTCGAGAATAATACGCACGGATACATCGCAATAAAGATAAAATATTTTACTAATGTGTTGCTAAAGTCGCAGATCTGGAGATGTGTGAATATTGAGAGCTATGAGAGACGTTAGGTTACCAGTAAATTTTATCTCAATAGAGACGAAGATGTAACTTATAACTAACTAACTAACTAACTAACCATCACGCCGTCTCCCCGAAAGGGTAGGCAGAAAGAATGGACTGCCACACTTTTCTTTCCTGACATATTTCTCTCGCTTCCTCAACATTCATACATCGTGTCATGCACGCGCGTCGATTTCTCTGGCTCCTCACATGGCCGACATTCAATATTTGATTTATTTGATCGTGCCACGTTTTCCTCGGTCTTCCTCTATTTCTGGTTCCATTTACATCATTAACATATAATTTTTTTACCATTCTTTCTTGATGTAAATTATTTGGAAACAAAATATGGTAGTCGAGGCGTTTACAGGACTTATGACCTGTCATTGGTTGAGTTAAGCGATTACTTTATGTTTAACAACATTCACCATTCCGATTCAACATTCATTCTATTGAGATACAAGTAATCCTTAAAAAATGATTAACCCGCAATGGGTAAAAATCCAGTATTTGTCTATAAGTATTTGTACACAAAAAAAAATTTACTAGTAAATATTCTTAGTTCGCAAGGGAGACATTATAAGTAAGTAAACTCAAGGCGAAATTACTCCAGGGATCCATTTAGTTCCTATTAAACTCGACAAAATTCGCATTGACATAAATCATTATAAAGATAACATTGCCTTGAATAAACACAATTTTCATTAGGTACAGTGCACGAAAAAAGAAAATTTAGCATTGCTATTGGTAATAGTAAGTTAGACTATAAGTAACTAACTATCACGCCGTTTATCCACAGGGATAGGCAGGAAGGATTGACCGCCATATTATTTTGTCCTGATATACCATAGCTCCCGAGGATTTTGTAGATCAGCGGTTCTCAAACTTTTTTGGCAACGGAACCCTTTTGAAACATTTTATATGTAACGGAGCCCTAAAAAAATCAAAATCTATAATAGTTTTCTGGTTCCAAAATTTTATTTAATAAAGATAATAAATTTTAAATAAAAACTTTTTCAAATGTATATTAATTTAAAATCCACTAATGTTTGCGCCATTGACCGGTTTTGGCAGCTCGCTGCCATCTTCTGGTTTATGATAAAGAGCACATCAAAAGCATAAGCAATAGTGGATTTTAACTAAATATGCATTTTAAAAAGATTAAAAATATATATATTTTTTCATTATTTATAATGAACTTCTACCATGAAATTTCAAATAACAACGTATATTTTTTTAAAGGTTGCCAATGAAGTAGTTTTGGAAAAATTTTATATCAAATTAAATATTAAAAAGAAAACACCAGAAGATGGCAACGAGCTGCGAAACCGGTCGAAGACACAAACATTAGTGGATTTTAACTAAATGTACGAGTACATTTTTAAAAGATTATTTTTTTAAATACACATAATGAAATTCTACCATGAAATTTCCAATACGACATTAATTTTCTAAATTATATTGTTTGCAGTTTTTGATCGTAACATTATTGTATTTGCGGAGCCCTCGCAGAAGGGCTCCGCAGAACATACTTTGAGAACCGCTTCTCTATATCATAGGATATCAACCTTTTTACCACCACTACATTTCAGTTATACCAAATATTGTTACGCATAAAACAAAAAAACATCAAGCTATTTCCAGGAGAAAGTCGAAAAAATAATGTTCATTTAAAAAAAATGTCTGAGTTGTAAGTAGGACATCGAAATATGAGTGAATAATAAATCCAAATATGTAAATTCGTGAGCAATAAGGCACAGTATATGATACAAGGCTTGTTTAGTTTTATGTCTTACATTAGATCACTTGATAGTATATACGTGCTCAGTGTGATTAATTTGCATGTTGAACTAATTTAAAATGATAGTTGTCTTCGTGTTTCGAAGATTACTGTAATTATTTAGTTTCCTCAGACGGATATTACCATCGAAGTCATCGCGATATGTCTGCATAGCAATTATTTCATCTGCACGCTACCATATCTTGAACACATTAGACAGCAATCAAAGAAATTTACATAATCGCGCAAGTCCAAATACACAAAAATTATGTTCGGATAAACCATAATGATTTTACTAATACAGCCGTTTTCGTAAGTCGTGTTCTAAGTGAGATATTCAAAATCACATAAATTTTTTTAAAATATAAAAACAGTAAACTTAATGAAGTGGGATTTTTGTTGTGGTTCTACCTTCATCTGCTTTGTATCTATAAGCCGCAATGCCTAGCCTTAAGGGGTTAGGAGCAGTCAGAGGTATGAAAAAACAAGTATTTTCAATATTTTTTTGTCGGTAATTTAATTTATTTTTTAAAACCAACATTACATTATTATTATACAATATTAGGTTATAACTTATTTTGATCAAAATTTTAAAGAAAAAAATATATTTGAAGTTATCGCCTTATTTGTTAGACCCTGTTCCATAATTGATGGTTTGCGGTGACCATTATTACTTCTAAAAAGTTCATCTAAAATCGTTCAAATAAAAAACATACATTATTTTAATAGTTAATCTAGTGCCTGGTCGAAGCTTTTATTTCTATTTTGTAAATAAACAAAATTCCGGCATCCGATAATTTACCTACGGATTTTTAAGGAAGTTAATTGTTTATAAAAGATAATTTCAAAAATGACAAAAATCCTTCGATCAGGCTCTAGATTTACTATTAAAGTAATATTTTTTATTTATTTGAATGATTTAAGTAAGAACCTGAAAGAAGTTATAATGGTCACCGCATTATGAAACAGATATGGCGATAACTTCATGTATAATTGATATTTATTTTTCAAATTTGGATCGAATCAAGTTAAAATATAATATGATTATTTTATTTTGTTGGTTTTATAAAATAAATTAAATTAAAGTACTGACAAATTTTATTTATTTAAAATACTATTTTTTTCATACCTCTGACTGCCCCTAACCCCTTAAGTGACATAAAAATGAACATGTTTGTTTTTGCTTTACATTTCTTTATGATGATATGTGTTTGAGACATTCGGAAGCTAAATAACTTCTTCAGATTACCATGATCAATTTACACAAGAATTTAAAAATCAACCCAAGGAGTTTTGTTAAGTTTTAGTTAAATAAAACAAAGTGAATAATTACAATATAAGAATATAACTAATTGGTATCAGACATTTCCGAACTGGATTATTCGGTCATAATAATTCATGTGTTAATCGCATTGCACTGTGTGAACACGGCGATTAATTGAGACCATACATTTACAAGCAGGACATAAAACAGGAGTTATCAAGACTAATATTCTGAAGTAGAGTGTATATATAATTGTGGTTTATAATGTCTTCGCATACAATTGCATTGGAGTTTATAATCACGACTATTGCAACTATGACATATAATGCTAATCCATTATTGAAATTTGTTGATTTACTTGCCTCTGAATTACTACCATGAAATCAAAAGTAGAATTTTATTTACAGTTGTCTGAAAAACTTTTATTGTGGCGTATCTTTAGCGCCATAAAACTAAGACCCCATAGCTGAGGGAATGTAACCCCTACGGAAAAACCACTAGAAACGACAACGGAAACTACACCAGTAGTACTTCCCGCGAAATCATTATGGCAAAAAAGCATTCATTACAGTGATCGCTAACGTCATAGGAACATGACACAGTAGTATTACAATAATTGCGTTTTTAGACATTTTGCTTGTGTGATGCATAACACTGATTAAAACATCTTCTTCTTCTTCTTCGATGGCCCTACAGCCCATATCGAGCCTTAGCATCCAGTATTTTTCGCCTCCAACTCCTCCTGTCCTCCGCTTCGACCCTCTAATCTGACACTCGTAACAACTTCGCCCCATCTCTCCTAAATTCTTTTTTTTTTTTTTTTTAAAAAAGACTAATACCAAGGATTTTAATCAATGATATTAGAATTTATTTTACAATCTTCAATGTGAGCAGAAAATAGCTCATTATTATGAAGAAGGAATCTGGTCGTGTCCAGGCTTGAACCCATGTCCCCTGGATCAGGAGCCAAGCGTTCTATCCCCTAGACCACCACCCGATTCATCCTCCCATCGCAGCCTTGATCGTCCAATTGGTCTTTGACCACCTGGGTGCCACTCCAGCAATCTTTTTGTGGTTCGCGATGACGGCATCCTCTGCACGTGACCGGCCCATCTCAGTCTATTTAGTCTGACCTGTGTAGAGAGACTAGGAGCTTTGTAAATATGGTACAGCTCGTCATTATGCCGCACTCTCCAGCCTTCACCGTCATTCACAGGTCCCAGAATTCTGCGCAGCACCCTTCTCTCAAAAGTATCTAGTCGCTCTGCGGATTTCGCTGTCACTGTCCACGCCTCACACCCATAAGTCACTAGTGTTCGGATGATTGTTTTATACAGGATTTTGGTTTTCCTGTGTACGTTACTTTAATAGGTATTTTTGTTCCTGATAATTAACCGCGACAGACCCGACATCAATTGCTCTTTGCTCCGTCACGCAGAGCCAACCTGCCTTTGGTGATGCCCGTGGGAAGAGGCACTGATTAAAACAAGCAAATAAAATTGTGATACTTCTAGAAAGAGGGTGATTTACAAGCGCATTTCAGTCATGTTTAAAAATGTAATCGTAAATGAGAAAATATCGCTTTCCTTTGTCTAAAAATAATTTATTCTACTTATAAAAATTAGGTTAACTCGTGGGCTTTGGATTTATGATCGCAATCAACGATACAGCTTTTGCGATAACCAAGAGTACGGAAATTAAATGTCAGAGATCAGAACTTCTTATGAGGGGAAGGGAAAAATGAGATACAGCGTAGACAGAGATCGAACAGTTTTATTGATTTATTGCCGAACAAAGACTGCTCACTTTTGCAATTGGGACAAAAAACACTGGCGCATGTAGTGCCCCAGATATCGTCACGACCGCGCTGGACACGTTACTGGCATGGTGTACGACGTACTCGGTATTACGTAAAATGTTAGCTTAAAGATTTTTGGTATGTTTTTAATATTAGAACAATTTTGTGATTATATTTGCATGTTATAATTTCGCCCTTTAACCTATTCAGCCTGTTGTGTACAGCCGGCTGAGACCCTTCTATACAAATATACGTTCATACAAGTATAGACAATTTTGTACAGGTTTAAAAGGAAATTTCTACAGTTATTCAATACTCCTAGACAGAGGCCTCCTCCATTCGCTTCTATGTCATTCTGTTCTGTGCAGGATGCATCCAGGTTATTCCGTCGTCTGTCTGTCTGTTCAGATCATCCTTCCACCGTAGTTTCGGTTGCCCTGCACTTCTCTTTGCGTCCACGATCTCCAAGTCACAGTATTCTTGTCCACTTTTTATCTAAGCTTCTGGCTATGTGACCTGCCTATTGCCATTTTAGAGTCGCGACCCGGTGGATGATGTCAGTGACCTTTGTTGGTATGGTATTACCGCACAGGATTATTTAATAACAACATATGTAATTATTGTTACACGAAAGTAAAGTACGTTTTCTAGATTTTTCAAAATATTTTATGGAAATTAGAGAATGAACTGGAAAGAGCCGACTTTAGAACCGGTTCCAAGCGGCGCAGATCAGAGATGCCTTCGCTGCAGTGATCGCCAACGTTCGAAGGCCTGACACGGCACTAGAAGAAAAAGATAGTAAAGTGACATATCCCATTTCAAGAAAACGGACGTTTTTATCTATTAAACACTCTTTGATTATATCTATTTTAAATAATCTAAAACTCCATACATATCATATAATTAAAATAAATTAAAACGTTCATTTTATGGAAGCTTGATTATATTTTTGGGCAGAACACATATTTGATAACGCCTTAGCACGGCGATATATTTTATTCCCGTGCTATATAATAACCAAAACAAACATTATGCAAAAGGGATATTTTGCTTGTAAACAACATATTTTGTAAGATTTAATTTGTAATAATTACTATTAAGTACACATTTATTGTTGCTTTGAACATTAGAAATAGTTCGCTTTCTGAAAAATCTGTTTTATTTTAATGTTGATTGAACCATTTGATAGTGATCTAATAAGCTAAAATATATCCCAGTCCCAGAAGATGGCTACAGCTGCCGAAACCAGTTAAAGCAATAAGATAAGCCTAAATACGTATTATACAACCTCTAAATAACGAACGTTTTCCTCAAAATTAAACGCGTTAACATTATTTTTAAATGTTAGTTTTACTAAAATGATACTAAAATTGCATTATATCCAACCTTAAAATGACAATCCACAGATGAAATAATTTTTTTATTTTACCTAGGCAATTTCTACAACTACTAGTTTCAGCACAGCGGCAGTAACTCGTAGACAAATTCTTTATTTACTGCACTTTATTGCTGCTCTACATAGAGCCGGTATTGCCTCACAAATTGGAACGTTTGGCCTATTACCTTTGAACTTATCGATATCCGCGGAGATTGCACAAAATCTTAGACGGAACTCGAACTAATGATTCTAAAGAGACGGACAAAGGAACTTAATTACAGTGCTTCATCGCTTGACCCACATTATATTGATCCACTTTTCCTTTCGTTTGTTTACGGATCTACAAAATAATAGTTATATCAGTCAAAATAAAATTAAATCGTTTAATTACATATCTATTGTTTCTCGAAGAATGACGTAAAGCCCCATATTAAATATGTTATATTGTTTAATTAATGAAATCGTCCGGTTTATTATAGTTTATGGGTATAACATATTTTTCCGTTTGATAATGGTGATAAAAAAAACTATCGCTCCCATAAAATATCAAAGAAACTTTCGTATGAACCACTTAATTTGTATTGTAACATTATTAAATAAAATAATAATGCACTTTTTATATTTTTATCTAAACCACTTTATTTGTTAACACCAACCGGTTTCGCTCCTGCCGGAGCTTCGTCAGGATGAAAGCATAAACTTTATTTTTACTTTATTTATTTGTTAATTCGCTCACCCTGACGAAGCTCCGGCGGGAGCGAAACTGGTTGGTGTTACCAAATAAAGAGAATTTGATACAAAAATTTAAAGGTTTTTATTATTTTACTTAATAGGGAGCTTTAAATTGATTTTCAAGCAAATATAATAACAATGTAAAGGAGCATAATATTATATATGTTAAATTACGTAAAAATAATGAAATCTAAAGAATCAAATAAGTCCAAATTTCATTTGCTTTAAAAATTCTTATTAAAAAACAACTAACCAAACCTCCAGACATAACTCACCCCCACCCCCCTTTAATGTATTACATTGTTTAAGTTTTGTCTTATTTTTTTACACTGAAGATGAACGTCTGCGATCCGAAACATAAAAACAAAAAAGTAATATTTTTCTAGAAAATATATAAAATAAAAGAATTTGAATTATTCCATACAAATAAAATGTACTCAATTAAAAAAAAACTAACTAACTAACCATCACGCCGTCTCCCCGAAGGGGTAGGCTAAAGAATGGACTGCCACACGTTTCTTTCCTGACATATTTCTCTCGCTTCCTCAACATTCATACATCGTGTCATGCACGCGCGTCGATTTCTCTGACTTCTCACATGGCCGACATTGAATATTTGATTTATTTGATCGTGCCACGTTTTCCTCGTTGTGCTCAATTATATTACTATTATATGAAGTATTTTATCGCAAAAACATTACTAATATCGTATGTATATATTTATTCACACGCGTTGCATAATGCAAGAATTATGTGGCGAGCCGGATACCAGCGTCCGAGCCGCCTGCTTCACAGCCATTATCTGGTGCACAGATTGCCAATATCTGGTGCACACTGCGAGTTGATCCAGCGGATGAGGACGGCGTGACGGGTCCAGTGGTGGTCACTTTCGCTTTCCTAATGAGATCATGGCACCATGCGACGTTTCGAGCCGCGCTAACAAAACAAAGCGCTATATTTTCACAAACAAAATCCGGCCTCTCATTCGACAAGGCGTGGGATCGAGAGATCTTGCGTTTTGTTTACGATTCAAAACAAATTGAGCAATTGACATTGCTTGATATTAAATTCCATCTTCAGTATGAACTACAAATCCTGGTTAATAGTATGTATGAGGTATGCATGCGA
Organism: Lepidostoma basale; assembly: GCA_022606425.2. Taxonomy (NCBI): domain Eukaryota; kingdom Metazoa; phylum Arthropoda; class Insecta; order Trichoptera; family Lepidostomatidae; genus Lepidostoma; species Lepidostoma basale. The sequence goes on from JAHDVF020000172.1 coordinate 135,105, forward strand.
AATGATCTGATGATGAATGTTGATAATTCCAAGGTAATGATTTTTGAGAAAGAAGAAATCATGACAGTCTGCAACATTAACGTGAATGGTGAAAATTTGGAGCAAGTAGATGAGTTCGTGTATTTAGGTAGTGTGTTTACAAGAGATGGGCAAGTGGAGAGGGATATTGAAAGAAGGGTTGGGGCAGGCAACAAAATGAATGGTGCACTAAAAGTTGTCATCGCAAACAAAAACCTATCCAAAAAAGCTAAAATGGCAGCGCACAATGGTGTTCTTGTACTGACTCTTATGTATGGAAGCGAAGCATGGAACTGGCAAAAGAAGGATGAAAGTAGCGAGGACTTGTAGTTCATGCTCGTTGTCTGCAAGTAGGACAGCGTCATCCGCATACAAGAGACAGCTTATTGACATTCCGCTCATTTTGGCAGCTACATCTAACCCTTTCATCTCTTTCATACACTTGTCCATATATAGATAAAATAACCATTGGGACATTACGCAACCCTGTTTGACACCTTTATTGATATCAAACCAGGCTGTAAGATCTACATTTACTCTGACACTAGCAGTGCTTTCCGTGTGTAGCGACTTAATTGCCGTGATTAGTTTTGTACTATTCCATATTCAGACAGTATTTTCCACAACTTTACTCTATTATCGTAATAAAATGAATTTACTCTATTAACTAAAGTGTTTTTTTTAACTGACCCTACACCAAAACGTGTTTTCAGACTTAGGTCGCTTAAAAAATACCAGTGCGATATGAGTAATTTATAAGAAAAATGTTTTATACACGACTGCACAAAATATTTCGAAACGTGTCGATAAGACAAGAAAACGAAACCATTCCTGTGTCCAAAACCAATTTCGATATTCTAAATATTGCAAGGTTTTGATTAAACGAAATCTCGAGTCATTGCCAAGATTCGTTGACCTTCAATTGCCGAGTCATTGAACGGGAGAGCAGAATATACATCCACACGTCTGTGTACATTTTGTATAGTAATATAATATAATAATTGGCATAGGTACTCTCAACTCAAGTTCAGATTCGTACGAGTGTATTCATGTACGCGGCATTATGCTACTTTGTACCCATTCATTTGACGTGATGAATCGTGTTAGAAATCTATTTTTGCTTATGGAAAAGGGGATATAAAATATGTTAACGTTCCAAAGTTTTCAGAGAATTTCAAGAGTTTTCAGATATTCTCGTGTGCTCAGAGTCCTATACAACGCATTGGGAGCATACTCGAATGTGGTTCTGTAATATGGAGTCCTCACGAGGCGAGATATTCCGTTATGCTGGAGAGGGTTCAGAAAAAAATTCTGAGGTATCTCTACATGTGGGAATATGGTAGCTATCCGTGGCTCTATCCCTGCTGTTGTATTGCTATGTGTGTGCGGCAGGACATCGAGGGAGAGTAGCGTAGCTTAAATGTGGTCTGGGTCCCCCTTGGTTGCAAATATACATATATTATTATTATTAATTTTTAACGTAAGTCCCGCATGGACGGGGGACGGGCCTAGGGAGTGCACGAGTGAAGCTGACGAAAGGCGCCGCTGCGCCTATAACAGCTTCGGGTAAGCGGAGGGAGCCCTCTATGGCTCGGCCATGTACCCCGTGGCATTTCTTTTGGAAATGCTTGGGACCAACTCTCTGCAGCTTCGAAGAGATGGGTGAAAGTACGTCCAGAAGGCAAATACACTTAATTCTGGAGAGTGTCCTGTCTTCCTAATGTTGAACCATCTCTCATGCGTTTCTGGTATACATGGTATATATTATTTTACCTGTTCTCAATAGATGCCTTAAAAATAAATTTTGTAATGTCTGTTATGAAATAAACTGATTTGATTTTATTTGATCTCGTAACCCATTTCTTTAGATTACTCAGGGAATATTTCGAGAACTCGGCCGTGCTGGAAGGAACCTGCCTCTGGCGACACCGGTGGGAGGAGCAAATTAATCTGCTAAACGCGGTCTCCTCGTCTTTCATATTAGTGAAAGTAAGTTCGGAAGGCAATTACTCTTGATTTTGGAGAGTATCTTGTCTTCCTAATGTCGAACCATCTCTCATGCGTTTCTGGTAGTAGGTATACTTTGTACAATATAATATTTTACCTGTTTTCATTAGATGCCTTAAACCTTAATTTTCCTTCGAAATAGTCTTCGTATCTCAATAGAGACGAAGATGTAAATTGTTTTGGAAACAATATGGTGGTCGAAGCGTTTACGGGACTTATGACCTGTCATTGGTTGGGTTAAGCGATCGCTTTATGTAATACAACATTCCCCCTCCCGCCCTTCTTACGACCACCACGTCTGACAAATTTTTGAAAGATGTATACGAGTATATGCTACTATGTTGAGAAAGACTTCACATATTTTAGTTCAATCTACACTTGTCTCTATTTAGATACAATTAATCCTTAATGATGAACACGCAATGGGTAAAATCCAGTATTTGTGTATATTCAAAAACAATAATTCTATTTAGTATTTCAAATGTGATACGAGTCCAAAACTTTTTTTTTAAATTTGTATCACTTTAGTAATACAAGTACTAGTACGATATAACAATTCTCCACAATATAATGAACATACAATACCAAAAGAACCAGTCAATTTAATGTAAATATCACGAAAATGACATTTTAATTTTAAACAATAGACTTACGAGTATTATAACAGTCGACCAATTATAATGACAAATATGACTTAATAACATGGCAGCGTTTTGGTAAATAAATCATTGCAAGGGCACATAAAAAACATATTTGACAATCTGAACAGGCGTGAGTATGGGTCAATGATTTAAAATACGCGAGAAACTCGCTGTCGTTCGAAATGATACAGGAATAATACGTGGTATTCCTTCATGAGAATGTGTGATAGCTATTTATGACATTAATCCACTGTAATCCAATTAGTAACGTTGGAATCCAATTGTTTTCAGCTTAATGATATATTATGTAATATATTGGATATATGTAAATCGAATTGATGAGTCTTTTTTATGAATTAAACGAAGATTTCCATGATTTAATTGAATCTCAATAGAGACGAATATGCAAATTGGAAACTGAATATGGTTGATCAAGGTGTTTACAGGACTTATGACCTGTCATTGGTTGGGTTAAGCGCACGCTTTATGTAATAACAGCATTCCCCATTCCACCTTTCTTTTGACCTTCTTCTTCTTCTTCTTCTTTTAATAGATCTGACGATCTGTGACACAGAAATCATATCTCGTCGGATGATGAGATCCAGCTGTCCCTCCATCTCTTAGGCGGTCTTCCAGGTGGGCGGTGTCCGGAAGGGATTTCATAAACGGCTGTATATGCGAGTCTATCACCATCCATTCGGGCTACATGGTCCCTCCAGTATCTTCTTCTGGATCTACTCCACTGAACGATATCCTCTATTTCGCAGGTTTTTCTTATGTCTGCGTTGCGGACACGATCTCGGAGGGTTTTTCCAGTAATTGATCTTAGGACCATTCATTTCTTCATTCATTTCTTATGACCATGTCTGACAAATTTTTGGAAGTTGTATATATGTTCATATTTACTTTATTTTTCTCTATATGTTTCGAAGGTTTTACAACTTGAAAATCGGGGGAACGATATAAAAAGTTTATCTTTCTTACTGAAAAAAAACAGTGTTGTAATTATTTCTAAGAAATCTATATTTTGGGTTTCCGCAGAGTTAATTACTTATTTTATCCTTAATCAAAATCATAATAATAATAGTAGCTACAGTGACCTATATGACGAGGTGCGAGCACAAACCAACAAAGCGACAGCCGTGACAGGCTGCTTGCGCGACACCATATGGAGGAATGTATACATGCTAACTGAAAGTATAGTCAAGATATACATGGCATGCATTCGTCTCATGATGACGTATGGAATAGAGGTCAGAACCGATACCAATAGAACTTATAACCTTCTTAGAGTAGCAGAAATGCGAACCCTACGCTCCATCGCAGGCCAAACCCTCAGAGATAGGATCAGAAATGAAACGATAAGGTCTGTCTGTGGTATTGAGGACATAGTGAGATGTAGAAGTAGCAGAAGGCGCTTTTGGAGAGACCACGTGGACCGCATGGAGAATACCTACAAGAATTGCAAAAATTGTTAAAGATAAAAACCCAAGCAGCAAGAGATTACCAGGAAGGTCGCCAAAGAGATGGAGAGATGGCTGGACATCATCATCCCAGGACAGCCCACCGTCACAAACAGGTCATACGACCTTAATTAAGAGGAAAAAGAATAAGAATAGGTATCATATATTATATCCTTGCTCTATCTGGTTTATCCACAACATGGAGATAATTGAGTTTGCATTAAACTTTATTAGCTGCGTTTGCCGTTTGTCATATCCTAACCAATCAATAACACTATAAATCTTTCTACTGTTTATAGCCACCTGGGGACGAACTATTGCTCAACAAAAGAGTGATAAATACTAGTATAATGTACCCTAAAACAATGCATTATATTAGAATTGACACATGACCTATATCAGAAGGTAGACAATGATTGTCGGTCTCGTAAAACGGTTTCGTGAAGTATTGGCACTGTATCAAGCCCACCGACCTTAAGTTGTCTAATAGCTAAAATAAATATACCGGGTGATTGCTACATTACTTGAAATACTGATGTTAAAAAGGGAAGAACAGAATGAATTTTTTATATTAACAATGAAAACGAAATAAAAAATACACTACTTTTGATTTAACCATTATGAATTTTCACTGTAGATTGACTAAAAACTAACTAACTAATCAACTAACCTTCACGCCGTCTCACCGAAGGGGTGGGCAGAAATAATGGACTGCCGCACTTTTCTTTCCTGACATATTTCTCTCGCTTCCTCAACATTCATACATCGTGTTACGCACGCGCGTCGATTCATCTGACTCCTCACGTGGCCGACATTCAATATTTGAATTATTTGATCGTGCCACATTTCCCTCGGTCTTCCTCTATTTCAAGTTCCATTAAGATGGTTAACATATACTTTTTTAACATTTCTTCCATGTGTCCAAACCATTTTAATGATACTTTCATTATTTTGTTCATAACACCATCATTCGCACCGCATTCACTTCTTATATTTTCATTCGACTCTTTATCATACACAGAGTATCCACACGTTCGTCTAAGAGATCTCATTTCTACTGCATTTATTCTACTTTCATCCTTCTTTTGCTAGTTCCTTGCTTCGTTTACATACATAAGGGTCGGTACAAGAATACCTATATTTATTATTAATTAACACGGTATCTTCTTCTCCGGTTTCAATCTAATGATTGGTCTGCAGCAAGGTGACGCATCTCCTCTTCTACTCCGCTCGGTCCTCGGCAACTCTCTTCAACTCCGCATAAGAGGTGCAGCCCATATCTCGGCAAATCTGATCTAAGTACTCTTGGCGAGGTCGTCCTCTGCCAATCGATCCCTCGATCAATCCCTCCAACACATTATGCAGGAAACATTGTATATTGACCATATATTAAAAACCAGAAGTTATATTATGGATTATATTCGTATATATTTTTTTATCCTTTTGTATAAAGCACTTAATTTGTAGTGTAAAAATAATGTATAACACCTGTGTAGTTTGTTTTAACACCATTTGTTTTTGTAACCCTGTCGAAGCTCCAATGGGCACGAAAGCGGTTGATTCCATATAACAAAATTAAATGAGTAAAAACTTTTGAGTTTATATTTTATTTTTTTAAAAATTACAGTTTCGAGATTATTCATTTCTTACTGTAAATATTATTTACATAACTATTACATTTGAAACTGTGTATTAGAAAGAAAATGCGCGGTTGGATCAAGTAACAAATCACGCAGAAACATTATACCAGGATATTCACAGTAACTTTCATTTTAAATGTGATATATTATGTGGATACACATTACGGATAAAATTGGTACTAGTCAAATATAATTAATTTGTTGACTACATTCGTAGATTGCTTTATATGGTTTTATTATTATACATGTTTTAAGCCCAAACAATACGGAAACTCTCTTCATTTTAATATTAAAATAAAACATGATTAATAAAAACATGCTAAAGGAGAGCAAAATTCGAATCTACAAGACATGCGTACCTCCTATAATGACATATGGAATAGAAATGAGAGCTGACACCATCAGAACAAAAAGTCTCCTAAGAACCACAGAAATGAAGACTCTCCGATCCGTTGCGGGAACGACACTCCGAGACAGAATAAGAAATTCTGAAATAAGAAAGATCTGCAATGTAGATGTCGTGCGATGGGGAAGACTGAGAAGACGCTACTGGAGAGATCATGTGGAAAGAGCATGTTCTGAAAGAGTGATCAATATAGCCGCAAATAAAGTACCAACAGGAAATTGACCTGCAGGAAGACCACCTAATGGCGAGACAGTTGGACATCTGTATCCCAGGAATAGGCTCCGAAAAATAACAGGACACAGTCCTAAATAAATCAGAAGAAGAAGATGATTAATAATAAATTAAATCTTTCCAATAGTAAATTTTTTGATAATGTTATATTAATAATTACAAATAGCCAATAACATTCTGATATCTCTTCTACACTTCTGTATTCAACAATTATATAAACAAGAATACATTAATGAAAAATTTTAAGCGATCATCCCAACGAAGATACGGATACTGACGAAACCGGTCTGCAGTAATAAGTGAATAGCGGTTGGCACCAAAAACGTTACTGTAAAAAATCTAGTTTCTAACTACTTTATTGCTATAAAGTGAATCGTACATTAGTGAACGCAAGTACTGTGAATAAGAGAAATATAAAAAAATAAACGTTTTAATAAGTATTATATTTAGTTTTATTTCACTTGATTTAACCCCTACAGTGCGGCTGACTACATTTCCAGTCCAAAAATAATGGTTTAAATTACGGGAAGACTACATTTGCAGCTGATATATGAGCGTATCTTATAAACCTTTTTACTTCAATTCCCTAATTACATTGTATAAAATTATGATGAACTGGGACTATCCGTCTGGACTGCAAATGTAGTCAGTTGCAGCTCGAGACCATTTTTTACTGCAAATGAAGCTAGTCGTACAATAGGGGTTAACCAAATGGACATTTTGAAGGAGTATTTTGTTATTTTCATTATATACAAAGAACTTCTATCGAGAAATATCAATTATTTGTCTAACCACCGGAGTACTTGAATGTGGTTATTCAGTGCTTATTTATTTAAGAATAAAATGCATAAAATGCTTGTAGGAAATAACAAAACATGTCAAAACATGACGTATATTTTCTATCGATGACGATCATAATGAATATTTTGAACTCCAAAATTCCACGCTTTATCGATCCGTCAGATATCTTTTTCTCGACAATCTGATACGTTAATAAAAAATAATGGTTAGTTAAGGTAACGTTCAACAGTTGGTTAAGTAATACTTATGATTCTGGGAGTTTCCGTTATGCGTTCCCATGCATAAATTTACCCAATAAAGATATTCTCTAGACCCAGTGGCAGTCCGTAATATTTTTAAGCTCTTTCAATAGTGAATCTGTGAATACGCATTTAACATAGTATCATATAAGAGACGAATAGTCGAATTACAATTAATAATTAAAATTTCTTAATTATCGTAACAAGTTATATTTTTTGTACATTTTCTTTATTGCGAAACTTACTATTTATGCATATAAAATTGAATCTCTCGGTGCATCTGACGATTTGTTTTTATATTATATATATTTATTTTGATATTTTTCCTCGGTCTGCCTCGACTCCGTAATCTATTTACATCATTAACTTATACTTTCTTAACTATTCTTTCTCCATCCATGCGCTCCATATGTCCGAACCAACGCAGCGATCATTTCATAATTTTGTTCATAACACCTTCTTCCGCTCTACATTCCTTTCTTATATCAGCATTTGAGACAAACATAGCATGACCAAGTTAATAAAATTTTAAAGGTTGGTCATATGGTCATGTTAGAAGTCGGATAATTCGATCAAATAACTTTTGAAAATATGTATTTAAAATTTTTTTTTTTACAGGTTTCACAAACATGTTTCGGTACACAGACGCCCTTCCTCGGTGAATAAATTTTAAATTTTACAGTGAGAAAGGGCATCTGTGTCACGAAACTTAATTTTTTTAAAGTGTTATGAAAATGCAATGTTTTCGAAAAGTTATTCAAATGTGAATCCACGACACAGAGTGATGGCTAATATAGAATATAATTCAACCAACCATGAAAAAACATGCTCATATTTTTTATTCGTTTTTGATTTCATGGGCCACATCTGCCATCCGTAGAATGTCGATTTTGAATCATAATAACCAAGGGAAGCTGAAATTTGGATCAGTAATGAAGTGCACATAAACTAAATACAGATTTTCCGTGCGGATCGGCAGAGAGCCGCGGGCGCATCGTGGCGGGGCAATTAGGATCAATGTGGATTGGGTAGGCACTGTAGCCATGTGAATTTTATTATTGTGGAGCAGAGTGGCCCCTACACGAACAGTTATTGAATTTCAAGATATACGAGTATTTTAAAATAACAATCGTTCCGATAATATTGGACAATCGTAATATAAATAGACCAAAACCCGATGTCATAAAAAATGATAGTGTTCTTGTACCGACTCTTATGTATGGAAACAAATCTTGGAACTGGCAAAAGAATGATGAAAATATAATAAATGCATTAGAAATAATGACGAACGAAAATATTAAAAGTGAATGCGGTGCGAATGAAAAGGTTATAAACTAAATAATGAAAAGAACATTAAGGTGGTTTGAACATGTGTATATATTTGACTATTCGTGTATATACTCGTATATATATATATATATATATATATATATATATATAATATATATATGTATATATAATATGCTATGTATGTATTAATATATATATATATATTATGTAATTGTATTATATATATATTATATACATATTAATATATATAATAATGAGTATTATATTATATACATATAGCATATATATATAATAATATTAATAATATATGTATATATACATATAATAACATATAAATATATGTAATAATAATAATATAATAATAATATATTAATAATAATATATATATATTATATATATATAATATATGTATATAATGTATATATATATATAATAATATATATATATATATATGTATATATATTATATATATATATATATATATATATATATATATATTATATATATATATATATATATATATATATATATATATATATATATATATATATATATATATATATATATATATATATATATATATATATATATATTATGAGTACGTTCAGGGGACAAATACCCTTGACTTTGGAAAGTATCTTGTCTTCCTACCATCCTACCTTCCTACCATCACTAATGCGTTCCTGGTATTATGTTGTATGTGTATAATATCTTACCTGTACTCAATAGATGCCTTAAACATTTATGGTGTTTGTAATGTCTTTTGAGTAAATAAACTGATTTGATTTAATATTTACAGACTGCGCTGGCTAGAGCACTTGCACCGAATGGGAGCTTTGGAGCTCCCCAAAATAGTGTTTTATGACAATCTAGTAGGGCGAAGAAGCGTCGGCAGGCCAAGATTGCGATGTTTGGATGGTGCCGTGGCAGATTATCGGGTCCTGGAGCAGCAAGACTGGAAGGTGGCGATCAGGGAACAGGAAGGGATGGAGACATTTGTTGGAGGAGGTTAAGACCCACCAAAGGTTGTTGCGCCGGAGAAGAAGAAGAAGAAAAAGACCGAGTCACGATCAAGTAAATCAAATATGTCGGCCACGTGCGGAGTTGGAGAAATTGACATGCGTGTATGACATGACGTATAATTGTTGAGGAAGCTATAGAAGTATACCAGGAAAGAAAAGTATGGCAGTCCGTTCTTTCTGCCTACCCCTTCGGAGAGACGGCGTGATAGTTAGTTAGTAAGTTAATATTCAACCCTATTTTAATATTTGGTATTAATTTTATAGGGAGTCATGGATTGATTTTCTTGTTAAGGGGGCGGTGATCTAAAAAAGGTTGGGAATCTATGGTCTATGGGTTGCTAACATCGGACATTTACGCAAGAACACAATATTCCTAACGATTACGAATCGGTAATCGCTTTGGAGTAAGTAGAACGGATGTGTCTTCCGTGTTTTATTAGATCTGGGAACTAAGAGATATTCTAATTTTGAATTATGTTTCTTAAAGGCTACATCGCAAAACGTAAATTAACCGATATAATTTATAATGGATGTAAACGGTGATTCATAATTTCTTCTGCATTTGCCTTTACTATGTATGGAAGTGAAGCACGGAACTGGCAAAAGAAGGATGAAAGGAGAATAAATGCAGTAGAAATGAGATCTCTAAGACGAATGTGTAACAAATCTGTATATGATAGAGTGTCAAATGCAAGTATGAGAAATGAATGTGGTGCGAATGAAAGTGTTATGAACAAAATAATGAAAGGGTCATTAAGATGGTTTGAACACATGGAAAGAATGAGTGAAGACAGAAAGGTAAAAAACGGTATGAAGTACTAATGGTAAAGAATGGTAAACAGTGTTAACGGAGCTAGAAATAGAGGAAGGTCGAGGAAAACGTGGCACGATCAAATCAATCAAATATTAAATGTCGGTCACGTGAGGAGTCGAAGAAATCGACGTGCGTGCATGACAAGATGTATGAATGTAGCGAAAGAAGTATGACAGGACAGAACAGTGTGGCGTTCCATTCTTTCTGCCTACCCCTCCGGAGAGACGGCGTGATGGTTAGTTAGTTAGTTTGTGTGAATTCGTACTTAACTAACTATCCATACGCCGTCTCTCCGAAGGTGTAGGCAGAAAAAATTGACCGCCATACTGTTCTTTCCTAACATACTTCTTTCGCTTCCTCAACATTCATACATCATGTAATACATGTACGTCGATTTCTCCGACTACTCACGTGATTGACATTCAATATTTGATTATCGTGTCACCGTTTTCTCGGTCTTACTCTATACCTAGCTCCGTTTACATCGATAACATAAAGCTTTCTTTTTATTTTTCTTAATTCATTAGATCCAAGTGTCCAAAATATCTGATTTATCCTTTTATTATTTTGTTCATAACACTTCCATTCACTTATATTTTTATTCGACACTCTATCATACACAGATTTTCCACACATTCGTATAAGAGATCTCATTTCTACTACATTTTTTCTACTTTCATCCTTCTTTTGCTAGTTCCTTGCTTCGTTTCCTTACATAAGGGTCGGTACAAGAACACGTATATTTATTATTAATTATTATTAATTAACATTGTATATTGACCATATATTAAAAACAAGAAGTTATGTTATGGATTATATTCGTATATATTCTTTTGTCCTTTTGTATGAAGCACAGAGTCAGAAACGATACGGTGAGAGAAAGAACAAGGGTCACTGACACCATCCACCGGGTGGCGACTCTAAAATGGCAGAAGCTCAGATGAAAAGTGGAGAAGAAGACTGCTGACTTGGAGACACTGCCGTGGACGGCAAAGAGAAGTGCAGGGCGACCGCAACTACGGTGGAAGGATGACCTGAACAGACACGTCGGAATAACCTGGATGCAGTCTGCACAGGACAGAGTGAACAATAACATCATTGCGCAAAGCCATTTTAGATTTTTTGGATAGGCTTTTGTTTCCGATGACAACTAAACTACTAATTACTAGTTTTTTGCGCGAAGTAAACACCTTCCATAAGTGAAGAAACAACCTCTACCACATACATTACCACACCACAAGTAATTCACATCACAACTGAAGAAGGATGGTGTTCTCTCGAAACCTATTTATGTTGTGAAATACATATAAAAAACGAGTGTTACTAAATTAGTTTTAATTAAATTCTATTGCTATTTTAACTAGGGGAACTCTACACAACAATCATATCTGTACCCGAGAGCCATAAAGTCTTAAATGTCCCAAATGGGTTATGATGGTCTTGTCAGATTTTCGACCGCAATTAATATATCCGTTCTCGGAGACAGATATTATTATTAAGGATTAATTGTATATCAATAGAGACGAAGATGTACATTTTTTTGGAAACAGATATATTGAGATACAATTTATCCTTAAAAATGATTAACCCGCAAAGGGTAAAACTCCAGTATTTGTCTACAAGTATTTGTATGCATTCAAAAACAGATATTATTGTTTTTTGTACAACGAAAAAACAATATTAAAGTTTATAAATTTTATATAAAACTTTTGCTTTTTTTAACAATATTTAAAAAAAAATCAAGTTGTGTTTTTTTAAATAAGATTACAATATTTTTAAAACGCCTTATTTGTGCATTGTGAAATGTTACTCTGATTACAATAATATAATAATAAAACATAATAAAAAAAATAAAAAAAAATATATATAGGTATATATATATATATATATATATATATATAGAAGAGTGAGATATATATATATATATATATATATATATATATTATATATATATATATATATATATATATATATATATATATATATATATATATATATATATATATATATATATATATATATATATATATATATATATATATATATATATATATATATATATATATATATATATATATATATATATATATATATATATATATATATTATATAACTAAAATCTAATCTAAATTACTTAATGAATAATGAAAATAAAACATTAAAAAAAAATCTTTATTCATTATTAATTAAATTAATAATTTTGCATTTTAAGTTTTATTCCGCTTGATTCCATAGCTTCGACCGGTTTCGGCAGCTCGCTCTCAAACCAGAAAATTACGAAAAGGGTCGAACCAAAAAATCAAATGAAAAAAAAACTAAATCCGTATTATGAAAGAATTTATTTTAAAAATATATAATGCTAAGGCAATTTCACTTGTTTTTCAACTTTTTGGTAAATAGTTACTATTTAGAAACACCGTGTACATTTAAACATTAATCTTTTGAATACTGGACGTGATTTGTAGAGGAAGTTCCATAATCAATTTCTGACAAAAGAACAAGGAAATTAACGGTAAAAGTATGTAATCATTTTATTTATAGTACATTTACCTGTCATAGGAATGCATTATAGGTATCTTCAGATTAACAGTACAACCCCGTATGGATTTAGAGAGATATATATATATATATATATATATATATATATATATATATATATATATATATATATATATATATATATATATATATATATATATAGTTATATATATATATATATATATATATATATATATATATATATATATATATATATATATATATATATATATATATATATATATATATATATATATATATATATATATATATATATATATATATATATATATATATATATATATATATATATATATATATATATATATATATATATATATATATATATATATATATATATATATATATATATATATATATATATATATATATATATATATATATATTATATAACTAAAATCTAATCTAAATTACTTAATGAATAATGAAAATAAAACATTAAAAAAAAATCTTTATTCATTATTAATTAAATTAATAATTTTGCATTTTAAGTTTTATTCCGCTTGATTCCATAGCTTCGACCGGTTTCGGCAGCTCGCTCTCAAACCAGAAAATTACGAAAAGGGTCGAACCAAAAAATCAAATGAAAAAAAAACTAAATCTGTATTATGAAAGAATTTATTTTAAAAATATATAATGCTAAGGCAATTTCACTTGTTTTTCAACTTTTTGGTAAATAGTTACTATTTAGAAACACCGTGTACATTTAAACATTAATCTTTTGAATACTGGACGTGATTTGTAGAGGAAGTTCTATAATCAATTTCTGACAAAAGAACAAGGAAATTAACGGTAAAAGTATGTAATCATTTTATTTATAGTACATTTACCTGTCATAGGAATGCATTATAGGTATCTTCAGATTAACAGTACAACCCCGTATGGATTTCTTTTTACTTTCACGCAATTGGCATTGATTTATTCAAACTATGAAAAAAAGATTTAAAGTGAAACTTAAAAATTGATTAAAATCATTGTAATTGAGTATTAAGAAATACTCAATTACAATCATTGTTTCTGAATTTCAGTTAAGTTATTGTTTTCATGCACAGAAATATTGAGGTAAAATAACAAATTTTCTTAATTGTAAGTTCACTCTATACGTGTTCAATAAATATAATTTGAAAAAATAAACTATTGTTACCAGTGTCAAGTTCTAGGGTCAAAGCAGAGGACAGGAAGAGTTGAGGCGAGGAATTATGGAGGCTAAGGCTGGATATTTGATGACCTTCGTGGCCGAGTGGTAAGCACATTGACTGCCACCCCGATGGTTCCGGGTTCGATTCCCGGCGAGGGCAGTGTGATTGTCACACTGCCTTTGGTCTGGTGTAGAAATCACGCGACAATAAAATGGCGATAGATTAGCTACCTATCACATGTCACGAGAATCACTATGATAGCTATAATACCCTTTACATCAATTTGCCTCATGCTTTCATGATGCAAAGAGCGATTCAACAAAATAGTAATAATAATAATGAGTGGTTACGTGGCAGAGTGGCTACGAGCTCTGACTTCCATGCCGAAGGTCCTGGGTTCGATTCCCGGCGATGGCAATGTGATTGTCACACTGTCTTTGGTGTAGAATTCACGTGACAATAAAATGGCGATAGATTGGCTACCTATCACATGTCACGAGAATCAATATAATAGATAAAAAATTAAAATTGCATACTGTTATTGGGTCCAAAAGACCTGTTGTGTACATAAAAAAAAATATATGGGCTATTGGGCCATCGAAGAAGAAGACTATATATTGTTTTTTTTATATTATTCTTCAATGATATTAACATGACCACAGTTTAAAAATAATATTATTTTATTAGATTTTCCTCGGTGGTGTATGTTAACGAGTTTTTCAAATTTGAAAAGTTCTTATTCAATTTTTTTATTTTTTTACAAAGAAATTCAAGCGCATGTACATAATTTAAGTACTCATTTTAAAACGATTCATAAACCTAAGATCACAATAACAAGTTCGACGCGAAGGAGGCTGAATACTGTTCATTATTTGAACTATTAGATTATCTAATTGACATTGTTGCTTTAACATTGAAAATGCTGTATTCTATAGTCGTAGGCAATCAGATTCAACAATTTAATGATCTATCTCTCTATTGACAACACCAGAGGCAAGTTGGTTCTGCATGTGATGAGATAAAACAGTGAACCAATTCTGTAATTTAAGATTATTTCAAACATGGCTCTTTCCATGGCGCTCTGGATTCTGATTGATTCCTACTATCTATAATTCCCTATATAATGTTTCTTATTATTGATTCGTACTTACTATAGCCAAACTATTTCGCATAACATATCCTTTCGGTTTGATTGATACAGCTCTACCTTCCATGTCTTTTGTTCCCAGCCTGTATAATACTATATATTTCTAATGTATGTACTATTATAATATATCATTTTAAACCGTTAAATTAAATAACTTGACGGCCTTCGTGGCAGAGTGGTTACGAGTTCTGACTTCCATGCCGAAGGTCCTGGGTTCGATTCCCGGCGATGGCAGTGTGATTGTCACACTGTCTTTGGTCTTGTGTAGAATTCGCGTGACAATAAAATGGCGATAGATTGGCTACCTATCACATGTCACGAGAATCAATATAATAGCTAAAAAAAATTGTATACAGTAATTGGGTCCAAACGACCTGTTGTGTACATAAAAAAAAAATGTTTTTTGTATCACAATTGTATTTTATTTTACGCGATAGCTGTTTCATCGACTTATGTTGACATCATCAGATGTTACAATAATATATCAAAAGTAAATTTTTCATGATTTTTTGAATCTTTATGTGTATTTGTTCCTATGTTTTGATAATTTCTTTGATATAATTTTGAAGTTTTTGCTGAAATTGAGTTAGATACCTAAATATTTTAATTAAAAAAACGGTTAGTTACTATTGAAAAATCACGAAAATTTTACATTTGATATATTATTGTAACACCTGATGATGTCAACATAGGTTGATGAAACAGCTACCGCGTAAAATAAAATACAATTGTAATACAAAATACAAACTTTTTTTTAAATTAACAGTTTAAAATGTTAAGATATCATAGTGTTTTGGCCAAAACAATGGACTATTTAATATATAATTGTCTCAAAAGCTGACATAAAAAAATCAACGACAAATGATAAACGTTTTCTTTATAAGAACGTGATAAGACCATAGATTTATATTAAATATGAACAGATACGTGCATTTCTTGCAAATAAAAAAAAACATGGAGGACAATGAAGCGAACAACGTTTAGTATTATATTTGATACAATCCACTTTGACCTAGAGCCGCCACGGATTACGTATCACAAAAGAAAAATACAAACGATCCCAGACAGAACTATTAATTCATTTTTTCTTGATTCATTTGTCGTGTTATACCAATTTCGTGACTTCTTTAACAGTTAGATATTCGGGTATCATTTAATCCGAAGAATATCAATCATTTCGCTCCTGGGCAGACACTAGTGATGTTCGTATAATGCCATGTTTTCCAAACTGCGAGAAAATCATAATGAATTCTTCTTCTTCTGCTTTATTTAGGACTGTGTCCTGTTATTTCTCGGAGCCTGTTCCTGGGATGCAGATGTCCAACTGTCTCGCCATCTTTTAGGTGGTCTTCCAACTTTATTTGCGACTATATTTATCACACTGGTCATTCCCATAAAATAAAATATAACTTCTAGAAAAATTATGTTTTTTTATTTTTTATTTATTTATACGATTTAATTTGGGAGTATCGTGAGAGGACTCTCATTACTGATACCCCACTATTTATGACATGACTTTTTTATACATTATTATAAACAGGAAATATACTAATTGTAAAAAATGATACATAGAATTACTTAAAACTAACTAAACTAAATAATCGAGCAAATAACAAATGATGGCAAGTAAAAATTACAATTAAATTTCATTCATATAAATTATAAAATATGGAGATGCATACGAGTATCACTGATCGAGAAACAATAAATGCATTATTTTATAATTAAAAAAAAAAAGAATATGGAAAAATAAAGATATGGTCAGTAAAAGGAAGATTAAAATTGCACAATATATTGTTTTACCTGTTCTCAATAAACGCCTTAAAAATTATTTTGTAATGTCTATTGATAAAATATGATTTGATTTGAAACCAGTCGGCAATAGTTGTGATCAGAAGTTGAATATAAATCGATTATAAATTAAAGTGTAGTTATGGTTTGTATTTTGTATCAGTACTGAAACCGGTTTTTACGAATGCATTATGTTTTCATTAAAGATAAATTTGATAAAAGTTGCGAAAACATATCACACAAGTACACTTAGTAGTACACAAATCTTATTAATACTTTTATTAAAGCAGCCATCTTGCAGAATTTGAACCAAGGGCGTGATGAACCGATTGACGGAATAGCATTAATATAATGACTCTATTCATAGGAAAATAAATCTATTAGAGTCAATAGATTAGAGAAAATAGATTAATTAACACAGTCCGTGAACTTACTCACACTAAGGTCAAGACCTTATTTCAATAAATAATAGAACAACCCACGGAAATTTAGCTTAGTTTGTATATTCATTGTGTATAACAAAAATACTCAAACAATGATCAAATGATTTTACAATACAGTTTAATTGGACAAAGCGTATTATAATGGATAAAAGCACAATAATGAGTCAGATTTTTTATAACTTTTATAAATTAACACGGCGTCATGCTAAATTTTGAAAACTTACAATATTATTGTAAAGCACTTCATTATTTTCTCATTTCTCGAAGTCGACGAAATCTTCCACCACAATGGCAAAAGAAGATAAATATGGTTCTTCTCCATGCTCACATCGAGAGAATATGTGGAGTTGCGTTGAAAATGTTGGGATTTATTCTCCGAACTGGTAGAGTTTTCAGGAATCCCTATGTTTTGCGAATGTTGCATAACTCATTGGACTCACTCCGGAGCCGGCTCGACTGTGGTTCGGTGATATGAAGTCCCCACGAGGCGAGATACTCGCTCATGCATCAAGAGAAATAAGAAGAAGAAGCAACTCTAAATACAAAATAATGAAAGAATCATTCAGATGGATTGGACACATGGCAAGAATGAATGAGGAAAGAATAGTAAAAAAAGTATATTTTAACAATGTCAACGGAACCAGAAATAGAGGAAGACAGTTGAAAACGTGGCACGATCATAAATCAAATATTGAATATCAGCCACGTGAGGAGTTGGAGAAATGAATGACACGGTGTATGAATTTTAAGGAATCGAGAGAAGTATGTCAAGAAAGAACAGTGTGGCGGTCCATTCTTTCTGCTAACCTCTTCGGAGAGACGGCGTGATGGTTAGTTAGTTAGTTAGTTAAGAATTTCTTATATGATCTGATAAATAGTATATTATCATGAAGAAGGAATCAGGACATGTCCATGCTTGAACCCAAGTCCTTTGTATAAGGGAAAAAAAGGTTCCGACTCCTTAACCACCACCTGGTTTACGGATTAATATTTATGAAAACGTTAGAAATGTCTTACCGTTCTCGGGCACTTTAAAAATTTTATAATTATAATTTCATAATTCCATGATATTGCCAAACACGTTAAGCCATAACAAGGAATTAAAAACACTTTGAAAACGGGAATTTCAAAATATCTCATTTTATTTGGAGTTTTACACCATTGCTCAGGCGGCTATGAAACAACTGTTACTAGGTATAATATAACAATATTTTGGCTTCATTAAAAACAATGAAATCGTTTTTTTACTTCCAAATAGGACTAATTTGAAGAGTGAACTATAATTAAATAATGCAGAGTAGTTAAAAACAAGTTGTTCAATGTTGATACCCCAGTCGGCTACATATATTTTTTTTAATCTGTGAGAACTCCTAATTAATCGTCTTTGTATTACTTACACAGGAATATTTTCATTGCATGCAATTAAAAATCATCTAACCAAATCACAGTAACATTTTAGTTGAGTATTTCTCAGTAATGATCGTTTGAAATGCTCATATTCGATAACTTACCGAGTCTAGCTATACTGGAGGTTATAGTGAATGATTTAAAATCTGAAATCAGCTAAAACATACCGTTGAACATATATCTAAGGATTTGGAAGAGGCCTATTTATCCAGCATTGAAGAGATGATGATTAATAATTGAATTGATTGTGATCATTACTATAATTGATTGTACCCTTTGTTCAAAAATTCTAATTAAATAACAATTACCCCTACCTCCATACGAAAATCCCCCCGCATTTTATTGTTAACCTTTCCTAAGTTCCACACTTGGGCATGTAGCACACTGCAGCGAAAGCGAAGCGGATGCGAAACTCTGTATATCATGTTTTTGAGAAAATCTGTCGTGCGAACTTGTTGCGGACGTCAGGCGAACTGATTTCAGCCCTTTCGTTCCGCGTGCTGTGTGCAATGACACATTTAAAAACATGACATCGCACCGTGAGTGTAAAACCGAAACAAGTGCAAATGTACAGTTTGGAGATATGGGAGTTTAAAGACTTCATATTGCTTGGAAAAACTGTTTTTTTTTTAATAAACCAATGATTTTCGGTTTAAAGTAATATACCTATAAACCGAAAATCATTGGTTTATTTCAAAAAACAGTTTTTCCAAGCAATTTGAAGTTTTTAAACTCCCATATCTCCAAACTGTACATTTGCACTTGTTTCGGTTTTACACTTTTTACACTCACGGTGCGACGTATAGAGTTTCGCTATTCGCTAGAGTTTCGCGTCCGCCTCGCTTTCGCTACAGTGTGCTATAGGCGTTCGGAAGGGCATCTATGACTCGAAACGTGTTTGTGAAAAGTACAAAAAAGTGATGTAAATGTACATAGTAAAATTCAAATGTTAATGTACATATAAACCTAAACATGATGTTTTGTAAGTAACTCACATCAAATTATTCTCTTCCGCAGTCTTATAATTTCGGCACAGCAAATTGATCTTGCAATTTATTATCCTCAATACCGGTATACGCGTAAACTATGAAGTTTTATGATAATTTTAATGGGAGCACATTTAAAATGCATATTTATGTAAATCTACAATGAGTTATAGAAAAATATGTTTATAAAAAATCTGCGTAGGAACGCGAGCAAACAAATTATTAATAATTTACTCAAAAAAAAATCACCTACGTGCAAGGTAAGTTATGATTATTATTATCAAGTGCATGTGGGTGGGCGATTGGTATACAATAAAATAAACGTAAGTTCGTATAAATGTATATAATATAAATGTAATTTATCATTCAGCGAACTCTTTGAAATATGTCAAAGAATTATGAAACACATAGAAAATACGTTCTTTAATAACACTCAGATGCAATAGGATAATAAAATTATATTAAGTTAAGTAAAACATGTGGGTATGTAGACGCTGCGTGTTCAGGCACTGTCGGCGCTACGGTACAGCTCGAACCAAGATTTGCTGCCATCATCTGCCATATCCACGTCAATCGCTCTGAAGATGAAAATCGCAACTATATTTGAATAATCGATTGTAAAAAATATATACATAATCAGTATTATTAAAGGACTTTGTCTGGAAAAACAAACATATACGTGTAAAAACAAAATGCGAATTTATAAAACCTGCATCCGGCCGATACGACATATGGATTTGATACAGAACATAATATTATTATTATTTCGTTGAATCGCTCGTTACATCTAAACAAGTAAAGCTATTATATCGATTCTCGTGACATGTGATAGGTAGCTAAACTATCACCATTTTATTGTTACGTGAATTCTACACCAGATTAAAGACAGTGTGACAATTATACTGACATCGCCGGAAATCGAACCCGGGACCTTCGGTATAGCAGCTAAAGTACTTACCACTCGGCCACGAAGGTCGTCAATGCGGGTTCTCTTAAAATTATCATTACACGTTGATTTGCAAAGTCGACATATTTTTATTCGTGCACGAAACTTTTCTCCACATAACTTCAAAATCTTTGCTGGTTGAATAAGAAGTGTATTATATCAAATTTGTAAAAAAAAACGCGTATTGGCGTCCCCCGCGCTCTATCAATATTATTGCTAAGACGCTTTTAAGCGGTTATCGCAAACAATGTGTTACAATGTGCATTGGTTCTGATTTTGAAAATTTGGTTTGGTTCATGTGGTGCTCCCGTAAATTTTAAGATATTTCGTATATACTCGTAAGTGAATTATTTTGGTCAATTTGATTGTTGCCGCACTTTATAATAGTTAATTTGGACACGTAATACGTTTGTACTGTTTTGATGTTAAAATTAAATAAGTTTTTTTGTTTGTATAAAGAATTTTGACAGGTATTTAATATTTTTTTCATTTGTTTCAATGATAATTTGAATAATTTCTTCAATAATATTTTAAAGTTCTTGCTGGTGTTGGATTGTTTTAAGTGCCTAATTACAGTTATTTAAAAGAACGGTTAAAACGTGGAACATAAATTAAATAAATACAAAAGTCCGGATCGTCCAGAATTTCGTCCGGATCGTCGTGACAACATGTGCATCATCTTAAAGTACATTATGTGTTATATTATTTTTATGTCATTGAATTTTATTTTATATCATTGTATTTTTTATTTTTTGTTTTAGATTCTTTTTTGGACGTTGGACGATTGAATGTGCGCGGAAGATGCCTATTGGTGGCGATGAGGTTCACAGCGTCTCCCGAGAGGGCGAAATGAGAAGGATGGAGTGCCGCATCAGTTAAAGTGTGGCAGTCCATTATTTCTGCCTACCCCTTCCGGGAGACGGCGTGATGGTTAGTTAGTTAGTTAGTTATGGTTACATTTAAAGACGTAAAGAATATAAGTGAATTACTCAGTAAAACAACGCCGAGATGCATAAGTAAAATGCTAAGAATTATGATTATTGAAATTTTGTATAATAGAGAGGCATAATGATTTATCATTCGCTTTAGGAGTAACTTGTCATTTGTAGTATCTAAGCATTGAAGCACATACATAAGATGATATTCTCAAGGTAGAAATATAGGATTAGATACAGATCATCGAGGATTAAGAACTGCGAAGATGTAAGCCTATCTACAATATTGAATAAACTGTTGATGATTATGATGACGTCAACGTTGTGACCACAAATATATGAAATTCATTTGATTGTGCATTGAAAAGATGAGATCACGCGTATATTTACGGAATTGATTTAAATGAAACATCTGCTATCCTAAAATATCGCATGTGTAAATTATAGACACAGTTTAACAATTTTGTTTAGAAAATTTGGATGTATAGAGTGTTTTTTTAAAGGTTTGGTTTTTAAATTAGCAACATTGTTTTTACAGACTGTCAATTTGACAGTTGACAGTTGATTTGTAATTAATACGTTTTGCCATTTTACCACAAATAGATTAACGTTAGAACAGCGCTTGCGAATTGTGCAAATTTATTTTTAAAATCGTGGTTCGGTTCGCCAAACTTATCGTGCACTACATCCGAGCAAATTATTCGGAAGACCATGGATCGTTTACGCACCACGTACACTCTAGTGGATAATACGCATCCACAAAGACGACATTTGTCGAAAATTGGATTTCACGATTGCACTTCATTCGAGCTAGCCGTGGCGCTCATATGCCCGAAATCATATTTAAACAATAATGGCATAAAATTATCTATTAAATAAAGCCAATATCATAGACATTAACATTATTTTAATGTGTTTTAACAACCTCTAAATTACAGGACTGTTATAAAGCATTGGATACAATTCATAAATTAGTCAAATATGAGCCATCGAATTACGATGAAGAATAGTTTGATGTTACGTGTTATCTGCCTCGTTCTACGGTATGAAAACATGGACCTTGACAAAAGCTATCACCAAAAAGCTGGATGCCTTTGAAATGTGGGTATATTGTAGATAAAATATCATCGATATAAAGTCACGAACGAGGAAGTACTTAAAAGAATGATCATGAAAAATAAAACATCATGACTATAGAGTGCAGGAAACTGGAATAATGCAGGCGTAATATACGAAAGGAAAAACACAAATGCTGCAACTGACTATCCAAAAAAAAATAACGTAAAACGAAGTGTCGGGAGAAGAAGAAAATCCTAGTTAAAACCTTCGATATCAGTTGCAGCACAACATCCTTGTTTATAGCTACTGTTTACACTGAGCAAGGGCGTCTGTTGCCCGAAAGATGTTTGTGAAAATTGTAAAGAAGTGTTGTGAAAGTTTAATGTTTACAAAAAATTATTCAGAAATATTGCCGTTAAATTTCAATCTCTAGAACCACTCGGTATGCAATGTTAGTTCACTAAATTCTGGGAAAATTTAGGTGTTTGAATTAATTAAAACAAAACAATATTTTATGATTTTTCTTGAATGTTACCAATATTTGTAAACAAATACTGGATTTTACCATTGCATTACATTTCACATTGCATTAATAAAAAGATTTTTTGCTTAATGCTTACACCTATTCTTAATAGATGGCGCTAGTGTAGATTGAACTAATAACATGTAAAGTATGGTGCAACACAGTAGCATACGAGTATATACAGCTTCCAAAAAAAATTGTCAGACGTCGTGTGTTCGTAAGAAGGGCGGAATGGGGAATGCTATTAACATAAAGCGATCGCTTAACCCAACCAATGACAGGTCATATAAGTCCTGTAAACGCCTCGACCACCATATTCTGTTTCCAAAAAAACAATTTACATCTCCGTCTCTATTGAGATACAATCAATCCTTAAAAAATATTTTACGAGGCTGCGAAGGCAACAAACATATTTTATTTAGTTTTTTGCTAAAGATTTACGTATACGTATTCGAATGCACGATGAATTAGAATATAAAACGACTTTTTTAAACTGAAAAAACAAACGAAAAAAACACGTTTTTTTTTAAATTTCGCGAATCGTGACTTTAAAAAAATGGCAGATATTGTGAATTACACAGTAATATAATAATAAATTTATTTGAACTTCTCTATTTTATTACAATCAATCGTGTATCTAAGCATGGTCTAAACATCTTGCTCGTTTCATGATTTTTTTTTAGTAATAATACTTTGTTTTTACATACAGTTTTTTTCCATTCAAATCAATTATTGAACACTTTTTGCTATTTGAATTAATTATAATCGTTCATCATAATTGTATTGCTATGTTTAATGATATTATATACGTATAATCGTTAAGCTTTTACGTTCAGATTTATATAATAATACAAATGTACTAGATAAACCAACACCAATGTTATATTTGTTATGAATGATAACGTATGACCGAAATCCTCAAGAAATCGATCATTTTAATCAATATTAACTAACTAACTAACTAACCATCACGCCGTTTCACCAGAGGGGTAGGTAGAGAGGATGGATCGCCACATTGTTCTATCCTGATATAGCTCTCGCGCCTCTTCTACATTCACACATCGTGACATGCGCGCTCGTCGATTGTTACTACTTCGAACATGGCCGCCTTTCAGTAATTGATTAATTTAGTCATGCCATATCTTCCTTGGCCTCCATTCACACTACTTGTATATATATTTTAACCATTCTTTTCTCATCCACACAGATTGTGACATAAGTGCGAACGGTGAGAAATTAAAGCAAGTTACCGAATTTGTCTACCTGGGAAGCATGTTTACAAGAGATAGAAAAATGGAGAAAGATATTGGAAGAAGGGTTGGAGCTGGAAACAAAATAAATGGTGCACTCAAAATCATTACCGCAAATAGAAATATATCGACAGAAGCAAAGGTGGCAGTGGAGTTCTAGTGCCGACCATTATGTATGGAAGTGAAGCTTGGAGTTGGCAGAAGAAGGATGCAAGCAGGACAAATGCCGTAGAAATGAGGTCACTAAGAAGGATGAGCGGAAAAACTGAATTCTCAAGAGCCAGGCTATCGATTGACATACTCCCGCGCCTCTCGGATTCGTTGCGTTCACACAATAAGCTTAATAAACATAAACTTTCTTTTGAAACATTCTGTACTTTTGGATAGCAGAATAAACGTGTATATGGTGAAGACTTTTGAGTAGCTACTTGTTGGATGGAACTGTTAGTCGAGGAAAGTCATCCGTGGAGATGAGAGGAGTGGGCAAGTCTGAGGCTCCGGGTAACATGGCAATGTCATGTTCGTCAATGGGTTTTTGCCGAGACTTTCAAACTAGTTCCTTCTCACGGCATACTCAAAGCGGCAAATTCAAGTTACCAAGACCACGCTGCAAAAAGTGTGGAGAATTTACTCACGAGACATGAAGAAGTGCCGTTTATCTGTATCATACAAGAAACGTAACTGGATTTGGATCTAATAATGAAGGTCGGTTGCGGAGAAGTAAAAACCGAACTCGTTGAGAAACAGATATTTCTAATTTGTTGGTAATTGATACATTCCTAGAGAAGAGAGAAGATTGTCAAATTGAATTGTTTATCGCTTTAAAAAAATCTTAAGTCAATGTATTAAAGCTGGGGCTTTCAAACTTTTGTGGCGACGGAACCCTTTTCAAACATTTAATATTTTATGGAGGCCTAAAATAAGAAAAAGTAATTAATATGTATGAAAAAACGATAGTTTTCAAGGAGTTTTATTATAATATTTATGTATCAATCAATCAAACAAATCAGTTTATTTTCTCAAAAGATATTACAAACATTAACGTTTAAGGCATCTATTGAGAACAGGTAAAACATAATAAATATATAATACCAGGAACGCATGAGAGATGGTTCGACATTAGGAATACAAGATACTCTCCAAAGTCAAGAGTATTTGTCTTCTGAACGTACTTTCACGAATATTAAAGACATCGATCTCCGAAGCGATCATGTATGACATGTTTCGCCCTTCTAAGCCATTATCAAACATTTGATAATGCCTTTTATATGTAAAAATGCAACGTTATTAAAAGTTATTCAGTTGTAATTTAGTAATTAATTTAGACAAATGACATTGAAAATAGTTTTTTAACTAACTAACTAAGCATCATGTCATCTCACTGCAGGGGTAAGCAGAAAGAATGGACCGCCACACTGTTCTTTCCTGACATACTTCTCTCGATTTCTCAACTTCCATACATCGTGTCATGCACTCACGTCGATTTCACCGACTCTTCACGATTTCTATTTTTTCTTTTTCTTTTTAAGAATAACCTTAACCCTTACAGCTCCTATGTCCACACGTTGTGGCCATTGAGTTTTTACCACCAACTCCTATGTCCACTACGTTTGGCCATTATTTTCTCAGACATTTTTTATGAACTTCAAATAGGGTTTTGCTATTCTATATCTATATATATTATGTAAGAATCAAATGAATACCCTAGAAATATTTATGTAAACTTACTTACTATGAACTTTTATGAAAAAAACTTGGAGCCCAAAGGGTTAAGGATTTAAATCAATGGTATTAGAAGTTATTTTACAATCTTCAATATGAGCATAAAAAAGCTCATTACCATGAAGAAGGATTCGGATTGTGTCCAGGCTCGAACCCAAGTCACATGGATCAGGAGCCAAGTTTTACGTCCCCTAGGCCACTACCCATACTTATGTCGAGTTCCGTTTACGTCATTTACATATACTTTCTTTACCATCCATTCTCCATAAATATTTTATGATTTCATATTTTGAAGAATTGTTATGTGTATATAGAAATGAAAGCTTTTTACAGTGCAATAAAATCGACTGTAAAATCCCATATCATGTATATTATTTGAATGATGAAAGTTAATTAGGATAATATAAGTTAATATCGTCGATGCAGCTCAAGAATGTGGCAAATGCATTTATGGTATGAAAGGCAAAAAGTTCCAACACATAATATGGTGAACTCAATACTTGCAGGGTCGGACTCAGCAACTAGATAAATGAAATAATAAAAATATGAATATGAGATCACACCAAAAACGACGACCTTCGTGGCAGAGTGGTAAAAGCTCCGACTTCCATAACGAAGGTCCCGGGTTCGATTCCCGGCGATGGCAGTGTGATTGTCACACTGTCTTTGATCTGGTGTAGAATTCACGTGACAATAAAATGGCGGTAGATTGGCTACCTGTCACGAGAATCAATATAATAAAAATAAATTGTACACAGTAATAGGGTTCAAACGACCTGTTCTATACATAAAAAATAATAATAATAATAAAATTAAAAATAAATATATACATAATATAAAAATAAATAAATCATATGTAAATCAGAGAACTTCTAAATGTAATAATACAGTATTCATTTATACAATGTATTGTTTTAATATAATATTTGTTGACAGAGTATCGAATGAAAATATATTAAGTGAATGCGGTGCGAATGAAAGTGTTATGAACAAAATAATGAAAGGATCGTTAAGATGGTTTGGACACGTGGAAAGAAAGAATGAATGGTAAAAAAAGTATATGTTAAAGGTGTAAATGGAGCTAAAATAGAATCGGAAGACCAAGGAGAACATGGCACGATCAAATAAATCAAATATTAAATATCGGCTACGTGAGGAGTCAGAGAAATCGACATGCGTGCATGACACGATGTACGAATGTTGAGGAAGCAATAGAATAATGTCCGAAAAGAAAATTTACGTGCGTGCATGACACGATGTATGAATGTTGAGGAATCAATTGTTTAGTTAGTTTAAACTTCTTAAATTTCAAGGATTAATTGTATCTCAATAGAGACGAAGATGCAAATTGGAAACAGAATATGGTTGATCGAGGTGTTTACAGGACTTATGACCTGTCATTGGTTGGGTTAGCGCACGCTTTATGTAATACAACATTCCCCATTCCACATTTTCTTATGACCACCATGTCTGACAATTTTTTGGAAGTTGTATATATGTTAATCTGTAACACCACACTTCACATGGTAGTTTCAATCTACACACTAGCGCCATCTATGAAGATTGGATTTTAAGCATTAAGCAGAAGATCTTTTTAACGCAATGTGAATGTTCTTAAATTTCAACCACCGACCACTTGCACTACTGGTTTCGATATTTTTAACACTTTCGAGTATATTCGACTTATTTCTGCTCCAATACGAGAATCATCGAAATTGGGTGATATATAAAGTTACACATTTTTCGATATTCAATATTGCTTGTGTTGTAGGCATCATATGAATGTGACACATAAAATAAAATAAATGATTTATTTTTGCTCTATCGATAGAATTACCCGAGCAATCGTTGAACTGATGGTGTTATTGCTATTCCGATAACGTAATTAAAGTTTCTTTTTATTAATTAAAACACTACTTTGGGAAATAAAAAAATAAAAATAAAAAACATTGTTTAAACCTCTTTTTAATAAAAAAAATATATATATTAAAATACACGACATGTTTCAGAGGATACCTCTATCTTCTGGTGTAAAAATATAACAAAAACTAAACAAAGAAAGACTAATAAATAAATAAATTATCCACGGTCTAAAATAATAATAAAAAAATCGCGCTTACGTTTTAATCGCTACCCACATTATCAATTATTATTTATATGTTACGAATTCTATATTGTATTAAATTATAATAAAACATTGACATATTTCAGTTTAATTGGATTTTATGCGTTCTTGCACAAAATTTATGCAATGTTTTGAATTAGTAGTATTTCCAAAATAGTCGTGTTCAAAGACATTGTGTAATTTAATTGGAATAAATAAATTATATACAATCCAAAGATTTATTTTCTTTTTGGATATTTCCTGAGATCTATTATAATGGTTAACAAACGTTTTATTACTTCCTACCAAGGCGAACCATGTCACTCATATTTATTATGTATTTTAACTCTTAAATATTATGTATACCTTATCCAAAAACAACTGCGCTGGGCTGGCCACGTCGTCAGAATGCTGAAGCAAGACTCCCAAGAAAGATTATGTACTCTCAGCTTACCCAAGGAAAACGCTCACACGGTGGCCAGAGGAAGCGCTTTAGGGACTCCCTTAAAGGGAACCTACAAAAGACTGGCATCGACTGTGATTGCTGGGAAAAGACTGCAGAGGACAGACCTAGGTGGAGAACAGCAGTACATAAAGGCACACAATACTCTGAAGCACAGAGCAGAGACGACGCCAGAGAAGAGGAGGAGGAGAAAGGAGAGACCACTGGGAGACGGTGACGGCTCCACTACAGGCGCCTTCCCCTGCCCCAGATGCCCCAAAATATGTGGGTCCAGGATCGGGCTCTTCAGTCGCATGCGGACCCACAACCGTGAAGGACAGTCTTCCTCGGACACGAGGGACAGCCGATGATGATTATGTATACCTTATTTTGTCTTAGTTTAACTTCAATCTCGTTTCACAATCTTGTCGAAACACGTGTCGTGAATATTTCATATCCCTTATAGAATTTTTAGTTCTTCTATTTTTAAACAACTTTTGTTTATTTTAATAGCATCATTATGGAATTCTATACACTTAATCATACATCGATTAATGTCTAAACTTATTGAACACTAAGGCATTAACCCTGTGGAATTCTATAGTAATATACTTAGGAAATTGAAAATAACATTTAATTTCCCAAGCTCCCATTCCCAATCAAATGCAAATGAATCTTTTTTTTTTATTATCATCATGTATTATTATTATTTAATATTATTTATTAGTTCTTACTGTTAAAAAAATATTATTAGTACTTATAACAAAGAGCCAAAGTTAATTTTAAAATTTGAATTATTGTATCGAATTTAAAATGCGTTTTTATATTAGTCTTTCTTCGTTTAGTTTTTATTATATTTTTACACCTGATGATGGAGGTATCCTCCGAAACATGTCGTGTTTTTTGAATATTTTATTAATAATTAGTGGATTAAACAAAGTTATTTTCAATTTCCTAAGCATAATATGTCTATAATAAACTTGTTTAATTGTTGCCTGGTAATTATATTAATAGGTATCAATAAAACATTCAGACGTATACGTACTTACAGATATACACATATGAGGGTATTATTTGCAAACTTAGCAAACTCCATCATTAGATGTTTTGAGTAAATCGCAAAAAACTGATACGCTAATAAAATACGCTTTTTTACGATATTTATTTTTTTCATCTCAACCAGTTAGTATTTTAAAAGTAATCAACCATGAAATAATCATCATTATGTTGACAATTAAAGTAAAATGATGAATTTCATTTTGAAGTTTGCCAGCTTTGCAACACTCAAGTGGAGGTTGCCATGTTTGCAACAAACCCTATATTTTAATAGCAAAATTCTTCAGAATGAAGCCGAATTTGAAACTGAAAATTAATAAAAATTGTGTGCAAATGTATTATAAATAAGACCCAATTCATATCTCACTTTTGATTGTTGGTGGAGTTTGCCGGGTTTGCAAATAATACCCTCATATATCCATGTACATGCATTAACACATATGTAAGTATCTTATATACAGCTAATTTACATTAATAAAAGAAAAATGTGAAAAAAAACTAGAATCTAAAACTTATATGAACTCTTTTGCTCAATTTAAATTCAAAAAATAATAGCGATTCACATCCTTTTCAAGAAATGACGATAATTATATAAAATAGTCGGAACATCATTAGCCGAAACTAATAATGCGAAAATATCCTTGATAATTACTGATATTAAATACGAGTGTATAGTAATTTGATTATTCACAGATATCAGGAAAGCGTGATAAAATGTTAATTGGTTTTGTAAAATTCCATAGTGGGTGTGGTATTTGTATGTATTATTGCATAATTCAATACTTTTGCATGGCGCCAAAACAAACAATATCGGCTAATACCATTTTTCCTTCGATACACACCTCTGCAAACTGCCATATTGTTTTTATTTATGTCAGTGGCCAAGGTAGACGCATTTCTATTCGAGATATTCCGTTATGCTGGAGAGGGTTCAGAAAAAAATTCTCAAGTATCTCTCTACATGAGGGAACATGTTAGCTATCCGTGGCTCTATCACACGGCATTTTCTTGGGAATGCTGGAAACCAACTCCCTGCAGCTTTGAAGAGACGGGCATCCCATAACCCATTTCTTTAGATTAATCGGGGGATATTTCGAGAACTCGGCCGTGCTGGAGGATGTTGGTATTTTTGTCCCTGATAGATATCTCCGACAGTGACAGCACAGATTGTTTTACTTACCGGCCGCCAGAACCAACCTGCCTCTGGCGACACCGGTTGGAAGAGCAATTAGTCTGCTGAACGCGGTCTCCTCGGAGATCGACGTCTTTCATATTAGTTAAAGAACGTTTTGAAGACAAATACTCTTGACTTTAGAGAATATCTTGTCTTCCTAATGTCGAACCATCTCTTATGCGTTCCTGGTATTATATTGTATGTATAATAACATATTTAACTTGTACTCAACAGAAGTTTCAAACATTATATTGTTTGTAATTGTTGAGTGTTAAACTGATTTGATTTGATTAAAAATCCACCTTTATTCGCCCTAAGATACTCAACTGTTTTGATAGAACATACCCGTATCATAAATAAAATTTTGTATCGAAACATTAGATCCGCTTACATTTTAAATGTAAATAACTCGTATTTTTTATAATGGCATCTCTAAAACCGAAAGGTCTTCAACCTAAGGTTGCAATACGAGATTGATTGCTATGTATTGCGAAGGAATTAATGTTACCATATTATTTACTATTAGAGATTATGTTTTCATTATTTCTAGATTCGCCATCACTTAGTTGTGGATTAACATTTAAATAAATTATGAAAAACATTGATTTTAAATACAATATTTTTCAAAAGATATTCGAATCATACTTTAAGTTTGTTTCGACATTTGTGACGTCATATTCTTTTCTCCAATAGATAGGTGAAATCTTTCAGATTGTCAAGGATAATTCTTTGTGACTTGTGTTTTATAGATTGCTTATTATTATAATATTTTGTACAAAAAAAAAAATTATTAAATTTTTTACTAATAAAACTAACCATCACTCCGTCTCCTCAAAGAGCTAAGCAGAATGAATGGACCGCCACATTATTCTGTCCTGGCATACTTCTCTCGCTTCCTCTACATTCATACATCGTTCACGTCGTTTACATATACTTTCTTCACCATTCTGTCTTCATTCATTCTTTCCATATGTCCATACCATACGATCCTTTCATTATTTTGTTCATAATACTTTCATTCGCATCGCAATCACTTATTATATTTGCATTAGGCACTCTAACATATACTGATTTATCACACATTCGTCTAAGAGATCTTATTTCTACTGCATTTATTCTACTTTCATCCTTTTTTGTCAGTTTCATGCCTCGTTTGTATACATATGGGTCGGTATAAGAACACCATTGTGCACTGCAAACTAACCTTTTTTGGATAGGCTTTTGTTTTTAAATACAGTCCCTGCTTATAAAATTTAATAGGTAAGTTAGACGTTTGATAATGCCCTAGTAAGATAAAAATGTGCTACCACATATAATATAATAAATATTTTGGGAAAGATACAATTTTGCAAAGATATATATATATTTTTCATTATATTTACAAAAGCATTATCAAATGTTGACGATTAGGGGATTGATAATAGCCTAGCAGTTGAATCGTGTCACCCTGTAAAATATTATTAAACTGCTAGAAAATCGAATCAATATTAATTTATTACAAAAATATATTTGGCTTAATTTTCTTAAAATAAACACCAATGCTGATTCTTTATTATATCTATTTAAAATATTTTGTAAACATATGCAAATTGCGATTATGAAAGGTTATTATTATGATTAGTTGAATATATCTATAAATTTAAAGGTACAAGATAATTATTTTAATAATGTGCACCAATATTGTGTTAGCTGCTAAAAACAAAATGCACAAAGCAAGTAACATAAATAAAACAACTTACTTTTCAAAACAAAACGTTGAACAACAAGGTATACTTAAACTCCACAACACTAGTTCGCGAAGCAAAGTTTAAACCGGTTTCTTATCAGAGGATAATTGAATGAATTAACAGATCGCAAACTATATTTTATACGAGTTAAAATGTCAAACACAATATTCAAAATGCCCGCGTTTTACGCGATCGAGACGAAGCAAGAATCGACCATTCGTAAGTGGCAAACGCCGGATTCATACTGATTGGACCGGAGTGGACTACACGGTGGAAAACGCGAGTTCGCTGGCGCATTCGCCGGACTTCTGCCGTACATAAAGTATGTATGTACACCGCATCATAACAGGCCAAACACAATTTAACAAATTACTCAACGATAAAAAATATTTTTAACAAAATTTGGATAATCACGAATATTCGAATTAATAACTATTAGTTTCTTATTACATAAATCTGAATGCACGTTTATTTTTTTATGTATTACCGCCATCTTTGAATAAGTAGTTAAACTAAATTGATTTTATCATTTAAAACAATATGATTATATTATATTAAAATAAAAAAATACTAAATGGCGCGGTTTTTATTAAATAAATTACTTCTAGGACTTTATGGCAAAGGGTTTTACATTGCCAATATGTACATATAATTTCGTTACTTCTGCTATGTAAGACAGGCGTAGTTTACGGTTACCCGAAGAAGTTGTCACTCCATCTAATCTCTAATTTTAAGTAGGTATGTAATATTAAAATAGCACCAGAGATGAAAAGAATTGCAACAATCATTACTTACCTACACAAATATTTGATACAATAATAAAACCACATCAATTAAACACATATTTTTGGAATGAGAATTTATAACATTATAAGATCCCATTTTTCATTAAATATGTTTATTAATAAAAATATTATGTTCATATTTTGAATGTGACCTCCAGAAGATCCAAGTCCAAGTCCATCCATCTTTAGTGTAAATATGTATAATTAAACTAAAATTTCAAAAGACAATACACATGTAAATAATCTGTTATAACTCGTCCTTAAAAGTACAAGGTAATTTTAAAATATAAGTTTAAAAAGGGTA
Source organism: Lepidostoma basale (assembly GCA_022606425.2). Taxonomy (NCBI): domain Eukaryota; kingdom Metazoa; phylum Arthropoda; class Insecta; order Trichoptera; family Lepidostomatidae; genus Lepidostoma; species Lepidostoma basale. The sequence continues at coordinate 169,176 of JAHDVF020000172.1, forward strand.
AATAAAGGTTGCATAATTAACTACATGTTATGTTGTACGAGTATATCTATCCAAAATAATACTACAATCATTTTTCTCAAAAAAAAACTCATAACGGACGAAAATTATAAAATGATTTTGTGTTGTTACATACATTTTGTTAAATGCATATATACTCGTATTTTAAAGGAATATTACTAAAATAAAATAAAACTGGGGGATAAAAATATCTGTAAATGAACAATAAAAATACAAAAAAAAATGGATTCCTTCGAGCCGGATTTGAACCAGCGACCTATGGATGACAATTTATACTCTACAGTCCACCGCTCTACCAACTGAGCTATCGAAGGTTGTTAATCTGGCAAGATAATAACGCTCAAGTACTATGCACGAAATTTAAAACATAAAGCTTGTTACCTGTTAAATTCCAATCCATTAAAAATATACGCGAATTAATTTTGCGCGAATTAACGTCTTTTTTCACAAAATAAATATTTTTTGTATCGATTTGTGGAATGTTTTAATAAAAATACGCATTATTATGAATACTGCCATCTAACGACTAGACACCAAATTGTTGGTTATTCCCGCCATATTTATGTTTGACAATGAGATCACACAACTAAAGATAAATAGTTAATAACATGTCGTGCTTTTACACAATAAATAACCTCTAATCGCATTCAATTGTCAAAAGATTGTGTCATATTGTTTTGAATACATGTCAAAGTTTTCGAAATATGTTCCAATGTAAATAAATTAAAAAAATTAGTAACATTTTTATACAATAATACCAACCATTTGAAATTAAATGTTTATATTGAAGATGAATACTTTACGTGGTGCCAGCTGCCAACATTATTGTAATATCTCTCTAAAACTATAACCGCATTTTTCAAAATGGATAGTCTGAGAAGATGGACCACTTTACTATTAAATTCTGATGTACCTACCTCTGAAACCTCTTAAACATTCAGTGTGCCATGTACTATTTTTTTGTAAGGGTATGGCCACACCCGAGTGCCTGCGTAGGAGTCAAGACACAGTTCGCTTGTGATTACGCACTGTGGTGCGAAGCGTTTAGTGTGGCCAGTCCCATAGTGCACCATACGTTGGTTAGCCAGGTGTTCATTTTGACTCCTACTCTGGCACTCCGGTGTGGCCGTACATTAAAAGTTTTAGGGGACAAGCATAAGGAAACTTTCACAAGTATCTTTATTTGCAGATCAACAACCGTAAGTTTTATTTGTGGGCGCAATTTGTAATATGTTGATTCGCAGGAGGTATATCAAGGAGAGACGTTAACTAAAGTTTTCTTGCGAATAGACACTTGGCTTTAATCCAACTGAATAACATGTGATGAGGAATTACAATTTGTATAATGCCAATTCAAAGTATCCCTGTATTTTATAGATAAACATGCTTATAATATTAATTTTCTTGGTTATGTATGAAAACCTTGATACTAACGACTATAATTTTTATTATAATGTATTTTCCATAAGTTTATCCTCACACTTTCTTGCCAATGGAGACTTGGCTTTAATCCAACCGAATGTGATGGAATCATGAGGAATTACAATTTGTTAAATGCCAGTTCCCTGTATTTTCTAAATAAACATGGATTCAGTATTAATTTTCTTGGTTAAGCATGAATCTCTTGATACTCACCACAATATTTTTTATACTTACCATAACTATATGTTTAAGCTGTAGTTTTTGCAAGCATTATTTTGTTTCTCACTGTCCTTATTGCAAAGCATAATTTTGAATTATCGATCTGACGCTTCTTTCCCTCAATAGCTTATTAGTATTTGAGGAAGGGTATTTTAAAAATAATAAAAACATATTGATTGCATGAATTTTATTTCCATAAAATCATAGAGGTGACCTGTTCACTGAGCAAAGTGGTGTTACAATTGATATAAATATGAAAGTGCCAACATTGTCATGAGAAACAATTTTAAAATTTCTTAATATGAAATTTAAAAAAAATTAATTCAAATTAAGTTGGCACTAAAAAACACCGAACAGTTTTTAAAAATTGCCTATTCTGTCAAAATGTAAAAGTATAAACATAATACCAGTAAGGTTTTAAAAATTGCTACTTCATCAAATTTTCATCCTGATAATCAGATGGGCAAATCTAGATTTCTTAATATCATGGAAATAATTTTTATGAAAAGACATTAAAATTCAAAGCACCGCTTTTAACATAATATGATTGTGTCCTGCAAAAATTAAGATAAAAACTATTACAGCGATACGTTAGTAATTGTTTTTTGTTCAATATTTCATGTGCAATTAATCAATGTGGATATATTTCAGTGGTTTTACAATTTTGGCACTTCAAACATAAAAAAATATTTTCATAAAATAAAATTCACTTGTCAAACTGCACTTTAAAAAAGTATACAGAAAATCCCATTATTTTTATGCTAATTCCTAATTTGATACATTATTGTTTCAATATCAGGGCACTAAGTGGTTTTAAGTTTTTTTTTTTTTTTTTCTTTTACTTCACATTTACTCAAACACATGACAACGGAAGAAGTAGGAAAAAGAATAATGTTCCGAGATTGGTGGACTAGTGCGTCACTAATTTCTTCACACATTAATCTTTTTTGTCAAACATAAGATGTTAAATAATGTTTTAAAGTGCTGGCCTTTACAATGTGAGAATTTACATTCAAAGGCGATACTTTATCTATAGCTTTAAGCACGAGCTTACTCAAAGATGAAAGCATTTAATTTTGAGCTAGACTATTAAACAAAATATGCAACAATGATATTAACGCGTGTTATTTTTGAAAAGTAGTGTCTATTTATGATTCATCACCGCCATTGTACACATTATTAAGATTTGAAAATATATATTATTGCGTATTTAAAAAATACATTGATATTACATTTGTTGTTAAAATGATATAGTATTAGTTTTAATGAGCATCAAAATATGTAAGTATAGAAAAAACAATAGCGCAATGAAGCATCTAAGAAAATATAATTTTTATGGCTGTGAGGCATCATATAGTTTAATTTTAGAATGCAAATAATTGATGTATGAATTATTAAAAAAGGAAAGTTGACTGAAAGTCTAAAATTGTAGATAAAAAAAAATGAAGCTTGCGTTATCATTTGCCACATAGTTTTTATAAACATTTAATAATCTGTGATTCTCAATATTAAACAAACCAAAAAAATTAATAATTATAATAACAATACATACATACGACTTTCTAATAAACAATTTTGAAAGTATATTTTTGAGTAGAGACTGAGAAAACAATAAATAGGAAATTAATCAGATTTAATTGCATTTAGCAATGTTACCAAACTACATTTTAGATAGATCAAAACGAAATTAGTGTCAGTCTCTGCTCAAAAACATCTAAATATTTATAAAATGAAAATACATAAATATATTATTCCACTGTCCGAGAACAGCCAGAAAGAATATACATAAAAGTCGCATTGAAATATATTAAAACTTCAAATCAAAAATATATACATACATATTTTATAAAAGTTCATTCATTGAATATTTTATTTTAAAATTACTTATATTTAAGAATTACACAAATTTGTACTCAGTTAACAAGAAATGTAAATTAGTAGGGGCAAATTGCATGGAAAGAATCTTTAATTGGGAAACAATGACAAATATGTATGATTGTAGGGAAAATTACATAAGATAATTAAAAACATATGACAAAAAGAGAAAGATGGATTAAAGGAGAAATTTCAAAGCACCTAGCAAGTAAAAAATGTGTAATTCTTTTTTATAATACATACATACATACAATACACTACCATATAAACATAATCAACGTTTTAAGTTCTTACAAGAGGATCCATAAAAGGTGTTGAATTAATCCACTACCACTTCAAAACGGAATAAATTGAAGCAGGTATATGAAAAATATATTTAAATGATAAGGTGCACGAGGCTAATATATACCATCGCACGTAATTACACAAAAACTTGGTAAATATAAATTTATACGCCCCAAGTAGGACTGCTACCCGGGCGGGAGTGTCCATCGGGCACGATTAGTTTAGTGTGACGCGCCCAAGTCAACAAGTGGCCGAGTTCTGAAAACATTGCCAAGATTCGGGGAAAGTAAACAAACTCGGCCACTCATCAAATGGGGCTCCCAACACGCAGGGGAGTAACATCCACATCATTTCTCCGGGGAGAAAACTTTGAGCAAAATCAAACTTAGCGTTTTGTCGGCATATTTCCGAGAACCAGCGCGAGTCGTGCCCCTGCTGTTGGTCGAGTTATCAATAAGACTACTATTTAACTTAATGGCCAACATTCACAACTTGCACACGCATACCTTATTTAACTCCGATATAATAATTTCGTGCATTCTATCTATACACAACTTCAAAATCAATATTATTCATAGGGCAACAGAAACTAAACTCATTTGTTAACTTTTTAAGGTAAACAACCAACAAAAAGTTAAGAACATTCGCACATAATGTGTAAACATATAGTATTCATGAAAATCAACATTGAAATATCCAAAAATTTATCAAACTGAAGACCTATATATAAAATATATTCTCCACCGTTGTCTATTGGTAGATTATTTAAACTTATATTAGAAACTTAACAATTTAACATTCACACTCGAGTTTTTCTGGAGATTGACATGGAAATACAGATCTATAAACTGGCTTAGCTCGCGAGGTTAATTATCCACCTACAGCACATCAGAAGTTAACACAATTTTCCCAAGGAATTCTATGGTAAATATATTAAATTAATTTTTGATTATATTGCCAAATCCTTTAATCATTTTTCTTGTCATTCAACTACGAAAGCAAATTTATTTTTTACTCGATCATTCATTCATATTCCTTAAGAGTACCTCAAATTAGCCATAAAAGAGCAATGCCCTTCTCGACATGTTAAAGGAAATGTCTTAGTAACAATGTGAGAAAACTTAATGATCAGAGGAAAATGTTTTTAATTTGGGACATTAAGTACTAAGACATTTTCTAATAACACAATTAACCATTAGTATTTAAAATTATTTAACTAATTTATGTAAAAGAATCCCAAATATTTTCAAAGTTTTTAGACATATTTAGAAGTTTCTAAGCAATACAACGAATTTCCTAACCCAAAATTGCATCAGATTTCAAACTGTAAACATTACAAGCGGTTAATTTATAAGACTAGATGGGAAGTGTAAAAATATGTCAACCAGTCTAGCTTAGCGGAATAATCGACCGTACCCGGTAGATATTGTAGAATACCATATTAATGAACAATTTGGTAGGTTTGCAATTCTCGGCTGGTGAAGCTCGATGTAATCCTGCACTTAAAACTAAAATATTTGGTTTTCTTTACATTCACCTGCAAGTAGATAGGATTAGAAATAATGATCATTAATCGTACAAATCATTGTTAATAATATACAGCTACATGTACTAACTGAAAGAAAAAAGAAACTACAATTTTTTAAACAAACATTGAACAAATCTTTTTTCAACTTTTAACAAATTATAAAACAAGACAAACAAAGCTAGGATGTTTTTGAAACGAAAATAGAAAAATAATTTTTGGCTTTGGGTGGTATGCGACAAGTAATGCCCAATATTAAAATTAGGTTATCATTTACTATTAAATCAAGCGGAATACACACATTTTCAAAGACATAAGTTATCTTGGATAATGAATCTAAATATTTTTTTTACAAAGAATAACAACTAACGGATTACGCCAAAAGATCATGAAAATGATTTTATATACAAATATTACAATTTGTAATTTGACTCGACAATTTAAGAAAAGGGAATGTCTTCCTTTTCATTCCAGAGGTCTACAAAAACAAAAAACAAAACAGTATCAGACGATTTAGAAATGGAATCCCTTGTCGAATGAATAATTTTAATATCTACTGGACGTCTTTATGGTAATAAATATTGGGACTGTCCATTTAGTGCCTCGTGGGCTTTTTAAAACAAAGAATATAAACAATAAAATCGGTACTGATAACAGATATTGCGTATACCGGAGTATTACTCGACACCGAGTGCCTACAAAGGGTGCTCTCAACAATATTCTGTCTCGTTATACGCAACATTTGCTCTCTCAGATACCACACTTAGGTCTCCAATCTTAAGAACAGGGGCAGAGGAAGGTTACGGGAGCTCCAGGTACGGGCAAAACAAACTACAAACACGAGAAGCGGATCTTTACATGGACAGCTCATCCTTAAGACTGGAGATGACATTAGCTAATTAACCTACATCTTTACCTTCCTTTAGGGGACTTTAGATATTAAGCCGACGCATACTTTGCATACGTCGGATCATATTTTAAATTTTAAACCAAAGGAGTCTCCCACTGAGCGAGAGATACTAAGTAAATAAATATTGAGAGGAGACTACAGATATGTGATTGAGATAATTGGGATGAATGGGGCTTCTGTGATGATGGCTGATTCTAGGGATAAGACAAGAGTGCCACTTTGGATTTAACAATTACATATCTAAATTATTATATATGTACATAAAACACTGCAAATACATCTCCGTCAACATATTCAGCTATAAATGAATTACATCGTAACAAAGAAAAGTTTTAGCATAAAGAAGAAATAATTTTACAGATCAATATTGTAATCTAAATTAAAAACTCATATACAGTATTCTTGGTAGAAACATATTTTACAGAACAAGGTGGAAGAAGAAGGCATTCATAAAATTTGGTTACCATTCTCAACAACAGAATAACAAGATATAATATAAAGTATAAATCCTAACCACGAGCACTCTGCGGATCTGCTCCTGCCCTTCCTCCGGCAGGCGTTAACCAAACAAGGGGTGAAGAAAAGTAGACATGAGTGATGACAAATAAATTAACTATTAAAACTAGGTACCAGAAAACTAAAGAACACAAGTTCGCAGCAATGACTACAGAATAGCCGCTGCTGTGGCAAAATTGAGTTCCTGAAAGGGTAATAAATAATATGGTGGATCACGGCTTTGGATGGTTAGCGCGTGAGGGGGCGGTCGCAAGCGAGCAGCAGCGGGCGTGGCTTAGGGGGGGGTGGATGGACAGGGGGGGCGGGCAGGGGGCAGCGCAGCTTGCCCGCCCCCCCTGCCCCTCCGGCGCTGTGGCGGCGCTTGCGGTCCCCGCGCCCTTCAAACAGACTGAGCGAGCGGTCCAGGATGCCCCCCACGGCGCCATGCTGCCCGAGGGCACTGCGCACAAAGTCCCCATCAGCGGCACGGACTGTCTCTTCCCTCGGCCCAATATCGTACACGTCGCTTGGCGTGCGGCTGTCCGTCTGCAGGTTATCCACCTGAAGGCTGTGCATGTAGCTGATATCCGAGAGCAACTCCTCCCATTCACGGGCTGCTTCCTCCCGGTACACCAAGGCCTTCTTGCTGTTGGAACGTTTGGCTTTCTCCTCGGCCTGCAGGCGGGCGCAGGCCTTGCAGAAGCTGTCGTCCAGACTCCAGATCTTATTGGAGATGTAGCCAAAGGGATGCTCCCCGGCAGGGTCAGTGACCCAGGGATTACTGTTAGACTTGCACTCCTCGCACTGTATCCAGTTCAGTTGCAGAGATTCCAGTTCGCTGTCCGTGTCCAATAGGGGGCCAAACTTGTCATCGGTACAAATAGAATTATCCAGAGACACTATAGAGGAGTGTGAAAGACAGGATTTTAAGTTGTTATCCATTTCTTTTGCACAAATTCCCTCTTTTATTCCCAACGTATCAGTTTGAACATACTTTGCAGTTTGACAAACTTTAAATTTCAGAACCAGTTCGGTGGAAGACAACTCATCATCAGAGCATGCTGCCGATGGACAAATATCCAGCCTGGAGTAATCTATTCCTTGTTTACGATATTCCATGTATTGTTTTGGAGGATCAGTATCAGACTCCAAAAAAATGGTACCAGTGCTACTGCGGCTGAATTTGACATCATCCAGTTCACTGGTTATAGGAAAAGTGACTCCGTCGGCGTAGTCCACAAGAGCTTGGCTATTCCCCGTGGTTTCCTTCTTAATGGGCTTGAAGTGCGTGCGCATGGATGTGAGCAGATCCTCGTCGTCTCGTTCAGTAGAGGGGTTGCGCTTCATGGTGTCTGGAATATCTACTCTGTAGCGGTCGTGGTTCCTGCGGCGGATGCTGTCCCCCACGTATCCCGCCGTAGACTTGGGGATGACTTCGGTGAAGGAGCTGTAGAGAGGGTTGTGATTGAGCGCAGTGAGGCTGAGGACGGCAGTGGTGGGTGCAGGGACTGCCTCCAACTTCCTCAACGCCTCGTTGTATTGCAGGCTGAAAGGCTGATCTATGGCTACACGCTCGGGCAAGTGGGCAGGTGGTGTGACAAACTCCGCATCATCTTTGAAACCGAAATTGTTTAAATTTACAGCGCAAACATTATTTTCGGAATCTTCCAAGTTCAATGGCTGCAGTTTATTGTAAATGAGTTCCATTGATTCCGTATTATAAGATTCGGTTTCATGTTGCCACGGGTTGGTACTATTCTTGGGTAAATAGTTGAAGCCAGAGTCGGATACAAATGCGCCTGGTTGATAATCTTCGCTGCGGGGGGCGGGTTCCCTATTTTCACACTCGAAATTGATGTCATTGTTTGACCAAATGGATCCGGTGAGAGATACGGGCAGTCGCTTGTCTGGTGATGAACAACAGTCGAACATACGATCGGAAGGCGAGGAGAGCAAGTCCTGAAAATCCACAGGCAACTCATGATACTCATCCTCAGGAGTGGCACTGCGGCGTTTGGGCCACAAAGCTTCCAAGCTCCGGTCGAATTTGGCTTCGAATTTAGCGATTGATTCTTCCTCGTCGCGAGACTTCGGAGGAGGGCAGAGATCGTCTTCTATAACCCAAAACTTGCAAAAGATTACATCATCATTTTCAGCCTGCAGGGAAGAATCGGAATCTCTCTCGTAGAGCCTTTTGGAGCCGAGCAGATCATCTGTTACGGTGTTGTCACAGGTGCCATAGCCCTCATCCAGCGCAGCGCTCTGCAGCGGGTCGCGGGCGTCCATGTCCCAGGAGTGCGGGTGCGTGACCCAGGCGGGCAGGCGGCGGGCGCGGCGAGGCTTGCGCGGGGCGGGGCGGGAGCGGTTCTCTTTGCCAGACGGCGGCGCTGGGGCTGGGGCAGGGGCAAGGGCCGGGGGTTCGGTGCCGGAGGCTCCCAAAGCAGGGAAGGCGGCGTAGTACTGCCGGGCCATTTCCCGCGGGGACAGCGTTCGCCGGCGCTCGCGGCGGGCTCGTGCAGCTTGCGTAGCTTTCTCTTTCCTCCCGCCTCCTGTCTCCTCTACCTCCTTTATCTTCGTACAAAGCTCATCCACTAGTTGTTCGATGCCTGAACTCTGTAAATTTATTCAAATTAATTTCACTATATGAAGAGCAGGTTGGTAATCTCACATATGAACAATAATCATCTTAAGTTTTTAGACAATATGACTAATGGTCATAATTCAAAACAATTTTAGTAAACCAATGACCACATTCACATAAAGATAAAGCTCTTATTTTATTTATATTTTAAATTGAAACAATACAACAATCTACCACGAAATCTACAACAACACTGATGGTGCTGGCAAACTATAAAGGATTACTAACCTGCTCCTCAGAGGCATTAGTGAGACACTGTACTGCCGCAGCGCGCTTCAGAGCTTCTATCTTCACTGGACCTCCCTTGTATCTATTCTTGCGTTCCCAAGTCTGGAGGAAATACGAGTTATCAATAAATATCTCATGTTTTAACAGAAACACAATTGGCAAACAATTTTAAAGAATGTTTTTCATATAACCATCACCACAATCTACTCTAAAAAGACACCACAAATATGACATGTCATGTAATTTCTTTTATAATACGACTATATACTACATATTGATAGTATTTAGACATACAAATCATAAAATTCAAGGTAAAGATGATAAAACCAGCTTACAACCGGGATGTTGATAATTCTTTTAAATATTTATGAAAATAGCAGTTATCTAGAAATTTTACTCTATTTTATAGGAGTGATATATTTCGCCTTGCTTGAGTATTTTATAATTGCCTAGCAAGTAAAATATGACGCTCTCATGAAATATAAAAAATACCTCTTGAAAAAACTGAGTTTAGTATGGAGTTTATCATTGTTTAAGAAACAATAAATTAATTACATAGACGTATTATATTGACTTTTTACAAACAAAATTTTTAAACATTATTTTTACCACCACCATTATACTAAACCTCAAACGAAACAAAAAAATTCAAAACAGATCTTTGTGTTTGAACATTATAAAGATGATTTTATTTTACCATAGTTAAGCAGTGACATTCATTCATTAGATTATACATCTCAATATACACGTGTTATTATTAATAGGGCATGCAATTAGTTAATTACCCCCAAAACAAGGCCAAATATTAAGAACATGCTGCCAAACATTTTTTTATGTAAATTCACATGCATCTCTGGAGGTGAATGTTAGAACTTGTGATGCGAATATTCTTACAAAAAAATTCTTCCAATTTCAAAACCAAGTCATACCATTTTCATACATCACACATTTTTTCTAATTTCATCTGTCTTGGATTCTAATATTTACTCTCATAAATCTGTGTTGATTTCATAAAGCGTTCCAAACATATAGCCATTTATAATAACGTATTACAGATGAAATAGCTAACATATAGTGGTTAAAAGTGACCATATCTTAAAAGTAGCCTTTTTAAATCATTATATTGCAGTTTTAGGTTGGCGGGTAAGAAAAACAGCAGACCTTTATTTCAATGAAAATGGAACAATGACAAATCAATGAGCTAAGCAAATAAATCTGTCGTTTTTAATAATATATTGTGTTCAAACGATTCAAAAATGTTTTTTTTAATCATAAAACAAAAATCTTAGAAATTCTAAATACAAAAAATATTTATTTAGTTCATGAGTTGATGATTGTTCCGCTATACTTGGTGCCTAATAGATTGTACAGTGCGAGATTAGCGTAGAGCGATGCATGGCAAACATACACGCCGGAGGAAGGATAATACTGGGGGGAGCTTTGGGACTATTTATAAACTTTTGAAACAGTTACAGTACTTCAATAGCGATGCTAGTATGAAAGTCAAAAAGCAATACCTCCAACCGAAACTATATTACTAAAAATCTGTGCATGACTAATATTGTAATCTAGTGAATTCACCAAATACTAAATTTACAACTAATTTTAAATAAGAATAATCTCGTAAATTAAAAATATATATTCAGAATGTACTTAAAACACACTATTATGTTGCCAAAGATTTTAATCAAAACTGATGAGGCAAAATTTTAATAAAAAAAATAATATAAGCAGAAACGCATTTCTTTTTTGTTTTTAAATATGATTAAGGCAATGGTATTTATTAACATTATTAAATCTGATAAACTTTCTATATACCATCATTACTCTTCACTGTTTCTTGTTAGTTTAACTTGACTTTAGAATTGTATCCATTGTTTTTCATTTAAATTCAAACTGAAGTAATGAAACTAGAATAAATACTATTTTTTTTCTTATAATTATTAATAATAGCCGTGTACAGATATAAATGAATAGTATATTTAATTAGAAGCGCGACTTGTTTGATTTTCACAATAACAGGTCATGCTTTGAATTTCAAATGGCTTCCAAGATTTGTTATTGGTTTTGCATACCCATTTAGCCCTTATAATCTGCGTCAGTGTTGCCCCCTCTAGCATGATCCGATTGCATAAAAGAGAGATTGTACCTTCCCGCCCTGAATGGTGTCGGGGCTGAGATCGGCGGGACGCAGGGGCCGGGTGAGCAGGCTCAGCACGTAGCGGCCGTAGGCGGGGGCGTCGATGCCCCGCGCGTCCAGCTGCCCCCGCAGCCACTGGCCCAGGGGGCCCTCCCACTGCGCGGCCCACACGTCGCACCTCATGCCCGAGCCCGCGCCTGGCGGACACGCACACCGTTAACTCCTACCTCCTACCTCCTACACCGCACCCCGACTCCTCTTTTGCAAATGACAGACAAATGTTCCAAATATCAACTCAAAAAGTAAATGGTTCAACTTTTTTATTTAAATTGATTATATTAGTTTTTATAAAAAAAAACACAAAAATGGTTACCACCATTGAAAAGTAATTGCAGAATATTTTACTGTTGTAAATGTACAGCAATATAATAAATCTGTACACCAGATAAAAATTTCCATGAGGAAATTAGTACTATAAATAATTATATATTAATTGATCAAGTTATCAACAGCATATGATATATGTAAATAATTTTCTGTTTTTAGATCTGTAAAGTTTCAAAGTGAAATAGTATATCTATTGTAAACAAAAATAAAATGAAGTAAGAATACTATAATAATAAAATTGTTATAGTTGATGTTGAATATTTTAACATGAAATATCCGTCATTTCCAAATATATATCACAAATCTTTTCTATCACCGGCATGCAGTCACTTGAATCTATCACGGCATTTTATATACAAAACTGAATACATATTTTCACCATTAAAAATAATAACAAAAAACAATTACTAGTTGTGCGAGATATTCAGCAAATTAAGTGAAATGAAAAAAATACCAGTTTGCATTTGCGAGTGAATTTAGTTTTGTATAGAAAATGGTAATGATGTCAGTTTTTTTCAACTAAAAGAACAATGCTATTTCAGATACATTTAGGGCATTCATTGATGTTCTGGAGTACTCCATCTGCCTGCAAATAACACAGTAATATTCCACAACACAATCATTCGCGACAGTCACCATTACAAGAGTCAGTCGAGCATGATGCCAACATGTTCATAAAATATCAAACACTATCGGAGTTATACCATATATATTATTCTCTTCAAAGTAGAAAAAACGACTGCACAAGTTGAAATAATTGGTTAATTTTCACTACACCTAAAAAAAAGTCAGGCTACAGTAATTTATATAGTAAAGATATATACATTCTGTAAAAAAAAAAGCAAAGTTATTAAATTATTAGAGCCAAACCAAACAGCCCTCACCACTAAAATTAATTTAACTTATATCTAAAAGGAAATATGTATTGTAAAAGTTAGTGTTTTAAATACCCAAAGTATATTCCAACAGTTTATAGATAAAGCATATGAACTATAACAAAGACAAATAAATTAGAGTTTAATGTAAAAAAAAAATCTAATTTACCGCAGATTCTTCCAATTTGATTTAAAAGGGTTAAAAAATATATATATACATATATCACAGCATAATTTTCTGTTACTAAAAAATAATTACTTTTGCTTCAACAAAATATTATCTCGAAATGAACTAAATTAAAAATTCTCACCAAAAAAAAAACTATCATCGCAAAATATGCGAAATCATCAATCGTAGATTTTTAAATATAACTAGGTAGATTTTTAATTAAGTGGTAGCTAATTTACAGCCCTAAAATAAAGCCATTTTTTATTTATATATATAAAAAAATTCCTGAAGGCAATGTCTCATGAGGGGTAAACGACACAGATGTTTTCTTGGGAGACTGGAGTAAATAAATAAACACACTGAGATTAAAAAACTCCCGACCTTGCGGAGTTATTGAAGGTTACATATTTCACATTGTACTTGGTAACAACATAAATATTCCGTTTTCCTGATAACACAAAAATTGAAATAATGCTTATACAATCTTGATTAAAGATGTCCATGTGATTTTTACGGTGGGAAAAAAGGTCTACAATAAAAATTATATACCCCCAATAAAAATGAAAGTATTTATCTATTTAAAAAATAATAATAATGATAATAATGACTAATGCCACATTGAATCATTGAAATACTGAATAAAAATAAATGGTAAAATAGATAATCACTTGAAATTACGAAGATATTTCCTTTCGTACAGTTCATATTTTAAAAAAAGTAGAACTTATTAGGAGTGGTTTAATGGGCGGTTACGAAACAGTAACTGGCCAATAATAAAATGGTATAGAAACCCCTCTGCAACTGATAACCACATGTCAAAACTTGTGGTATCTTATCTAGCATGTCAATACAAACATTCTAAACATACAAATATTTGTGTTACTCTGGTCACTATAAAAGGTTCCCCGCTGTATGCCATTCAAGATTTACAACACGAAGAAATAATAATATAATGTTTGCTCAGTGATAACTATATTTCCTGCTGCAGTCCGAAGGTTGCAACTGGCTCGTTTGTTTAAAAGGATTTTCCAATTTGTTTAAGAGATAATAACTTTACTGGGTTGTTGATTAAATATTGCTTTTGTACTATTATATCATTAGATAAAGGAATTTTTAGATTGTCCTTTTATGTGAAAAGGAAGCAAAGAAACATCACACAAGAAGATCTTTGCATCAAATTAAAATTTAATACATTAATCCCAGATCATAATTATATTACAGAAAAGTACATGCGGAAATCCGCTTGTCATCATGACTGGCAAAAAAATATTAATAATCAAAACTTTTAATACGGTTAATTCTCTTAAATCTTGTTTTTTCAAAGTGAAAACATTAAGAAGGACCTAGTACTAGTTGTGGACGAAAGTTACAATTGTGGTCAGGAATGAAGTATTTTAACCATGCAAGGATTAAAATTTTTTTTTCTTTTCTCGAAGGCGTTAAAATACTAATTCATTTATATTTTTATAAACGTTTCGAAGGCATTATACCTAAATTACAAGAAGGATGTAAATCTATATCATTCATTTAATGAAATTACTTTGAAACGTGTTAAAATTAAAAAATCGAAAAGAAATCACCTATTTTACTATGATCTCACAAAATATATTTCTTGTGTTGATAAAACATAACAATGAAAATATGCTTATATTATAATAAAAGACCAATATTGATTATTGATTGTGTTATCACTATCATTACATTGGTTGGATAGAAAAATAATAGAAGAGTTTGTTCAAACAATACGGAATGTGATTAATGAGGTTGTATTAGTGTTTCAAGGTAAATGGCTACTTGTAACCAGCTCAGATTACATAACCGTCATATTGGCAGAAACATGCACATGGGATTATATTACTGTGAATTACAACCCTTTTACAAAAGTAAATTACGGTTTATGTATTCTTCTGAAAAAACCACTTAGGACTGTCATACAGCAATTTTATAGTTATTACTATCAACAGATGCAAGTATTATATTGTTATTGCTATCCTTGAGATGTGTATTACATCAGAGATGTTAATCGATTTAATTGCAAAATTAAAATACTTTTATAATGAGAATATTAATAAACCGTAATGCAATTTACAATTTAAATTAAGAAAAATTGTAAAACAACATTTTACAAACTTTAAGTAATAATTTTGAACTTATTTCAAATGCAAAGTCAAGGTACATTCTTGTCAAAATGGGATTTTACCTGGGTACCTGGCACTACCTAGGTAACCTAAAGAACCCTTTTTACCAAATAACCCTCCAAGTAAGGTGAGGTAGGTTCAGAGGAGAATAAATACAAATGTTAATAGCCCGGGCAATAACTATTCTAAAACAAACATTTATGAAGAAATTACTACCTGCTATTAAAAGGTTGGTGAGGATGTCTATAGATATAAATATTAAAGCGACAGAAGTCCAAATGGAACATTATTTTACTTAAACATGATATATTTATATGGATGTACAGTTTCCTATAAAAATGAAGCATCCTAACCTACAGTGACACATCTCTGTAATCTACTTCAACGGGTGTATAATTGAAGATTGAGAAGCTGGGTTGTTAGTGCAGAAAGTAGTGCAGAGAGAAATCAACTGACCTGATGGTGTAGCGTGGATGTAGCCATCAGAAGAGCTGGTGCTGGTGGTGGTGATGCGCTGGTTCTCGGCTCGTGATGAGGGCGGTGGTGCCAGGTCTTTCCTTGTGTTTAGGCATTCTTCTTCGATTCAATTATCTCGTTGTCAAACATTGTTACAATAAAAATCCAAAATTCGTCAAGTCCTTATTTTATGAGCCAAAATCCAATCATAGCGTGAAGCCTGTTAATTTATGTACTAAAACATGTTCATCTTTGGTTTTTGCTCTTGTTTTAGTCTTCAACCTAGAAACAGTAAAACGTCGAGCATTAACGAGGTGCTATTGGGAGTGCCGTGGACGATAAACGACAAAACTATCCTTGGATACGCGAGATCGTGTAGAATGAATACCTACGTATGTACATAATGAGCGCGATCACGAGGGATCGATATACAAATAATAGTTGTATCGTGATAATATCACCGTTTAGGTGAACCTTGAACGGAAGACACACAAACCGAATGAAAATATTGAGACGTACGTACGGAACGATGACGGCCCATCGCCTACACACCTAGTTCGCGCCACAAAAGTGGGCCGATGACATTACTGGCGGACGAGCAGGTAAAATCCCGCGCCTTCGGTCACACATACTTTAGCGTTCGGACGACACGTGAAATGATCTACTATTAATATCCGACAAAGAAACATCTACGTTAACCTTGCAAATTTACTGACTCACGGCGTAGAGTGCATCGATTGCGACATTGAGGAACGAGATTGCATGCATGTAACACACGAGTCAATTTCCGCACTATCATTTAGAAGACTTTCACTTCGTGTCAGGTACCAATAGTAGGGTAATAATATTAAGCAATTAATTCTAAACACTCACCATTGATCTTGGAAGGGAGTTATTCACCCCGTTTAAAATTACACACCCCACGAGAATAAAACATGGCAGCCGGGAAAATAACCCAGACGAAAATGTGCGCGACTGCGCTAGCTGTTGGTGATGGCCAATCGTAAAAAGCTAATTTTAAAAAACGAATCATGTCTACAGAGGCCCAGAATTCCTAGAACGCTCGGTTCTGATTGGCTGAAATTCTTTTCAAGGTCTTATCGACAAGACGCGTGCCATTTACCGACCAATCACGTTTTCGAAATGTAAACGTTTCGTAAACGGAAATGCGTCAGAAATTGGTACCAATATAAGCGGTAAATTTAAAACTGAGACAACAAAGATGACTGGTCATAATATTATGATCATACCTTAACATTTTTCGGATAATACTAACATGTTTTTTTTTAATGTAATATTTATCACTCAGGTATTATATTAAATAAGTAAGGATATTTAAATTATTATTTTAAACTCTATACATTTTTGTTTCATTTCACAAAGAATAAGTCAATGACCCACAGAAGTTCAATTTCTTTCAAACAAAAAATATGTTTTGACCTCTGGGGAACATTAAACTTTTAACATTATCTCATTTGCTCATATTTTTATTTCCAAGTGACCATAATTACAATTATTTTCCGCAATACATATACACTGATAAATCTATGTGACACATTTTAATATAAATATTAATTCTTATTACCATTATTAATGATTTTCAATGGACTTATAACCTAAAATTTATAGTATTATTCAATATTTTATCACATTTTAAGTAAGTAATGCAAATAATATGTGGTATTAAACTTTTTATTATGAAGGATTTCGATGTATCTTTATTATCGTCTTTCATATTAGTCTTATTATTAATTATTTTCTTCTTAATGTTGAACCATCTCTCATGCGTTCCTGGTATTATATTGTATGTATACTCGTATAATATTTTACGTGTACTCAATAGATGCCTTAAACATTTATGCTGTTTGTAATGTCTTTTGAGTAAATAAACTGATTCCATTTGATTTGATTCTTGTAGAGAAAAAGCAATTTATTATAAAAGCAGCTGTTAATTAAATAATATCCCAAAGGATATATAATAAATCCTGATTTCAAATTACACTTTGCCAATTACATTACAGAATTAGGTATAAGTATTGATAATCATATTATTTTTCAATGATAAAATAAAATTCTTTAAAGATTAGCTCTTGGCTACCATATAGCTATATATTTCTGTCCAATATTTGTTATACTTAACATTCTTTTGTTATGGGCTGTGATGAGCTTGGATATTGTCTTTTTGGGAGTACCAACCTAAAGGCTATTGCTCCCCCACATGTTGGAAATTTCTTTCTTGGATATTGAGGTTGGATATTGTTGGATGGTGAGAGAAGGGTTACTTGTAGGATGTAGTGGGTTGTGTCCAACATTCATACCTGACTACCCGGGTAGGGAGGAAGTGTGGAGGGGTTGGGGGTGACCTTGGACAGGGGCCGAAGTCTTGGATGGAGACCGAGGGACGGTGACAGGGAGTGGCCTTGGGTGGGGGCTGATGGATCCTGGATACAAAACCGAGTGGGACAAGATGGCCTTGGGGTTGAGATGTATCTCAACCCCATTGCCATATCGGTCCCCATCCTGTAGGATGGTATAAAGATGGTGAAAAAGGAAGGGTTGGGGTATGGTTCGTTAGAGTAAACAGCGGGGCGGTAGCGATGGCAGCGGCGGTGCTGGAGGAGGCGGCGTTGACGGTGGCAGAAGCAATGGAGGCGTTTGAGGAATGCCAACAGACTTGGAGATGGCAGCGGGTAGAGAAGATGGTAGCAACGGCAAAATGGAAAAATGAGCGATTACGATGGTCAGGAACTGTGGCGGCGGCACCGGAGGCAAAAGTCTATTCGGGGAGAGGTTGTAATTTAAGCTGGCTGGCTGATGGAAAGGCGTGCAGAGTGATGTACAATTTGAATATGAGAGTGTGCACCATTTGATGTTTTTCCATGTTGAAGCACAATAAAAAAACAATAAATCAACCACGATGATGCATATACATGTATATGGAACTGTTTTAAATCTTGAAGGATTGCCAAAATGCAGAAAATTTAATTTTTTTATGAGAAGCTCCAACCTACAGCCGCCTATGGGCGCCATTTTGAAACAACTGGGCGCTGTTGACTATTTAATATTAATTTCACTCTTTCATGATTGTTCATTTGGTAGATTTTGATGTGTCCTCTTTGCTTATGCATGTAGGAATATTGTGGGAAATTTAATAGCCCGTTTCTCCGAACGGGTAGGTAGAGAGAATGGACAGCCACACAGCTTAATCTTAGCATGCCTCTCGAGCTTCTTTTACATTCATGCATCGTAACATTTTTCTGATCTTGAAATGTGGCTGCGATATATTAATTGATTAGTTTAGTCATTACATGTTTTACCCAGCTTCCTTTTTCATTCACACAGCTTGTATACAACTATTTAATTATTCTTCTATCGTTGTTTCGTTCCATGTCCAAACCACCTGAGTAATCCTTTATTAACCTTTAGAGTGCCGAAGAGCGCCGTCGCGCTTGTAGGTAGATTAATAGTATTCAATTTCTGTATTTTTATTATCATGGTGTGAAACCTAGTGAAGAGAATGTTGAAAGAAATATGAAAATTGGTGTATTTTTACAGAAATGGCACATTGTTTTCTTGTAAATATAAATTATCTATAAATATAGACATTTCTTTTGATATTTTAGAATATTTTGGCGAAATAGGTTTGGCACTCAAACAGTCAATTTAACTTGGGATAAAATCATCTGCCTAACATTCCTTCCTTATTTTATTTTGTCGTTGGATATTCTATCATGCATCATTTTGTGATTTTTCATTTGGTGATCTAATTTTTACGGCATATTTAGGGAAATCATAGAAAAAAGAAAACCAGTATTTTACAACAAATTTAATAAAAAAAGTTACATACATACATATTTATATAAACTACAGCATTAACTTTAGAATAGTCTTTAACTTATGTGCAGAAATAAATCAATATAAAACACCTTTAATGACAAAAAAAAATACCAGCACAATAGCAGAGCTCATTCAAAGCCATCCATATTTTACGAAATTGAAGCTTATACTGTACTGTACTGTACGAGTAGGGAGATGCCTATTGGTGGCGATGAGGTTCGCAACCCATCACACGCGTATCCCGCGGGGGGCGAAAAGAGAAGGATGGAGTGCCGCATCGGTTAAAGTGTGGCAGTCCATTCTTTCTGCCTACCCCTTCGGGGAGACGGCGTGATGGTTAGTTAGTTAGAAGCTTATAAAAATGTTATACCTTTACTCAATTTGTTTCAAAAATGTTTTGAAACGTTTAATAACGTTTTATAGCAAGGGAGATTGATTGATGTGTTTTTTTTTTAACTTCAATACAAGAAAAATGCATAAGTAAACTTTAATAATAACTTTTTTAAATATATATATATTATACACCCAGAAGAAGCTTTGTGTGATGTAGTATAAAAATATACTGTTTGTATGTAGAGTAAAACATTAATTAACAATACATAGAAACAGTAATGATATTTAGAAAAGAAAATTGTTTGGGCACAAATTTAAACATGATTTAGACATGTCTTTTAAATTCAAGGATTTATGTCAGCTTATATGATTTATAGATTAATAATAATAAAATCTTAAAAATACAAACCAAATTTCTTTATATAAATAATCATTATTGTTCATCTATGTTTGTCTCATTAAACCACAAGCACCTTGAAATATAATACAAAAAATAAACTATTTTATTATCATTTTCTAAACACTATATGTTAAGTATATAATATGTACTGAATTAATTTATTACACTAAGTATTATGTAGCATCACAATTAATATAACAGATTAGGTAAAATATTTAACTCAAAAACACCAGATATTAAACTATAAGGCTACGGCAACACACGTAAGAGCCTTGCTTGGTGTTCAGTTAACCTCGGCAGTCAAAGCTACAATCCGCAAATGACGAAGCAAAAAACAGACTTCTTGTCCCGCAGCACCAAGGAGCTTCAAATTCCAGGAGCGTGCTTTTGGCATAGCAGGACAGGCAGCGTGGAACAGGGTGCTGTACCAGTGCCGTCTTGAAAGTGTTTACCAGGTCATAAGCATTATAAACAATATTTGCAACATGGAAATTTATGGGGCCGTATTCAATATTGGAATACGTGACGTTACTATGTGTCTCGTGCCGTGTTGTCGTTTTGTTTCGATTATAAATGTGAAATTAATGTAAAATACGACAATGTATATATTGTATTATTATTAATCCTTATATATGCGTTACAAACATTTTAACATAATACATTTCTGTTTTCCGCTGTGCTGGTATATAAATATGGCTGCCTAACCTCTCTACACTGATAATTCTACATAATTTATTGTTTCTTGAACAATGATGTAAAACTCCACATTAAATAGTTAATATAAATGAAAACGTCCGTCTTCTAGGAGTATTATTAAATTTTATATAGAATGACATGTTTCGCCCTTCTAAAGCATTATCAAATGTCAATAACATTGTTTAAAATGTTTATATTTATTAATTCTTTCTAAAAAGTCGCAATATTTTTTACATTTAGTTCAACATCACGGCCTGGTAAACAGAGATTTCGAGCCGAAATTGTGCCATACAGTATCCAAAATCAGGACAACGAAAGAGTTATCAGAAGCTCTCTTAAAACTTTCCTTTTTAAGACGAGTTTTGCGGACAAAGAGCGCCCTTGAAGTGAATCTCTTACGAAAATGGTACTATAAAAAATCATCATCATACAATGTGAGCAAGGTATCCTAGAGAACAAACGCACACCATACAAATGCAATGGCCACATTGCATCCCTCGTGTCACGCCACAATACTCTTTAGTAGATAAGCGTAGCACTCAGCGAGGTACTCAATGTTTTGCTTCAGGTTTAAGCTAGGTGATACACAAGTATCACATAGCATGGCACGATTGCCAGCTCCAAACACCAAGTGAGGCTCCTACGCGTGTGGACATACCCTAAGAAAAGTTAACAATAATCAATGTAATAAAGTAGCATATTTATTAGATTTCTTTTAAATTGAATAGAATATCTACACTAGTTTTAAGGTATTTTTACATCCAAAAGTGAATTATTTATGGATATTTAAGAATTGCGAATAAGCAATAACAGACATACACTTTATTAGCATTTTTTGCAAATATAGAGAGGAATGTCCGTTCTTGTTGATGTAAGACAACCAGGAAACGATATCAGGTGTCAATATCATTTAAAAATGATCCAAACTAAAAAAAAACATTGTTAAGATAAAAAGCTAATTATCTCGTTAGAGAATTAAATTTTTCACAATTAAGGTAATATAAATTAATAAATTTAATTTTTGGGTACAAGTAACACGTGTGCATTGAACATTTGATATGGAGAAATTGTATAGAATTATAGATGTAAATTTAATAGGACAAAACCTAAGAAGAAGGCTTAATAAACTAATATTTCAAATAGAAAAAGAGCAAGACATTTGCATACATTTCAATTTGTCTGTCTTTATGTAATCAAGTCAAATCAGTTTATTTTCTCAAAAGACATTACAATCGTTTTTATGATTTAAGGCATATATCTATTTGAGAACATGTACAATAGTAGGAACACACGAGAGATGGTTCAACTTTAGGAAGACAAGATACTCTCTAAAGTCAAGAGTATTTGTCTTCCGAACGTACTTTCATCAATATGAAAGACGTCAATCTCTGAGGTGATCGTGTTCAAAAGACTGATTGCTCCTCCCTCTGGCATCACCGGAGGCAGGGAGGTTACTGTGGCTAGCAGATAGAACAATATATTCAACATGAATATAGAATGAACATCTATTCAAGTTTCAGTATTGTGAAATTGTTTTTGAGTTTTAAAAAAATAAAACAAATAATATACTAAATAGCTAATTGATTATCTATCTATTTAATACAATATTTACATTTTAACAAAAAATAGCATTTTCCAATTTTACTGGTTTTAAGGAATTATGTAATTTTATAATCTGAACCAGAGTACAAAATATTTTTAACAATTTTATTACTGTACGGTTCAATTTTGATAATCTAAAGTTGTTATCTATTATGTATACAAGGGATTTAAAGCTAAGGATCTATAAAGCATCATACAATATGTATATTTAACACAATTATTGTACTGAAAAATTATTGTACTTTGGATGTAATATAGATAAGCAGAATCTTGATGATTATAATATGAGTTGGATAAAGAAATTCTTAAATTCTTGAAGACACATAATCAAAGAGTGTATTGTATCTTGAAAGCATTCCATTTTCATTTCATCGTAATATTGTATCGAGTACACCAGGTAAACCAAAAACAACCTGTGTAAGAAAAAGATTGATTAAAAATGTGAAAAACAATGGTTTATGAAAAATTAAGTGGTAATTGATTAACCCTTTGGTTGCCGGCACTTTTTAGGATAGCTATGCCAAAATAGCTGCATTATAGAGAAAATAATTGAAAAGTTAAATGTATTATTTAATTTATAAACAATCTGCTAAATAAATCGTTTAATTAATGGAAATTAAAATAATTCAATTTTTATATTTTGTTTGCTCGTTTGAAGTCAGGTGTTCATATACGAGGTCTGTTCAAAAAGTATCTGACAATAATTTTTATTGGCAAAACAAATAACGCTTTGAGGGCGGAGGTTAGATGACCGTTTGTAGGTATACCTAGTGCGTATGCCTAATTTTTTTCACGACCACAGCGCAATTTAATGAAATCTTTTAATTTCAAATATGCTTTTTTTTTTAATTAAAAATATATACAAATGTAGCACTGACTCACTCCCTTACACTCTGTCTAAAACATATATGATTATTTTATAAATCACGGGTTCGATCCGTCGGATTCAGCACTTCTCGCTGGTGTAGCGAAAGTCGATATATCGGATATCGGCAACCAAAGGATTAAGTATTAAAAAAAAAAAAATTATGACTACTTGGTTTACACATTTGGAATATGCTATAAAATAATGCTAACAAAAATATATTTATAAATTGTTAACATACCTATTTCCGCAGCCAACAAAGTAAGAGAATATAATAAGCTGGTACTCTTTAATACTCAGTAGGCTATATTCCGACTCATACTTATTATAAAAAGTGCAATCAATCTTCATTTTTTTTCCACTGTAAAAATTGTCTTCATGATTCTTCTAAATTCATTGAATTTGGCGTGGTAATTTTTTTAAAGTTGCTGGTTGTGTGCGAGTCCAAATACCTTTCATAAAATCATATTATAAGTCACCATCTTATAAAATATTTTCATTATGAAAATAATTCTTTCACATCATAAATTTGAGTAAGTTTGAAGTTCATCATATCTTTTGATAATGGTCTTAAAAGCTTTAAAGCTTTTTATTTGTGTTTATACACTTATATGTTTCATATGATACAATTTTAGCAAGATTCTGTCAGTACGTACTTGAAGAAATTGAGAAATTTAAAATTAAATAAATAAGAAAAATATTTACATTGGATGTGACATTGGAATATTAATTAGGAATTAACAAATAGATTGTGTTTACGCACATACCTTTTAGGTAAGCAAATCTTCACATACATACGATGTTAGTTTCACCAAATAATAAACTAATATCACTAAAGATCTCTGACTACAAATAAGACAAAGTATATACATAAATAAATATGATTATTCCAACAATCAAACAAATTTACAACTTTGTTGGTAAACTTTTAGATTACAAATAATATTAAAAAGTACATTTAAACAAAACACAGCCCTGTAGTTGCTAAACGACTGAAGTATATATAAATTAAGTTTTATACTTAGATAACTCCATTCCTAAACTACTGATTGTTAGATAAATATTTGTGGGTAATGCTTAGAGTCCTTTGTTGGATCCATTGGCAGAGGTGGATTTGTTTGAGCCTTCGGTAGCAGATTTCGTGGGAACTTCTGGGGGGTCTAACTTCGGCAGGATCGCTTCTTTTTGTTTTTCGATAGCTTCCTGGATTGCTTTTTGCTTTTCCGCCTCCTTCAAAAGATTTTCATTGGCCTAAAAATGTGTTCAATTAATCTAATATGTGTCGCTGTTATTTTGGTAACATCATAACATCAAGATTCACACACACAATGTGTCAGACATGAAGCAAGAATTTCAGTTAAATATATTTTTAATGTTAATTAAATAGAGAAATATGAAAATGCATATTACCAAACAAACAGTGATAAATTATATAAAAGAAAGAGGTATTGAAACCCGAAAAACACTGTAACATATATATAATTATATCTTTGAGTATATTTGTGAGGTTTTATGTTTGAATTTGGGAATTAGATCATTAAATTGTTATACCAAAATTTTCATTTAACATTCAAAGAAAGCGTATGGTTAAATGGTTAAAAAAA
Source organism: Lepidostoma basale (assembly GCA_022606425.2). Lineage (NCBI taxonomy): Eukaryota > Metazoa > Arthropoda > Insecta > Trichoptera > Lepidostomatidae > Lepidostoma > Lepidostoma basale. The sequence continues at coordinate 194,296 of JAHDVF020000172.1, forward strand.
TCTTCATTCAAAAATATTATACAAGTTGATTTATGAGTTATTTATATTAATTTTATTTAAAACTATGAACACACTTTTATGGAGCATAAAAAAGAAACATCAATAATAAAAATGTCACAATTTTAAAAACAATACACATTCATAAAAATGTAACAAAATATGAATTTTATTGAATAAATATTAAATTTGATACACATTTGACAATGCCCTAAGCAAAGGAAACGTATCATTTCTATAAAACTCAATAAAACCTTAAAATTATGTTTTAATTAAAATGAATATTGAGAGTTCAATTTTATTAAACATTAAAGATAATCACTTGGTAATGTTAAATATCCAATACTCACTTTATTTGGTGCAATATTTGGAACATCCTCTGCACTTTCAGCAGATTTTTTCTGCAATTTAGCTTCTTTCGCTAATTTTTCTTGGTCCATTTCTTTTTGCAGGGCTTTCTGAATTTTGTTTTCCACATCGATTACTTCCTCTTTGTCCAATAGTTCAATCAGCTCTCCCACTTGTTCTTGCGAGAGGTTAACATTTTCTTTTCCAATTGTTTCAATAATCTGCAATGACAAAAATTAGAAAAAAACTGGTCCAAATTATAGCATATAAATTGGAGTGACATCTCCAGGCGATTTCTAGCAATGGGATAATGGCGGTAGCCTTTTACATTGCGTTAAAAAGATTTTCTGCTTAATGCTTAAAATACAATCTTCATAGATGGCGCTAGTGTGTAGATTGAAACTACCATGTAAAGGGTGGTGTTACAGATTAACATATCGTCACCTAAGAGTAAGAAGGTTCCAACTGACAAAAGTAAAAAGCTGAGAAAAATGAAGTCAAAGTTTTGTTGGTTTCGGGTGTGTATCTTGGAATAGAGGGGTTTTATTCCAATTTCCAGAGATTCTTTTACCGAGAAACGTGTAAATTTTGTCTGGCAACAGTTGGAATAATAAAATTCTAAGTTTAAATGAACCCTTCTTCAGTGAATCGTGTGTTTTGAATGATCAGATGGAACTTAATTCTTTTCGTAACATCAAAATGACGATACTATTACATGTTTTTTTTAATTGTACGCATAGATGAGGTTAGTAAGAACCCTTTTCACGAAAAAAAGCCAAATGTGAAATTTTGTTAGTTGGAACCCTCTTACTCTCAGGTGACGATATATACAACTTCCAAAAATTGGCCAGACATGGTGGTCATAGGAAAAGGTGGACTGGGGAATGTTATATTACATAAAGCGTGCGCTTAACCCAACCAATGACAGGTCATAAGCCCTGTAAACACCGCGATCAACCATATTCTGTTTCCAATTTGCATCTTCGTCTCTATTGAGATACAATTAATCCTTGAATTGATAACCCGCAATGGGTAAAATCCAGTATTCGTCTACAAGTATTTTTTATACATTCAAAATGTTGTAGAAATATTTAAACACAAATTCAAGAATAAGTATGAAAACCTTGAACTTATGATAAAATAAAATATTATATATGTAATAATATAACTGATTGATAACATACATAATCTTAATCTAGGTATATAACAAATCCATTAAAAATCATAATATTTAAAAAATAAAAATTACTAAATAGAAATGTGAAGTGATTCTGATTACTAAACCTCTGATATAGCATTATCTTTTACTCAATCATTTCACAGTGTATATAAGTTTGAATGATCAAAACACAAGTGTGCATTGTGAAGAAAAAAAAAATACATACCTTTAAAACATCATCCACTTTGAGTTGTCCATCAAAATCGTCATCTAATCTACCGAGGATGTGTTGAATTTGTGCCATTTTCGAATCATCTGGCACATTTTGAATTTTCTTTATTGCTGTCATTAATTCTTCTATGTGCACTAGTTCTGCATCACTAGCTTTAGCCTTTTCAGGTTCCGATTCCTTAATATCTTCTTTCTGCTTAACTTTTTCTTTTTCCAAATTAGTAAGCACAGTGTCCAATTTAGAAATCATAGAGTTTACTTTATTGTACAATCTGAAACATGCGAATAAGAATTGATTATATATTAATTATTTTAAGTAATTTGATGGATGATTAACGTTATATCTACTAATGGGAAAATCAAAAAAATAATAGGATATCTTTATAAAAAAATAAGGCTCAAACCGTCCTTAGCCCTTAAAGGCCGGCAAAAATTTGAAACATCGGAACGGTCTTGTAAACAATTCAATTACTCTTCACACAAAATACATAAAAACATCAAATAAATTGTAGTCAAATGTTTTAAATTTTTTATCTTATAAAACAATGAACCAGTTAGAGGCATTTGAAATGTGGCTTCACCGAAGAATGTTCAGGATTCCATGAACAGTTAGAGTGACAAACACAGAAGTCCTGAATCATGCAGGAGTAAATAGAGAGCTGACATTAATCAAAGTCCGCAAGATTTCATATCTGGGTCACATTCTGCGAGGAGAGAAGTATCGCCTGCTGCATCTAATATTGAAGGGAAAAATAGAGGGCCGCAGGGGGGCAGTGAGAACGCAGATCTCTTGGCTGCGCAATGCGAGGGAATGGACGGGAATCAGAACTGTGGAGGAGCTATTCCGAACAGCGCAGGATAGAGAAGAGTTTACCAGAGTGATCGCCAAAGTCGGGGGGACCTGACAGGGCACTTTAAGAAGAAGATCTTATAAAAATAATCAGACTTTTTTTCTTTCATTTTGAGTTTAAGAAAACAAATTAAAATAATTACATTGAAAATGTTGTTTATAAATGAAACCAAAACATTGTGCCGTACACTCAAAATCAAAGATTCTGACACAGAACGAGAAACCAAAACTTCGTAGTTCGGCGGTTATGCAACTGTGTGTGTGTGTGGTGATTGGCCGCGAGCCGCAATCCATATGCGACACGCAATACAAAAAAAATTAATTAAATTAAATCTTTGTACAAAAAGGATGAAAGTTTAACTCTAAATCACAGAGAATACGTAATAGTATATAACACACATTTTTACTTTTGGTCCATCATAGTAAATTTTCGGGATATTACAAGTTCAACTTGGAGAATATATGCGGACTGCTATTGTAGCCAGCCGGCCTATAAGAGTTAATAAAGACAACCTGGCTAGGGAGTGATAAGTGAATAAAGTGGTCTAAAAATATAAAAAATATTTCAGTTCTAAACTGGTGAAGTCGTAATGAGGTCAAGATACTAAATTGAGAGTGATGTACCTTCTAGCACCCTTCGTCTCCTTAAGTTTCAACTGTTCAACCTGACTAATTTCTTTCAATTCTTGGACATCTTCTTGGTAATCTGCCATCTCTTCCTTCAGATCAGCAAGTTCTTCTTTCTCTAATAACAGTTTTTTCTTATTCTTACCTGAAAATGTAAAACATGGATTAGAAACATTTATATAAAAAAGATTAATCGAGAAAGAACGTAAAAGCATATAGTAAAATGGAACCGAACCAAAGGAACTTAAATAAGACTCCTAGAAGATATCCTAGAAGACCGTAAATAAAAGTGAAATAAAATAATGAAGGTTGAAAAATACATATACATATTTATATATATAAAAATGTACCCAATTTGTCCAGGGCATCTTCAATGATTTCAATATCTTTGTTTGATATCCCTTCATCTTTCTTGACTTCCTTCTTCGGTTTTTCAGCTTCTGCAGAAATTATTGGAGCTTTATCGACAAGCTCGATAGTTTCTTCAGCACTGATAACAGGCGCCTTATCCTTGGAGGCCTCTTCTTGCTTGAGTCGAGCAATCTCTTCATAATGCTCTTGTCTTTCTTCCTGAATCTTCCTTTCCTCTTCTTTGATAGCATCAATCTTAGCCTGTGAATATGTAACTCATATTTGAAAAATGCATAACTCGGTAATTCGTAACAATCAAATAAAAATAAAAAAACAATATTCATGAAAATCACACACAAATTCATCTAATAAAAAGAGGTAGATATTTATATTTGTACATTAGTAATTGAAACAAACCTTATTATCAATTTTGCCTTCTTTCTCAGAAATGGCGGCTTTCTGAGACACAACAATGTTTTCAGGTAGAACAGAAATACTGGCTTTGAGTTTGTCAGTTGTCGCAACATGCTCGGGAATCATGAGAGCTCGGGATAGCAGCAGAAGGGAGGGAGGCACCTTCTCATTTAGAGACAGGTCTAGCCAGCTATTCAGCTGTGAACGGAGACGATCCTCGGGCATGCCGTATGCTCTCATTCCTCTGGAGCGACAAGCTTGCTGCAGCTCGGACAATGAGAGGCTGTCCACACCTTCCTTGGCAATCATTTTGTCATCTGCCGCCAAACTCCTAAGCTTCATTCGTAAATTGAACCTGAGGATAGTGCTAGTTCCAATAGTGTTAGACTCCAATACGCGGCAAAGGGCTACTAACTGCGGTCTGTTTAACGAATCTAATGTTATCTCATCCTCAAATAGTTTACCAAATCGTAAAATTTCCTCATTCGTTGGCTGTTCTCCGGTAGATCTAATTTTGACAAAAAACTCTGAAAACTCTTTGGCTAGATCAGAGTGGTGCTCTTTTCCCTGAGGAGCCATGTGGTCTAAAGTCTGTTGCAAAAATTTTGCCATTTCCAATTTCACTTTTAAGCTTTGCCTCATTTTATCTTCTTTCTCAACGTTTGTCTCGAAAGTAGATGGCAACATTCCTGGGAAAAACTTAATGAATACGGGTAGAAGGAATTCCATAAAAGGAACAATAATAAATACTGAGAATGGTATTAATCTAAACACGTCTCCAGTAGTACGAACTAATAACTTATGTTCCCTACGAGTAAGCGTTTTCCCGTTTAAAATTCTACCTAGAAGTTTTCTTGACACATTAATGTCAATAAACAGTAACCTAAACCCGTGATAGTAGTGCAACAGTTCATGCACAATCTTTTCTTTAAGTGTTTTCTTAACTGGTACTTTCTTTACGCTACCTTCTGCTTCAATTGCATCTGTCTCTTTTTTCTTTTTCAGAGTTTGCACCGTTTCCTCTACTTTAGAAGAGGGCTTCAGTGGTTCGCTCTCAAAATATACATTACTGACTGAGAAATGCCTGTAGAATACGAGGTTGTTGTTCGAAGATGGTAGAATTGTAAAGTTATTGTCAATGCTAAAATTATTAACGCTGGTGTATTTCGGAGATAACCGACTTAAAGGCGATGGAGATAACTTGGATTTAGGTACAATGCAAGGTAATGCATGCCCCTGAAGTTTCCATTGATTGCAATAGCAGGAATCTGCGAAGTTACAAAAAAATAAAATGATCATAAAAACATACATTATTTGTGCAATAAAAAGTGTAAATGAAAATGTATCTGTCAAAGTTTCTCTGTTTTTCGATTATATAAACAAAGAGAGTTCAATGATGAAAGCATGTTGAAATGTCAAAATATTTTAAAACGAAAACAAGTACAAATAATATTTACTCACAGTTATAGGTCTTGAGGAAGTAATTGGTCCTCTGGCCGATCATTTTTTGAGTTTTGGATACGCAGTACATTTTGTAAACAATAATCGTCGGCAAATCATAAATGATAAAATCACGCACTCAGAGAATCGTAACCTCAAGCAATTTCAAAGCAATGTAGGTAAATTTACAAGTCCAAAAGGTCGTAAGTCGTACTTCTATGTATCAAATTATTATTCTCTTTGGTTCAGAACAAAAGTCTATGGAATTTCAGCCAATGCCATCTTGAAAGTATTTACCAGGCCGTAAGTAACATAAACAATAGTTGCAACATGGAGATTTATTGGGCCGTATGTAGTATTAGAATCCCCGTTCTACATAAGTACGAGTGCCGTGATCTAATTTTATTTCGATTATAAATGTGAAATCAATGGAAAATACAAGTATGGTGGTATTATTACTCCTTAAATACGTGAACTAAAAAAAATATATATATAATACATTCATGTTTCCGCAGCGCTGGTACATCAATTTGACTGCCTAACCTCTCTTCACTGACATTTTCAACATTACGTGGCATTGGGTGCAATCATCTGCCTTATATTTTTCATTGATTTCGTCGCTCGGTATTCTATCATATATGGTTTTCCTGGATTTTATTCTCAGTGGTCTCATTTATACGTTTAATAAAATGCAATAAGAGGAAGAATAATGACATTTTAATTAAAGAGTTCAGTTTCCATTCTAATTAATTGTCTACACAGATTACTATTATTAATCAAAAACTAGATTTTTTGGATGTAGAAGTAACCTCATACTAGACTGGGTAGGCTTAGATGGGCTGGATATGTGAAGATAATGCCGTCATCTCGGGCACAAAAGAAAACCACAACACAAGAGTCGATAGGCCTAGACTCCGATGGGAGAATGAGATGAGGAAGGACGCTGCAACATTTGTAAAGATCTCTCGTTCTTGCGCTGTGTTTCTTTTATATTTAATGTTTATAAATTCTAAGTTCACGTTCTTTAACTTTCAATATTTTGATGATCAACTTGGTTACTGTCCATGTTTCTATTTATAATTTGTATAGTGCTAAGCTTACCTCTAACCCTTTAAAGAATTAAAACAATGTTTTTTCCATTTTTAGTTTATTTTTCTCGACATGTTTCGAAGGTTTTACATCTTCATTACCAGGAGAACTAAATAAATTATGTTCAGCTTATATCGTTCTCCTGATGTTGAAGGTGTAAATCCTTTAAAATGTACAGAGAAAAATAAGCTTTTATTTGTGAAAAAATAGAGGTTTAATTTATAACAAAAATAGTCGAAACGGAGTTTTTAAACACCTTAAGTTTATCCAAAATTAATAGCATATGGTCTTACTAAATAGGAACACTTTTTTAATGAAATGAACCAAAATATTATATGCGATCGCCTCATTTAAAAAATAAAATATTCTTGTAACACATTTTCAGAGTAATTATGTTAATAATTTAATGCCCATAATAATGATTTGTTCAATAAAAAACTGTCCCGAAATTTTTTCCTCTATTTAATATATTTTAAAGGCAAAATAAGTTAACCTCTAAGAAGACTTGGTTAAGTAAAGAGATTGTTCCGCCTATCGGCATAACCGTTGACAAGTTGGTTCTAGATCATGTGAAATAAAACAATCAAGCCTTTGTCAAAGTCATCGAGGACGGACAAATCTACATTATTTAGGATTTCTGAAAAGGGTATACAAAGGTTTAAAAGGCTGAAAATGGTCAATCATTTTCTTTGTGTCTACTGTCAGGTCTCCACGACGTTGGTGACCTCTGTGTAAACCACTGTCTTGCGCAGCTCTGAAGAGTCATCCATCGTCCTATTCCTGTGCATTCTGGAATGTTGCACAGCTATGAAATCTGGCTTCACTCCACTCACCCTCTTACTTCTATCTTACCCCCAAGTATTGGTCGTACTTTTCTCTTACTTTCTCTCTTGTAACATGTGACCTAAATAAGTCTCCTTCTTTACTTTGTCATACAATAGCAGCCCTCTCCTGGCTCTGGCTCTCTGCTATACTTGTGTGTTACTGATCATGTCGGTCCATGGTATACAAAGGATTCTTCAGTGTAGCCATATCTCAAATACTTCTAACCAGTTCACGATGTTCAGTTTCAGAGTCCACATTTTGCAGCCATATAAGTATAAGTACAATAAAAATGATAGATTCATTTTAAGTAGGTAGACATCATTTCAATCAAAGGGCTCTTGATTATTTTGATTCTTATTTATGTTAATTTTTGAAATTATATCACCTATTTTAATGATTGCATATTTTCAGAATTAAATTTCTATAATATGAAAGGCCCCCTTATCACTTACCTTAATTATACCTGCACCAACCTGCCTCTGGTGACCCCGGTGGGAAGAGCAATTAGTCTACTGAACGCAGTCTCCTCGGAGATGATCGAAATCTTTCATGTTAGTGAAAGTACGTTCAGAAGACAAATACTCTTGACTTTAGAAAGTATCTTGTATTCCTAAAGTTGAACTTACAAAAATAAAATAATAACTCATTATGATGAACAGATGTTTGTATTTAATATTGAAGAGATATGTTTGTAAGTTATTTTTAGATAATACGGGAGTGACATTTTTCACATTGCTAATGCTTTATCAAATACCAATGTCAGACTTTTTCCTGTACATATTTTTTACAATTTGTGAAATGTTAATTTTTAATGTGTGAGTTTCTAATACAGAATAAAAGTTCTGTTTCTTTGAAAAAAATTGTTTTTTTTTCTTCCTTGCTTAGTGCTTTTTAAAATGTGTTTTTCACTACCTTCTCTTTAACCGGCTTTTTCGTTATCCGGCCCTGGGTCGGTCCCGTCAAGGCCGGTTAAGAGAGCGCCTACTGTAATGCCATTATAAAGCCAATGTCTGCCAATGTTAGCGCCATGTCAATACAACCAGTGTGAAGTCATGCACTACATTTGGCAATTCTATCAGCCTATATAGACATGGTGTATTCCAGGTAATGTGATTTGCTGGAAATTTCATATTTTTCTTGAAACTTTTCCGCAGATTGCAGCAGTCTTTTGGAATACTTACCATCATACAGAGATGGTGTGATGAGAAGAATAATTTAGTTATTAACTTATTTTATTTTATACAAAATATATCTTCCTTATTCAATTGTTGGCATTTTAATGGACTAACAAACTAACTAACCATCCGCAATTATCCGGAGGGGTAGGCAGAGAGGATGAATCGCCACATTGTTCTATTCTCACATAACTCTCGTGCATCTTCTACATTCACACATCGTGACATGCACGCTCATCGATTGTTCCTACTTCGAACATGACCGCCTTTCAGTAATTGATTAATGTGGTTATGAGATGTCTTCCTTGGCCTTCCCCAACTTCTTTTTCCATTCACACTACTTGTATATATCATTTTAACCATTCTTCCCTCATCCATTCGTTCCATATGTCCAAACCATCTTAGTGACCCTTTCTTAAATGGGTTAAATAAATATAATAACATCAGGTAATTAAAATAAAATAAATGTTTTTACGTCAACTAGGTTGTATTTTTTTATAAAATAGATACATACATCTTAAAACACTGTTCAAACACACATTTATTATACATTGAGTTAAAAGTTAAGTGTCTTCAACCCCCTGTAGTCCAAAAAAATAACTAGTACTTCTTGGAGGATATATTTTAAACATACAAAGCGAGATATAATTTATTTGCATGCCAGAGAAACAATATTTTAACATTTTTATTTCTCTCTGAATTTATAAACACATTATTTGATGTTCAATGCAAAGTATTTCTAAGTGTTTATCGATTTTACTCTTTTTACTATCAAAAATTGGGAGATGCCTATTGGTGGCGATGAGGTTCGCAACCCATCACACCGCGTCTCCCGCGGGGCGAAAAGAGAAGGATGGAGTGCCGCATCAGTAAAAGTGTGACAGTCCATTCTTTCTGCCTACCCTTTCGGGGAGACGACGTGATGGTTAGTTAGTTAGTTACTATCAAAAAATTTTTTTACACAGAAAATTAAGTACCTACCTAATACAGCATTTTGAAGACAACATTACAAAAAGTAATTTCTTTTTAGAGATATTCATACGAAGGAAACTACAAGGGATTGAAAAAAAAAACAAATGCAAAATGTCTATTTTTTCCAGTTTAAATATTAAGTATAGATTACCATTTTTATTCATGTCTTTAAAAACAATATATGATTTCTGATATGTGGTATTATTACAATACCTAGTCAATTGAATAATGACTGTTACTTCTAAATAAACATTCATCCTTCGTGGAAGTATACAATATTATGTACACAATAAACAAAATTGTCGTATTAATAATGGAACACAACTTCAAAGTGCCAAAAAAATATCAGTCTACATGGCAATCAGTTGAAAAATTGTAAATGAGGGTACTATTTGCAAACCCGGCAAACTCCACCAACAAACAAAATTGAGATATGAATTGGGTCTTATTCATAATACACTTGCACAAATTTTTTATTGATTTTCAGTTTCAAATCAGGCTTCATTCTGAAGAATTTTGCTTTTAAAATATAAGGTTTGTTGCAAAGACGGAAAAATCCAAGCACAGGCTGCAGCACAGCTGGCAAACTCCAATTCAGCCAATCACAGCATTCTAATATGCTTGAATTTATAATGGCCACCAAATAGTTTTGTATGCAGTTGCTGCTAAATTTGCTCTACAGTTTTTCTTGTTTTTTTTTTCTAAAATACCAGAGTTCTTCCTTAAAAATATAATTATAACTTCAAAATGGACACTTTCCCCAAGCCTGTAACACCTTCTAAGACAAGAAAAAGAAAAATTCAACCTGAAAAGTGCATTTATAAAATCGGTACTATTCATATTTTTTATGTTCATTACTTATTTGTTCAATCTAATTAAAAAATACTCTCCTTAAACATAAAACCAAGACGTGTTTTGTTTAAATAATTTTTATTACTATGTTCCATGAAGAGAAAATCCTGGTTTTTACAGTAACATTTTTATTATTAGAAATAACATTTGTTTGTTGCATAGCCGGAAAAATCCTACCGCGTTTGTTGCAAAATGGCAACCTCCAAAAAAAATCATTATTTTACTTCGATTATCAACATAATGATGATTATTTCATGGCTGATTAATTTTAAAATACTAACTGGTTGAAATGAAAAAAAGAAATATTGTAAAAAAGTGCATTTTATTAGAGTATCAGTTTTTTGCGATTATTTCAAAACATCTAATGATGGAGTTTGCCAGGTTTGCAAATAGTACCCTTAAATATGATTCGTCATATTTACATGGAAATAAAATATACAATAGGTAAGTGAGTAAAATCAATTGGTCAATTATACTATAAAATATTGTTCTCTGGATCGAAAAAATTCCATAAATTATAACCAATAAAACATTTTGGAAATGTAAAATTGGAACTTTGAGTAAAACCAAAAATCTTACCCACATGTTCATGTCATTATAGAAATCATTAATGAATACAAATTTTATTTAAATAATAAACTTAACAATCCTAATTTCTTATTTTTTATGGTGTAATAAATTGTTCATTTAAATCACGAATTGTCCAAAGACATGAGTATTAAATAATTTTTATTTAAGCTCTTTTTAAGTACATTTTATTTAGTATAACCAAATATTCAGGGAAATAGTGAAATCATTAGAATATAGTATGTTATTTAGAGAATGTTGAGTCTAAAGGTCTAAGTTTAATTCAAAACAAGCATTCACATTATTTTTAAAGTGATTAAATTGTTTTCTGAAGAGAGGACCAAAAACTATTAAAGTAGATAAATAAATGTGACAAATATTTTAAACACTGGAAATTATAACCAATCGAAATAAATTAAATAATTAGTATTTTAAGAGTTATTATTATTATTATTATTATATAACCGGGTGCTTACACTCACAGGGCACAACAATTTACTTCAGTAGACATTTAATTGAAATTAAAAAGTTCATAATACACAATTTTCATTAACTGGGAAAATAGAGAAGATTTTTTTCTAGTAGAATTTCAGAATGAAAAGAACTTGATTCTTTGAAGATCATAAGACATCACTTACTTAACTACACATTGGGATTTTTTAAATTACATATAACTATTTCTGTAAACCAAAATATATTACTTTTCATCTATGAATAAGGAGATACACATTTAAATGTACATACATATAATACATACACATAATACACAACAAATTATTGTATAAACGTAAAGGGACACAATACTTAGTATTTTTATAAAGTTTTCCATTCATGTAACAACTTTTAATAAAAATACGAATACATAGCAATTTTCTAACACATCAATAATCAATACATTTTATAATATTTCAGTAGGGTTGGGTTTCAGGGGAAAATATTTAATTTGAGAATCGTTATTAATATGTAACAATCATGCAATATTTAAGTATACATTGAAAAATACAATTAAACCGGTTGCCATTTTAATTACTTGGCAATCAAGCTACATAAAATATAATATGCACCATATGTTTTCCATACTTATTCATAAGAAATACATACATATTAAAACATTGGTAGACATTTAACCCGAATGTCAACAGTATTGTTAATTATTACAACAAAATAATATGGACATTGCTGTCGGTCTTTAATTAATATTTTCTTCGTACGTGGAAGGAAAAGATTAATTAGAAATCGTGATTGAAAATTTTTGGTGAAGTTTACACGATTACAAGAAATAATGCGAGCATGCATTACTGGGTATAGAAAATACATGTGTCTAAGAACCTCAAGAGGTACATTATAATAGTTTATTACATCACTAAAAATTATTGTTTTTTTTTAAAACTTTAAGGAAGTAGTGAAGTTAGATAAACCTACACATTTAAGAGTATAGAAGCGCTAAAATCTAAAAATATGAAGACTAAAAGATTTATTGAAGAAGTTAAACCATAAAAACCTTACTCAAAAACCAACAAATGTTTTCTCTACTACATTAGTATCCCCATCTTTAGTTACTCATGAAATTAACATATATTAAAGAGGGAATAGTTTCTATGATAAATAATAAACATTGATTGATATAGCTAATATCCTAATAAAATATAATAGAATATGTATAGAAGATCTGATAGACTAAAACGGAATATAAAATTTGGCAGATGGATTGGTTCTAAGGTAAAAAAATATCTTTTAATGACAAAATTTGTTAAATTAAAACAAATTGGTACATTTGAATATTTGATTCATTTCGTAATACTATAATTAAAATTTTGACAATTTGAGCCAATGCTGTGTGGAGCCTCCGTACTATCTAATATTCAGCACATTCCTTAACAATCTAATATTTATATCCGTATCAACAATCAATAGAACAATCTCAGTATAAAAATTATATTTACAGTTCCAAAAACACTTAGCTAGTCACACACAAAAGGTCCGAAGAATTGTCTTTCAGAAATTGGGGTCACATTGAAATGATCCATAAATAATTTAGGGTGGCCAGTATTTGATTCACTTCCTAAACAGGCATTGTTGAACCGGAAACACTTACAACATGGTTATTTAAAAACAAACGACTTGTAAAAATAATGAAGTGTCTATATAGCAAATAATGTTCACTTCAGCAATCCATGAATTAGACATTTTTTTTGTCCTTCACTCTAAAAAGCTAATTTATATTAAAACTTACTGGTAATCATGCCGCAGACCAGTGAAATCGCCAAATTCTGACCTGAACATTCCGGTAAAGTATACATTTGTGTGTGGCTATGCGGCTAGTAATTACAGAATATGATTCTTGTGTAATTTGCTAGCTCCGGCTCGGACGACACTGTCACAACAATCTCATATCAATATTTCCGAATTGGAATGGACGTTACAGGCGGATGTTGCGGGTTCAGATTCCTGGACTGCCGGCGCCATCTCCCCTCAGGACCACGGGGGCAGAGGGCGGGCGCCGACAGGAGAGCGTCAGAAGGAACTGTCGAAGACCGTCATGGATCTGGATATATCTTCGTCATTATTACAGCAATCCAGAAATTCTTCTAATGTTACCACCCCATCCTTGTTAACATCCATTTTCTGTAAGTAATGATTTTTATAATTAACATTTGTTTAAACTAACCATCACGCCGTCTCACCGAAGGGGTAGGCAGAAAGAATGGACTGCCACACTTTTATTTCCTGACATATTTCTCTCGCTTCCTCAACATTCATACATCGTGTCATTTCTCTGACTCCTCACATGGCCGACATTCAATATTTGATTTATTTGATCGTGCCACGTTTTCCTCGGTCTTTCTCTATTTCTGGTTCCATTTCATCATTAACATATAAATTTTTTTACCATTCTTTCTTTATTCATTCTTTCCATATGTCCAAACCATCTTAATGATGGTTAACCATCATTAAGATGGTTTGGACATATGTATTATTTATTTAAAATACTAAAAGACGCTGAATGATTCTCACACTGTCATTGGTCTGTTGTAGAATTCACGTGACAATGAAATGGCGATAGATTAACTACCTATCACATGTCACGAGAATGAATATAATAGCTAAAAATAAATTGTATACAGTAATTAGGTTCAAACGACCTGTTGTATAAAAAAAATATTTATTACAAGTCGAATTTATCTCATAAAAGTTAAAAGCTTAATACTTCAAATGGAGCTTGTTGCATCCTTAAAAAAATAATTAAATTCTGAAAAAAAAAAACCATTATAAAGCACAGAAAACAGTTTTTTCTTGAGCCATTTAAAAGATTTAGTTACATGAACGATACCCAATTATTATTACAACATTATTAATGTGTAGATCATATAAGGTGATTGGCATTTCGTCACCTGAGAGTAAGAAGGTTCCAACTGACAAAAGTAAAAAGCTGAGAAAAATGAAGTCAAAGTTTTGTTGGTATCGGGTGTGTATCTTGGAATAAAAGGTTTTATTCCAATTTCCAGAGATTCTTTTACCGAGAAACGTGTAAATTTTGTCTGGAAACAGTTGGAATAATAAAGTTCTAAGTTTAAATGAATCCTTCTTCAGTGAATCGTGTGTTTTGAATGATTAGATGGAACTTGATTCTTTTCGTAACATCAAAATGATGATACTATTCCATGTTTTTTTTAATTGTACGTATAGATAAGGTTAGTAAGAACCCTTTTCACGAAAAAAAGTCAAATGTCAAATTTTGTTAGTTGGAACCCTCTTACTTTTAGGTGACGATTTGATGAATTTAAAAATAATGTTTAAAATAATAACATTTTCGTATGAATCATAACTAAACGTAAAATATTATATATACATCTGGTCCTTGAATAAGAAAATAAAATTCTGTACCTGGAATATTCTTTCAACTTTTTCTTTTACAGTATCCTCATCAACACTGGGTTCAGCTAGTTTTCCCATCAGGTCATATATCGCAGTCACTATATCTGTCATTTCTTCTTTGGTAATATACCCATCTCCGTTTATATCATAGAGAGAGAATGTCCACCTTAACTTTTCTTCCAGAGATCCCCGTGAAAGAATCGATAGCCCGGAAACGAATTCCTGTAAAAAAAAAACAAGCATTAGTATCAATAGTAACGGCTGAGAGAATACATAATTATTATTTATGTAATTAGTCCTCCTATTCCTTAACAATTTATTTATTTAATCCTCCATAGCACAGGTATCCCAAAGTATATCATCAACATTCTACAAACAGGCAAACCATCACGCCGTTTCTCCGCAGGGGTAAGGCAGAGAGAATGGACCGCCACACTACTCTATCCTGGCAAACCTCTCTAGCTTCCTCCACATTCATACAACGAGTCATACACTCACGTTGATTCCTCCGACTTCTAACATGACCAACCATTAAAATTTGATTAATTTGGTCATGCCATGTTTTGCTCGGTCTGCCTCGACTCCGTACCCCATTTACATCATTAACGTATACTTTCTTAACCATTCTTTCTCCATCCATGCGTTCCATATGTCCGAACCAACGCAGCGATCCTTTCATAATTTTGTTCATAATACCTTCTTTCGCTCTACATTCCTTTCTTATATCAGCATTTGAGATTCTGTCGTATATCATTATACCACACATACGTCTTAGGGACCTCATCCCTAAATTTTCACACATTCTTTAAATTATTAATTATACATAAATCACCTTTCCAAAACATTTATACATTCTTTAAATTACATAAATCACCTTATATAGACTTTGTGCACAAAATACTTGTACGTGTAATAGACATTAAAATTACTTATGTATTTAATATTTCACAAAAGCGAAAATTCGGTACTGCCCTTAGTAAAAAAGTAATGGAACCTCTGATCAATAGGGCTATTTTAAATGTGTGAATTAATAACTTAGAATTATAAAAAAAGAAACGCTATATTAGCTGGAAGAGATTACTAGAAATACATTACAATACTTTAAAAAAAATATATAGTTGTTGTATTATTGGACCGTAGGTAGGTTTTATATTATTATTTACCTCAAAACTTAGTAAGCCACTGTTATCTTGGTCCAAAGTATTGAAGACATAGTGGGCGTACTGGCTCGTGTTTGCTGAAACAAAAAATCTTTTGAAAGGCAGGAATTACATGACATTTTATACAAGTTGGACTTGCAAAATATGGGTTAAGTGATAGTTTGTTAAATTTAAACGACTGACATTTAAAGTTGCCATTGTATTTTATTATAGTTGGGAGAGCAACTTTTCCTTAGGGTACGTCCACACCGGAGTGCCTGGGTAGGTGTCAAGACACAGTTTGCTTGTGATCTTGTGTGGCCGGTCCCATAGTACGCCATACGTTGGTTCACCAGGTGTTCGCCTAGCCTCTGACCCTGGTACTTCGGTGTGGCTGTACCCTTAATGAATATTTGTGATGGTCATGTTTGTAAAAAGCGAAAATATTTATGAAAAGGATACGAAATTTGACAGCAACATTAACAGAAAAGTTCTAACAATCGTTTGCTTAGATGTAATGAAATTTGTATTCAAGAGTCATATTTAGTTTTTTATGGATTACATGTTTCATTCTATAATGGAATCATCAAAGCTTCGACACAAATCCGTAATATCATACAGGACTGGCAAAACGATAAAAGTCAGTAGAAGTGAAATCTCTTTGATGAATGCGTAATAAACCTGTATATGATAGTGTCAAATGAAAATATAAGAAGTGAATACAGTGTGAATGATAGCGTTATGAATAAAATAATGAAAGGTTCATTGAGATGATTTGGACGAATACAAGGAAAGAATGAATGGTGAACACTTTAACAATGTAAATGGAACAGGAATTAAAGAAAAACTGAGTAAAAGATGGTATGATTAAATCAATCAAATATTGAATGTTGGCCATGTGAAGATTCCGAGAAAGCGAAATATCTGTAAGACAAGATGTATGAATGTGTTCAGGATGCGAGAGAAGTATGTCAGGAAAGAACGATAAGGTGGTAGAATTTGTCTGCCTACCCTTCGAGGACACTACTGTTCTTTGGGAGATGGTTTCAATAAATACCAAATTTGATATTAATAATAATAATAATTAGGCTAATTTGTATAGCGCCGTTTTCATTTAACGTAATGTTTGGGGGCATTTTTTTTTTCATTGTCATTTTAAAGCCAGTAGTTTTTATTTAAAATTACACGTATAATTTTTCACTATAAAAAGTTGTAACCTCTGAACCATAAAGTTTTAAACTGCTAGTATTATAATAAATTTGTACAAAAACTAATTTTGGTATCTCACACATCCTTATGGATAGTTTTGCAAAGACGTGTTTGCAGCTCTCGCATGTGTTATGGCTGGAGAAACAACTTCTCAAATAAACATTCTCTACGTAATCAATAAATTTATATTTTTAATAAAATTGGTGGATTAAATGTGGACCCGGGATCCTCCATGCTTTGCACCCCGTCAGCCCCACATGGATGGACCTAGGAAGTGTAAGAGCGAAACTGATGAAAGGGCGCCACTGCGTCCTATAACAATTTCGGATGTGTGGCACGAAAGAAGAAAGGAATAAAATAAATAGAACAACTTTGGTTATTACAGTAGTATATTTATTACAACATAGAAATCAATTTAAAAGTACTTTTTGGAGATTGTATAACACTATTGTCATAATAATCATGTCCACAGAATCTAAATTCAGCAGTTGTAATTCTTAGGTTATTTTTATAAAAAAACAAACTGCAATTTTATCTCTCGACGACTGATCAATGCCTAAATTTTGTGTATATTTATTTATTTTCAGAATTGTGGGGCCCAAGTTATGCATTTCAAATCAAAATTACTTTATTTAATCATATTTACTTAAAACGAAACACTTACTCTAAAAGGGATTAAAAAACTACATACCATACTAATAAAAATTGGTATCTACTAAGTGTGTAGTAAAGTTATAAAAAAATCAGGGATTCTTATGAATACATTTATGAGCATAATGCTAATTGAAATACATTGAAAATCAGTTGTAATAAATTAATATTTTTACTTGAAATAGATATTATTCATTCCTATCTATTCAGAGTATAAATCTTAGTCTCCACAACACGTTCATACCGTTTCACCAGTAAAAAAGATTAACACAAAAACAGTCGAATTAAGTTTAAAATTTGTTAAACAAAATCAAGGCGGGAAATCAAACCGTTGAAAAGTTAATTTTCAGG
The DNA here is from genome assembly GCA_022606425.2 of Lepidostoma basale. NCBI lineage: Eukaryota > Metazoa > Arthropoda > Insecta > Trichoptera > Lepidostomatidae > Lepidostoma > Lepidostoma basale. The sequence goes on from JAHDVF020000172.1 coordinate 212,419, forward strand.
GATATTAGTCGTCAATTTCTGTCACACAAAATGGGAAGCGATTTTAAATGAACCGAAACACCAGCTTCTAACTATGAACTAACAAATTCGGCACTACAGGATAAATATTCAACACAAAATGAAGAAATATTTTTAGTCCATGAAAACTAAAAATACTCGGTGAGGGGATAAAATAAAATAAATTTTTCGAATCTTATATTTATTCTTACAATAATTAATAATAGTTCAAATAAAAACCATTTTCAGACAAAAAAAATCACTGTCCATAAAAATTCGCTTTCCTAATGTTTCAAATAAATTTGCTGGATTAGTGTAATCAAGAAGTATGAATTATTTGAACCACGCTGAATTTCCTTATGAGCAAATAAGAGGTAGGCAGATTAAATAAACAGAAATACTTGTTGAAGGAATGTGGTTCATTATTTAATTAAATTTAAGTAACATCAATTTTCTTGTTTAAGTTTTGTTATTAATTTATTTACCAAACTCACGTGTCAAAGATTTCAGGGAATGGTATTTACATTTAAACAATAAACAAAAAGTAAACATTGAAATGCTACTGATAAATTATTAAATTTAGAGTAGTGAGAAATCAGTTCCCCCCGGTCTGCTGTTGGTATACTTCTATGGTGTCTCCCTCCTCCATCTCGAGAGAGGTTGGGGTGTCATTTTCGTTTATTGGCTGTCCATCAAATCGAAATCTAACCACTTGCATTGATAGACCCTGAAACAATGTTAATAAATGTATTGATTAATATGCATTCATTTTTTGTAAACATGTTCTAATGAAATGCTACAAAAACAATATGACAAACAGAGCACACAGTTAGAGTACCATTATTACTCTATGATTTATGAGAGAATATGATTTATGGATTTAAATGTGTTCAGTTTGTGACAGATTCTTTTGTTTCAAAATGTACCACCAATCACAATGTAAAACAAGTAGACTGATATTTGTTTAAAATAAAAAAACAACATATATTGAATTTATAAGCTTAAATTTTGTTTTAAATTGATGTTCAGCCAATCATATAGGTTTTCAGATAATAGATCATTAAAATATTGTTTAAATTAAACATAAAATTATTTTAAGATTAGTCATCAAAATCTGCTGAGTCATGAGCATGAGTCATTAAAGAATTACTTTGAACATATGAAATTAAATATATTGTGGTGCAAGAGTACTTGCAATGTTGCTAGCTGGAAAATAGTTTAATTATAATTTTCAGATAACTCTTGAGGCACTGCTGTAATGCACTAGATGTTTTCAATACTGTTTACTTAAATGAACTCGGCTGATTGTCACTATGATAAAAACACAACTCACTGATTCTTATGTTTTGAAATAAAAGTATGTTCTAAATAACTTGAAAAGGTGGGATACATGGATATATATATATAATGAATGTGAAATAGAAATATTTTCTTATTTCAATTAATCAAGTTAATTAATTGAAGGTGTTTCAAAGGTTGTGAACTGCAGGACATAATGTTACAGAAAATCAATATTTTAAAAACTATTTTAGTTAAGATATAAAAAAAATTACCGCTCTGTCACAGTATGCGTTCATCAATTTACGAAGTGGTGTATGCTTCTTAATCTTAAATTGTACTATGGCATTATCCTGTCCGAGTACTTTGAGATTGATATGTTCACTTTCGCCCTGGAAAAAATAAAATTGCAACATAAACACATTTGAAATGCGAAGACACACAAATAAAAAGTAGATTTAAAAGAAACGAAGCGTTGTCGAATTCAGATAAATATTGCTTTATAAAAAAACAATAAAATAATATTGAACACGCCTATCACCACAAAATTCACAGTGAAACATGATGGACAGCGGAACTAGTTGTTATGATGCCGCATTTTGACAATGTTTTAAGACCAGGAAAATTACAGTATTTGTGATTAAAAACGGTTAAAAATGATTAAATATAACTTATTGGGATATTGTGGTGATGTAAATTGATAAACAACAGGTTAAATATGGGTAATGCAATGGTCAATTTGAACTAAATTTCGCGTTTTCTTGAACAAAGCTCAGTTGAGATGTGGGTATTGCCGGCTAGACGCCGAAGAGAAATACAGCTTTCTACTTACTTTCTTTTCGTCAGACATGTTGATAGGATGTTTTGTGAGATAGCTCAGTCACAGTTGCAATAAAATAAACTGCGGAATAGTTTACACAAACAAGTAAATTCAATTGACAGCACAATTTGCGGGCGGCGTGCTAATGGCTTCTCCCGTTATTGGCGGCTTGTAGCGGAAACAGTCGTACCAACATCGACCGGCTACTAAAGATTTGCGCGCGCAACAACCAACCTTACGGCAGTACACTGTGATTATTTAAAAAAAGTATAAAATATATTAATTTTTGCGGCAGTAAATTATGTGTGGCATACCAAAAAATTACTTATTTAAAACAATCTTTCTGAGTAAAATAAATTTCCAGAATTTATTGTTAAAAAAAAAAAAAGTAACAATATTTTTGTTTAGTCAAAGAAGAGACTTTAATTCTTAAAGTTGCTATAAACATAAGGTAAAAAAACATATATCTGTTTATGAAAAAATGTTATAAAATATATAAAAATAACATTTTATGTGCAATATAACGAAAAAATACAGTGATTTGATTTTTTCAATGCATTTTGTAAAATACTTGCCACATTAAAAAAAAAAAACGAAAATAGGTACCAATTATGTTAAAATAACAGCCAAGTACCTATTTACCCATTTGGGCCAAGCTTGTGTGTAACAAGAGTATAATATTACGATATATTTTAGTTGCGAAATTAAAGGATTTTTAAAGGACTTACACAAAAGATTTTAATTGAAGCTATTGGAATTTAATATAATCTTTTATGTCAAGAGATATAATAGCACACAATTATAAAAAAAAAAAAATTGGGTGATCTGTGTGATTATACATTTTGTCACCTTAGACAACTATTGGGTTTGTTTATTTTTTCCAAGAAGCTGAATTTGCAAACCTGTTCAGAAGCTAATCTTGAGCGATTCAAAAGCGATATAAAGGGCGTGGTAGCCTTTTGCCTCGGGAAAGTTATATTTTAATATTATAAATATGCAAGCAAATCGTTATTAAAACACGTGAAAAAATAAAAGAAATTATTACATTTCAAATTTAACTATTCACATATTATGTATTCCAGTCTATCGAAGCATCTTTAAATAAACGCAAAAATATTGAAATTAAGAGCTATGAGCTCTTGCTCGATTTTCTGTTATTTGGTTTTCCGTATTTGATTTTAGTCTAATAAATTTAAAAATAATAACAATTCGAAACCCAAGAAACTCTTATAAAAAATAACAAAATGACGTAAATTAAAAAGAAATCGGTACCTATTTAGTAGGATAAACACTATTTTCGCAAATAACATGTTGTCAGGCTTTTGGAGTTATATTACATTTGAAATATCTAATTACTTAATCTCCCGAGTGACCTCTTAACTTGAAAGTAGGTGAGCAAATATCTAAGGCCAAAAGCTTGAAAACAGCAATAATCACAACTAACCCTGTATTCCTTCTGTATTTCGACTCATTAGAGCTGCGGTGGGTAGCTCGAAGTATTCCGAAACTTATTTTAATTTTACTCTATGTGTTCCCGCACTGCAGATTACTTAGGAACCTTCGCACAGAGTTCTGTAAAAAGGAATAGAAAGTTTGATTAAAAAGTCTAATGTTGTCTTGTCACAATTTAGTAAAATATCTATTTTTATAGTCATGTAACATGTAGTCATTTCGTAAGATGTGTGGGAAGTAAAATAAAAATACATATATGCATGTCCGTTTTATAATTAAGTAGACAAAAATATATAATGATTTAATTTCAATATTGAAAAAATAAAAATAATAATAATCTTTGCAGTACATATTATTTTATTCCACTTATCTTTTCGGACCAGATGATGGCAACGAGTTGCTGAAACCGGTCGAAACTAAAGATCAAGTGTATTAAAATATATAATAACATTATTTACAAAGAACTGCTACAAAAAATCAATTAACGGCATAAATGTGAAATGAATTTGATGGCAAAAGAGTGAGAGAAAAAAATATTTGTTAAATTTTAAAGATAACATAAAATAGGCAGCAAAATACAAAACGAAAAAATTAACGTTTTGTTGAATTCTACATATTAATTTACACTTGTGAATTTAAGATGAATTTACACATTATTATTATTATTTTATTTATAAAGATACAACAGTTTTGTTGTAATCCAATAAGTAGAAAACTCATTATGGGACACAAAGGATAAGTTGTATTTAAAATAATTATAGGACATTCAGGAAATAGTAAAAGAAATTCAGTTAAAACTAAAACATTTTACATCGTTTACATTTTGTTACTTGTTCATTAAAAACGACAATATTCTAAGGCTGTGGATATCGCCTCAAATGTAAATTTCTATACCAGCCCTAATCTGCCGAATACATACGCAACAAGAAGTGAAATTCTGAAAACCGCGTTAGACCTTTTTAGAATAAATTGTCGTTTCCCACCGATAGAGAAATCGTATCGTGTTCCAAAGGTAAGCCTTTATGGAAGCTATCCTAAAAGAACTAAGATTTCTAGGATTAGATTTACATTTCGAATAAGGTGACAAGCCGAATGAAAGGTAAAGAGTATTGAAAATCCTCAGATATTTACGTGAGAATACAATATTAGAAAAAAAAAGTTTTCTCTCAAAGCAAAGTGCTTCAAAACAACACACATCGATTATTGAGGTTGGCGATTATATTCTTATTCTTCACGTGTCCTGCCGGGTCCTCTCGACATTCACGACCATTTGGGAGAGAGCCTTTCCTGTGCTGGGTGGTGCAAAACAGCTCCCCCGCAGTTCTGACGCCGGTCCATTCTCGGATGCTTCGAAGCCAGGAGAGCTGTCTTCTGCCGACCCCTCTGGGATCTTGATCTTCATCTTCACGACGAGCTAAAGTACGGTGTATTTGTTGCCTCTCGTTACATGGATCAAAATATGATATTTTATGGATCTTAACAGTGGTGAACAGTTCTCTATTTGCATTGGCTCTACGTAATACACCAGTGTTTTATATCATGTCGGTCCAAGATATTCTTAGCATTCTATGGTGGATCCACATTTCAAACGCTTCAAGGCGGTTTACTATATAATATTAACTTTAAGAGTTCACGCATCTACATTGTTAAGTAAGACCGACCATACGTAACATTTGATCATTCTTTGTCTCAGCTTTGGTTTATATTGTCGTCACAAATAAGGTTTTTAGGTTAATAAGGGAATACCTTATGAGGTGTTTCCATTTTCCAATTTAATGATAGGGTTTTGGTCCCAGTACAGGTTTTTGATTATTCTCACGTCCTTTTCATCTATACCACATCTCAGTAATATCTCAATTAAATCTGTGTGTTTAACCATGTCAAATGCTTTTTCGTTATCGATAAAACAAGGATAGATGTCCCTTCTTTTGTCATAATATTTTTGTAATAATATGTTTATTGTTGTCAGCGCTTCACGGGTACCAAAATCATTCCTAAACTCAAACTGAGTATCATCCAAATCTCGCTCGCATTTCAGTCTTATTCTGAGATGTATTATTTTAAGAAATAATTTCAGAATATGGCTCATAAGACTTATAAGGCGATAATCATTAATTGTTTTTTGGGTAATGTAATAGTAATACTATTAATGAGATAATATAATTCCAAAAGTAGATTTTTTATGGATTATAAATATTCAATATATATTTGATATAACCACAGATTTCTTTTATAGACGACAATGGTATCGATCGATAATGAAATTGAGCAGTAACATAAAAACATAAAACAAACCCTTGCTATTATATGTGAGCACCAAGTTAATTATGATAATTATATTTTATAATTATAATTATTTTATAACACGTTTTGGTGTAATTATATAAAAATAAAATGGCTTCAGGGAGAAAATATTCTCAAGGATACTAGATTGTTTGCGTATTGCTAATTAATAATCGTAAACCTTTTGTACATGAAAATCGTTCTTGTGATTTATGAGATAATTATAAAAAAACGTATACGTATGCACACAGAATCGAGGAGAGTTGTTTTAATCAAATACTTTTTTCTAAAAGTTATTTATAAAATGTTAAAAAAATCCCTTTGACAATAAATCTCCAGAGACAGGCTTGGTTATAATGAAAACGTGAATATTCACTTAATTTTGGATTTAAACAGCACATTCAAACGAGATGAAGAAATTTGTGGTTTGGGGCGCGTCACGAGGGAAGTAACCCAATTTGGTGTCATACAAAAAACAATAATGTTACGATTCGAATTAAATTTCTTAAAAATGTCTTGGGAACCAACATTTTGACAACCGTAAAATGTAAATAAAGTTAAGAATATTAATTTGTAAAAAATATTACATTTTCAAAAATATATAATATTGCATATTCAAAAATAATAAGGCAATGCACATTGGTGTTCTTCTACCGACCCTTATGTATGGAAGCGAAGCATGGAACTGGCAAAAGAAGGATGAAAGTAGAATAAATGCAGTAGAAATGAGATCTCTTAGACGAATGTGTGATTACTCTGTGTACGAGTATGGTAGAGTGTCGAATGAAAATATAAGAAGTGAATGCGGTGCGAATGATGATGTTATGAACAAAATAATGAAAGGATCATTAAGATGGTTTGGACATATGGAAAGAGTGAATGAAGAAAGAATAGTAAAAAAAATATATGTAAATGATGTAAATTTAACCAGAAACAGAGACCGAGGAAAGTGTGGCACGATCAAATAAATCAAATATTGAATGTCAGCCATATGAGGAGTCAGAGAAATCGACGCGCGTGCATGACACGATGTATGAATGTTGAGGAAGTGAAAGAAATATGTCAGGAAAAAAAGTGTGGCAGTCCATTCTTTCTGTCTACCCCTTCGGGGAGACGGCGTGATGGTTAGTTAGTTAGTTATAAATCTCAGTTTTTAAATATTACAATTTTGTGGACTTCTTAGCTGAAATTTCGACTTTAATATACTCGTACTTTTAGGTTGATCACCGGGTGCAATGCGATATTTAATTCAAATACGTAATTATACCTCTAAGTGAAATTAATAGAAAGAGTAAAAAAGACGACGACTGAAAGAGTATGGGATGTTCAAGGCGCTTTTATGACCGGAAGAGGATGTATGGATCAGATTTTTGCACTTCGAACGCTTGCGGAGAAGTTTATGGCAAAAAACCGTAAGCTTTTCTGTGCGTTTGTCGATTTGCAAAAAGCCTATGATCGAGTGAACAGAGATAAACTGTGGTCAATCTTGTCCGAATACGGAGTGAGCACAAAACTGATACGGGCGGTTGCTTCTCTCTACGAAGGGAGCACTGCCAGTGTTAAGGTAAATGGAGACATCACGCCTTGGTTTGATATCACGAAGGGTGTTAAGCAGGGCTGCGTGATGTCTCCATGGTTGTTCAATCTGTATATGGACAAGTGTATGAAAAAACTTAAAGGTATAAATGCTGGTGCTAAGATGAGTGATCTGTCTGTAAACTGTCTGCTTTACGCGGACGACGCCGTTCTCGTTGCGGATAGTGCGGACGAATTACAAGTCTTGGTGTCGAGAATGTATGAGGTATACAAGTCGAACGATTTAATGATGAATGTCGGAATGTCAAAGGTGTTAGTTTTTGAAAGGGAAGAGCAAATGACAGTTTGTAATATAAGTGTGAACGAAGAGAACTTGGAACAGGTGAGGGAATTTGTGTATTTAGGTAGCATGTTCACATCAGATGCCCGAACGGATAGTGACGTCGAAAGAAGGATTGGTGCGGGTAACAAAGTGAATGGAGCTTTAAAAATAGTTATTGGAAACAAGAATTTATCAATGAAAGCGAAAACGGCCGTTCACAATGGAGTTCTGGTCCCTTTTTTTTGTCAGTAGTCTGTTAGACTTATAAGTCCTATACTGTATATATAAAACTCCTATACTGTAGTCATAGAGTCCTCTTCTGATCCGACACTACACTCTGATCGTACACTCCCTTGGCCCGTCTTCTGTCCATGCGAGACTTACGTTAAGAAATAATATTGTGTATAAATTATACTACTCTCTCTCTCTCTCTCTCTCTCTCTCTCTCTCTCTCTCTCTCTCTCTCTCTCTCTCTCTCTCTCTCTCTCTCTCTCGCTCGATAGCTTACTGTACGTACATGACAATAAAAAACAAGAGAAAATACAAGGTATTGAATAAAAGCACTTAACATAGATATATAATAATATCAGAAAATACAATAATTGCTTAGATTTTCACGGTTGGTTGCAATATGTATTTTGGGATCTGGATCTCCATGGTAGTGAGCATTACTTGTATACGTAAATTGTATAAACCTATATGTTTACGCTAACAAATGATCTGTAAGTATTCGCCATAAGATTCTTCCAGAAATTTCCTCGAATTCTAAATTATAGCCGGAATTGAATAATTGCCATAACGATTTTTGCAAATTTCGGGCGAATGGCGAAGACCGCCGGCGCCTCCGAGACCAGAAATAGTCAGCTCTTTCCATGATGAAGGAGAATCTCGGGGAACTTATAAATAACAAATTTTGTTGTTGTTTTCAATAAAGTGCCTGCAAATAAAACAGCAAAGGAACGGCGTTATGAAAATTTCCTTGAACTCTGAATCGCTATTGATAAACACAGAAAATTGGAATAATAAATTGGGTGGCAAAACAAAAATCTACCCCTTTAACCCTTTTGTAGAATAATCCCGTAGAAATCAGATGTATACAAGTTTTCAATAAAACGTTTTTAATGTATAATCGTAAGTTTTTAACGTTTTTAATGTTTCTGTCCACGTTATCAAATCAAATCAAATCAAATCAGTTTATTTCATCAACAGACGTTACAAAAATTATTTTTAAGGCATCTATTGAGAACAGGTAAAATAATACGAGTATATTATATATAGTATACAACCAGAAACTCATGATAGATGGTTCAACATTAGGAAGACAGGATACTCTCCAGAATTAAGAGAACTTGCCTTCTGAACGTATTTTCACTAACAATTTTCTCAAAAAATTAACTGCTGATGAACTTAGGTATAAATTATTTTTTCAAAATATCGGCTTGGGCTCAAATTTATTAAAATTAATTTGCACATTAGATGCTCTACATTTACATTTGTTTAGAGCTTCAGCACAAAAATATGTATGGATAAATGCTAACCACACCCCTACTCCAACCTATTGATTACACCTTATTAGGCTATGAAAAAAAAAAAGTAAATTGTACCCACGACAATAAACAAGCGACCATTGCCAGAATTGTTGATTCAGCCCTGTAAATGTACATCAAATTGCCTAACAAAAGCTTGTTCTTGCATAAAATTACAACTAAATTGTATTGGTTGTGCACATGTATTGATAATGGCTGGAAAAATAAAAAATGATTGATTATTTGTTTTTTTTTGATGACATGTTAAAATTAGCTTTTTTGTATTAAATTTATTTTTTTATGAATAATTCTTGTATTTTTTTCCTATTTCAATTGACTAGCTATAAGTATCTTTTATCATGAGAAATAATTGGATGTTGTCACTAAAATAATCTATTTAATGATATCGTAAGTGCATTGACTGCCACCCCGAAGGTTTCAAGTTCGATTCCCGGCGAGGGCAGCGTGATTGTCACACTGTCTTTGGTCTGGTGTAAAATTCACGTGACAATAAAACGGCGATAGATAAGCTACCTATCACGTGTCACGAGAATCACTATGATAGCTATAATACCCTTTACAACGGTTTGGCTCATGCTGTCATGATGTAAAGAGCGATTCAACAAAATAATAATAATACATTTTTGATAAGGCTTTAAAAAATCAAATCAAATTAGTTTATTAACTCAATAGACATTACAAACAGGAAAATGTTTAAGGCATCTATTTAGTACAGGTAAAATATTATAAAAATACAACAAAGTACCAGGAACGCATTAGAGATGGTTCGACATTAGGAAGACAAGATACTTTCTAAAGTCAAGAGTATTTGTCCCCTGAACGTACTTTCACTAATATGAAAGACGTCGATCTCCGAGGAGACCGCGTTCAACATACTAATTGCTCTTCCCACCGGTGTCACCAGAGGCAGATTGGTTCTGGCAGCCGGTAGGTAAATATGTTAAATAATGAATACGAATGAAAACTTCCGTTTTCTAGAAGTTATATTACATTTTATGTGAATAACATGTTTCGACATTTGATATTGTCTTAGAAAGGCGAAACATGTCATTCCCATAAAACGTAATACAACTTCGTTTTTTAAATAGGATTTTTGTCTTTATTTCGACAGCGACCGGTTTCGCCAGGCTTGCTGACATCGACAGACTGGTGACAAACTGACTCTTTTATATACATATAGATAAGACAGAAAGGCACAAGTGGAAGTAGTTAAAAATACCGTTTTATTTAATTATAATTTAAAATGAACTTCCATTAAGAGATTTCAGTAAATTCATTTGATTATAATAAAATAGACGTTTTCATTCGTATTAATTAATTTGTATGCTTATAATATTTCCAATAACTGTTTAAATAAACTCTGAATATTACGAGTTGTTTGTGCGATTACGTATAAATTCAGGAACAAGATCATTCTAGTTTTAAAAAAAGAGTTGGTGGTGTTTTTCCATCTCTGCAGTTTTCAATCATAATAAAACCATGAAGGCAACGGGTACTCAAGAATTCAGCCCAAGTTTGAATAAAGAATATGTGCGCTATATCTGTGGAGATAAAAAGTTCCTTTCCCTATCTAGTTTCTTATCGCATTGATCATATCAACGGAGGGTTTCAGTGAGTTTGAATGGAACCGCCACTGGAAACAGACTTCGCGATTTCACACAATTCACGCCAAACGTATCTGCCATCATTCTTGAATAAAGAATTTTAAGACGTAAGAATTCCTGAGTTAAAAAAAAAGTCTGGAATTTATTGAGATACTGTTCGAAATTGTTCAAAATTTCGTAAATCTAAAATATATTTCTTGTTGCTTGAAAGTTGATTTGTAACTTGATATTAAATACTGAATATTTTTAATAGAAAGCGTAAAAAAGACGATGACTGAATGAGTATGGGATGTTAAAGGCGCTTTTATCACCGGAAGAGGATGTATGGATCAGATTTTTGAGCACTTCGAATGCTTGCGGAGAAGTTTATGGCCAAAAACCGTAAGCTTTTCTGTGCGTTTGTCGATTTGAAAAAAGCCTATGATCGAGTGAACAGCGATAAACTGTGGTCAATCTTGTCCGAATACGGAGTGAGCACAAAACTGATACGGGGGGTTGTTTCTCTCTACGAAGGAAGCACTGCCAGTGTTAGGGTAAATGGGGTCATCACGTCCTGGTTTGATATCACAAAAGGTGTTAAGTAGGACTGCGTGATGTCTCCATGGTTGTTCAATCTGTATATGGACAAGTGTATGAAATAACTTAAAGAAATAAATGCTGGTGCTAAGATGAGTGATTTGTCTGTAAAATGTCTGCTTTCCGCGGACGATGCCGAGAACGGCATCGTCCGCGGACGAATTACAAGTCTTGGTGTCGAGAATGTATGAGGTATTCAAGTCAAACGATTTAATGATGAATTTCGGAAAGTCAAAGGTGTTAGTTTTTGAAAGGGAAGAGCAAATAACAGTTTGTAATACAAGTGTGAACCAAGAGAACTTGGAACAGGTGAGGGAATTTGTGTATTTAGGTAGCATGTTTTAGTTGGTCATGTCAGAAGCCGGAAGAATCGACGTGCGTGTGTGACTCGTTGTATGAATGTGGAGGAAGCTAGAGAGGTATGTCAGGATAGAGAAGTGTGGCGGTCCGTTCTCTCTGCCTACCCCTGCAGAGAAACGGCGTGATGGCTTGTTTGTTTGTTTAAGTTGTAATACCGTTTTTGAAAAAATTATTAACGTATTGGAAATTTTGATATAATTCCGATAGTCACGATAATGGAAACATATCAGCAAAGCAGATATCAGATTTCTTTTTTATTCTTTCTCCAACACATGTTATTTGTGTATCAATTGTGTATTTTTTTTGCTGTTGTACTGCTATGTGTGTACGGCGGAACATCGAGGGAGAGTGGCGTAGCTTAAATGTGGTCTGGGTCCCATATATATATATATATATATATATATATATATATATATATATATATATATATATATATATATATATATATATATATATATATATATATATATATATATATATATATATATATATATATATATATATATATTATTATTATTATTTAACATAAGTCCCGCATGGACGGGGGACAGGCCTAGGGAGTGCACGAGTGAAGCTGACGAAAGGCGCCGCTGCGCCTATAACAGCTTCGGGTAAGCGGAGGGAGCCCTCTATGGCTCGGCCATATACAAAAAAAGGAAACATATCGAAAATCGGTGTTGAAGTTATTTGGTTGTTTAAATGCTAGATACAGTTAAAAATGAGTATACCAGAGGAAGTCTGAAAGTCACACCATAGCGGAAAAAGCTAGGGAACGTTATCTGCAATGATACGGTCATGTGAGCAGGACCTTACATTGAGAAGAAAAATATTTCACTTACAAGTATAGAAGCACGACGATTTAAACAAGTTCTAATTGAAATTTCGAATTAAATATGCAATAAAACAATTGAATTGAGAATAATCAAATTGATATTTAATACTGCGATCGACTTTTTCTTTCGGTGCCGTGTCAGGTCCCCCCAACGTTGGCGATCACTACAGCAAAGGAATCTCTATCCTGCGCCATTTCTAACAAGTTCTGAACTCTTGTTATTCCTGTCCACTCTTTGATGTTCTGCAGTCAGGACAGCTGCCTTCGACCAACTCCCCGACGTCCCTCCACTTTACCCATTAATATCAGTCGAAGGAGTTGATATTCTTCTCCCCTTAGCACATGATCCAAATATGAGACTTTTCTAATTTTCCCACTCGACAACAGCTCTCTATTGACTCTGGCTCTCTGCAGTACGTCTGCATTACTGACCCTATCGGTCCACGGTATACGGAGCATTCTTCGGTATATCCATATTTCGAACGCTTCCAACCGGTTCATTACATTCACTTTCAGAGTCCAGGTTTCGCAGCCATATAGTAGAACAGACAATATATAACATTTAATCATTCTTTGTCGCAGTTTCAAGTTCAGATTGATTGCGATCGACAGTTGAGCGTTTAACAATTATTTGAGGTATTAAGTAATATTTTAACTTTAAGAAAACAAAATAGTTTATCTTCATATGTATCTCGTATATCATACTATTGTTTCGGAAACAGTTAATAATTTAGGTACTATTTGAACAAATAACGAAATCTACAATGAACAGAATTAATCCAAGAATTTTAATTAATTATTTTTAATTATACATTATTGCAAGAATGCTTCTAATGATGTGTCATATTAATTATGCTAATATATAACAACCCACCAGTAAAACAAATAATGTTCTAAAACAATAAATATTTGTACTTTTGTTTCTGTACATTAAGCCATTAGGTATTTAGTATTGTGCGGGTATAAAAAACATATTTCTCTCACCAACATACTTTGTTGGCAGCAGTTTGAGCGGAAGTTTTATCTCCCGACATCCCGGAAGTTTACATTTTAGGATGTCAGTCTAATACCTAAAGATTCGGCTTTAAGTTTTAAAGAAAAGGGGAAGCATTAAAAAAAACATTAATTATTGTTGGATTGCGGCTGATGTAAAACCACATATTTAAGGTTATTGAATTTTTAAAAACAAAATTACTACAATATTATTTGTATTATAATACAATACTTATTTTTAACTGACAATGCCAACGCTAACGTAACAACGTAATGTTAATTGTAACAATGTAAAAAAATAACCGTTTTAAACAAATATAATAAAGTTTTTTTGTGTACCTAGTATAAACACTCACTTTAATAAAAAAATAAAATAAAATATCAAACATATTTCGGACACACACAAGCCCTTCATCAGTGATATGATATAAATGTAAATATTAAAAATATATTAAAATTATTTTTAACCTATGTGGTCAGTTTTGACAGATATTAAAATTAAATACCAAACATGTTTAGTGTCCGAAACATATATGGTATTTAATTTTTATTTTTTAATAAAGTGAGTTTTAATACTAAGCAAATAAAAAAATAAACATTAAACACCTACAACAGAATGTTATGGCGAATATAGTATAAATTTAAAATAAATGTTTGTAAAATTTTTCTAGATACATCATTAAATGTGTTAAATATATAATTCTATTTTTATTCAAACCATAATAAATAATGGTTCATGTTAGAGAAAAAAATGATAATTTAATTTAAGAAAGAAAAAACACCGATGAAGTTTTTTCATTATTAAGTTTTTTCATTCTATTATTCTATGTAGTTTAGTCTGGTTTCTTCACGTGGTGAAGTTGTCAGGAAACTGTCGAAACCGGTTGGAATTAAAGTCAGAAAAATAAGTGATACCTATTTAATTGTTGAAATATCTATTTTACGCTTCATAGTTAATTTTGATAATATTATTAAAAATAAAATTGCAAGATTTTGGAATATTGTTGCCATAATCAAAAGTTTTCTATTAAAACGAATCGGCATTTCAATACTTATTTTTTTGTGTGTATAATCTTCTTCTCTTCTTTTTCTTTTTCTGACTTGATCTGACGATCTGTGACAAAGAGAAATCATTTCTCTTGAGATGATGAGGTCCAGCTGTTCCTCTGTCACTTCCAGGTGGTCTTCTAAGTGGATGGTGTTCAGAAGGGATTTGGTCAAAGGGTGTATATGGGAGTTTGTTACTATACATTCTATCTTCAAGGTCTCTCCAGTATTTTCTTCTGAATCTTCTACACCGAACGATGTCGTCTATTTCGCAAGTTTTTCTGCATTACAGACACGATCTCAGAGAGTTTTTTCAGTAATGGATCTTAGGACATACTCGTTAGACTGAAGTGTAAAGTGGTCATGTTAAATGTTACGAAAAAAATGAGTTTATTAAATTTAATATTTTGTTTCTTTCATGTAATTAAAAAAATCGATTGGACATATTGCCCTTTGTCGGGTAACCGCGTAGTTTACGGGCCAAGAATCTTGCTGAAAATATCGAACGTCCTTTCCGGCAGTTCGTTATTTCCGGGAGATATACTGAGCCGACTGTCATAATGTTCCGGTAACGATAAACCTATGTCTTATATCGGGCAACGAGTTTCACAATTTATTCTACCCAAGAATTAATAACTCGGGAGCGAAAAACCATTTAATTATATTTCAATCGTTATTACTAAAATATTAAACTAACTAACCATCACGCCGTCTTCCTTAAGGGGTAAGCAGAAATAATCCTCCCTCTGGTGACACCGGTGGGAAGAGCAATAAATCTGCTGAATGCGGTCTGCTCGGAGATGGACGTCTTTCATATTAGTAAAAGTACGTTCAGAAGGCAAATACCTACTCTTGATTTTGGAGAGTACCTTGTCTTCCTAATGTCGAACCGTTACGACGGTAACTATGTTCATTCAGATTATGATAAACTTTTTTTTTTTTTTCAATAATCTCTTTTCGAGAAATCGATGCAACCGTGAAGAGATAACTTTGAGAAGATAACTTTGTAACCGTTTAATATTTTTCAATAAAAAAATATATAAACCCATATTCCTTAATTATCCCTTTCAACAAAATTCCGAAAATCACTTATTTTTTGGCCATCACAGTGGCTATCCCCTCAAACAATTCATTATGGGATAATATCTGGGTGCCGGGTTCATATCAGGTCACGGTGATATCTTCAACGAAGTTGGGGATCGAACCAACAAAAAAATTGTATTTTCGCAACAATTTATTGCACCCTTCATAAACATGTTTCGGATGGTACTTATAATTCTTTGGAGTATTTTTAACGTAAACTTTTACTATGAAGAAGGACGAGAACACTCTGAGACATGTTTGTGAAGAGAGCTAATAAGTATTATGTAAAAACAATGTTTTTAAGTATTCAAATGTGAAACCACACCATAAAGCGATGGCGAAATATTAAATTTTCTTACTACGAGTATGATTGGCAGTGTAAAAACAGCCTATCAAAATTGAATAGTTTTTTTTATGAACAACATGTAACATTATAATTTTCGTGCGTGAAAGATTTCATGTTTTGTAAAATCAGCCAAAAACGGTTTTCAGGTCTATCGAAAATAAACTTTTCAATACTTAACTTAAGCTACTCGCATTTTATTGCAAAGAGAGGGGTTTTATAGTTTTTACAAGAAAACTCGTAAACGCACGTAAAGGGCCTAGTAACGTTATTGGAATAACTAAAAGTGTTAGCTAAGTGGAAGGAGTTGACAAAACCTCTTATAATATGTCTTCCTGGTACTGAATAACGAATCAGCTGTAAAGGTGTGGGGTATATCGATTACTTCTAAATCAAATAAACGAGACCAAAATTAAATACACATTTAAGTTGTTTTAAAAAAAATCCAGGCAACTATAGTTTCTCGATTTTCCGGGTTAATCTAAAAGCATGAAAAAATGTAAACAAAGAGAAATTTAAAACTATGCTATATGCACTTATATATACCTACTTGCAATGTTTTATGAATATGAACTACGTTTTATTGCAAACTCGAAACTTTATGACATGACTATAGAGCCACAAACGTATGTTGGCGGTGGGGCAAATATGAACTAAATGCCCAATGTCATTGTGACAGATTTGAGTTTTTGTTTTCATTATAAGTAGGTACTATTTTGAAATATTATTGTTTTTATAAAATATTTTTGAAACACATTTTTAAACAAGTTTTGAGTATTACACGAGTTTAACAACGCCTAATTTAAATACCTTGTTTTGTAATCACCAATACTGGGTTACGCAAAATAATTTTTATGACAGTTTTTTGACTTGTAAATGAAATTGCTCTGATTACTGTTGTATGACAGGTGTAGAAAATAAAAGGACAACAATTTGGTATTTTTTTGCGAAATTTTTAAAATGTGTTAAAATAAAGATTTACATTAAAAGTTAAAATTAATAACTGATTAAGATTGTAAAGTGAACCAAGTTTTTAAAGGGTAGAAAATATTTATTTCCGTGAATATTTAACGGGTTGCAACTAGTGGAATCTAATAAAACCAATTTGAAAGCACATTATTATACTGTTTTTTTTTGTTTGAATAGAAATTATAATTAAGCAATAACAAATATTTGTGAATGTATACTTATACCTGTATACAAATCCTGGATTTACACCAAAGGGTGGTTAATCATTCTCCATAGATGGCGTTAGTGGGTCGGTTGTATAGGTTAATTCTTGAAAAAATTCACAAGTGCAACCAAATCTACATAGATGGCTGACTGAAACTGACACGTGAAGATAAATATGGATTTTGAAGTATATATACATCTTCCAAAAAATTTGTCATGCATGATCACAATAACAAAGGTGGAATGGGGAATGTTGTAATTACATAAAAGCGTGCGCTTAACCCAACCAATGACAGGTCATAAGTCCTGTAAACACCTTGATCATCCATGTTCAGTTTCCAGTTTACGTCTTCGTCTCTATTGAGATACAATTAAAAATTAAGCAATAAATTTAAATACTATCTTTCATCTGTTTTACACACACTGGTTGCAATACAAACAATTATACGACAAAATGAAATTATTCTGTTACGTTAAGTTTCCAGAAACTAGTAATTCTATTCTCCTTATCTCATTCATTTCTAACATTGTATTTAATAAACCAAGTGCGAGAGATGGCGCCTCAGATTCTATTACCGCATTGTATAATATTATACGATATTATCCTCATAACTATAGTTATATATGTAAAAGAACGATAGGGCTGTTTCATTAGAAATTATCTAATCAAATTTAAAGTTAAGATACTCGAGAATGATGTCTCATATTGTTTGAACTACAATAAATTTGATAAGATATGTCGAACAATACAAATTGACTATATATTGTGTTTTTTCATTAACGTTCTTATGTATAATAAATCAGAATTATTTACGTTGATTACTATTAAAAGTATAATTAATAAGTTGGTGGTTTAGAGTCATGCAAAGCAGAAAAAAATGAGAAAATTTGAAGAGAAACTGAGTTAATGACCGTGGGTAGAGATGAGCGCCAAATAAATATAGAGATAATGGGCCAAATAAATAATGCGCCCTTGAGGAGATAACATCACAAAAACGACACTTTAAAAGTTAGCATATTATTATTATTATTATTAGAGATGGCTGGAACTGCGATCAAGAACGTAAAGACTTTAGTTTACCTGGGGAGCAGCATTACATGGGATGGTCGATCAAAGAAAGACGTCGATAGTCGTATCCACCAGGCTAAACTTGCCTTCAACAAGAAAGCTAATTCGAGTCCAATAATATAGACCGAAACCTCCGAAAACAACTAATAAAAACATCGGTGTGGAATGTTTTACTATACGGCTGCGAGACTTGGTGCCTGGGCGAAAGAGAGCGCAAAAGGCTGGAGGCGTTTTAAATGTGGACCTACCGACGAATTGCTTATGTCTCATGGAGGGACCACGTTACAAATGAGGTGTTTCTCAGCAGAGTTGAAGAGAATAGACATATGTTGAACACCATAGCGGAGAGGTGCGCGAGATGGATTGGTCATGTGTTGCGACACGAATGTTTCCTGTATGATGTATTGGAGGGAATGGTCGAGGTATCGATTGAAAGAGGACGACCTCGCCAGGAGTACTTAAACCAGATTTGCCGAGATATGGACTGCACCTCTTATGCGGAGTTGAAGAGAGTTGCCGAGGACCGAGCGGAGTGGAAAAGGAGATGCATTGCCTTATTGCAGACTAATCTTTAGATTGAGACCGGAGAAACAGACATCTAGCAGTGTTTTATGTATTTCTGATATTTTGTATGGAATAACTTCCAATACGATTTGACTTTAAGAAGAAAACTTTATTGCTAAAGAGGAACAGTAACTTAGGCTTCGCAATCGTATCTGCTCTTCCTTTGTGCCGTATTGACTTTTATATTGTGTCATTAACAATGGTGTCTGTTTGACGCTACGCGTGAATAAGTGTATCGCGAGGGAAACGCGTAGATATACTCGTATACATAACAATATGAACAATGGTGTATGCCTGACACAAAGACACGTGGAAACACGTGGACAAGTACATAATAAGTGGAGAGATAGCTAGAGAGAAGAAGAAGAAGAATATTATTAATTTAAAAATACGTTCGATAGGGTAAAGTAACAAAAGTTTCGAGATACATATTGTTCCAATAAGGGTACGGCCACACCGAAGTGCCAGGGTCGGAGGCTAGGAGGCCACCTAACGAACCAACATATGGCGTATTATGGGACTAGCCGACCTATAGGGTTCGCGCCACAGGGCGTGATCACAAGTGAACTGTGTCTTGGCGTCTACCCAGGCACTCCGGTGTGGCCGTACCCCATAAGAGATGGTAGTATGTCCTACAATCATGTTTCTTTTGAATTCAAAAGTTTTTAAATAAGTGACGATATATGAGTTTATTTATTTACTGCCGTATCAGTTTTTTTTATACAACAGGTTTATTCAAAACAATTATTGTTGCCGAATTGCCGAATATATACATATTACATGAGCTTATACTCTTAGGTTTGAACACCAAAATTAGAGAGATATGTGAAGTTGAGGAGATGATAAGATGGAGTAGACAGCGAAGAAGGGACTGGTACTGTCATGTTCAAAGAATGGACACCACCAGACTCCCCCATATTGCACTACATAAACAGCCTCATGGGACTCGTCCTCGTGGAAGACCTCCTAAAAGATAGAAGGACAGCTGGGAGTCTACCTCACAGGAGGAGCAACACTCTGGAGAACAGACCACATAGGTCTACAACAAGGAAGAAAAATAAGTATAAGAAGCGAATGAATGACGCGTAGTTAATTTGATAAATGTCCACAACAACTGATATTCCATTTAGGACCTCATGGAATGTTGCGTCAGGACATTTGTTCTGTTGTCACTTTTTCTCACTGCGTTCTCGGTAAAGAAGTTTCTTATTTGATTTTTCACTCTAAGCCAAATCGATGCAAAGTGGAAAGTAAAATAATTAAGCAAATGTCTTCAATTACCATCTAACTGCTTATAAATCAATATTAAATTAATTGTACTCACAAGAAAACTTATTCAAATGGACTTGCTAGACTGCAGGAAATGTCTTTCACATTGTAAACATTTCTTGCAAGTAGATAAGTACAGGTTTCCATAAGTTGTGTTTGCTACAAACATTTCAGATATCGACACACAGAAGTCTTCTTATTAGTAATGGATGCTTCGTTTCAGGAATAGAGCGGTGTTGTGCAGACTGTATGTATGTATACACACTTTTAGAGATAATAATGAGTGCATTTAGGTGTTTTTTATTTTTATTTTTCACCATTTATTTGAAACGACGACTCGAGATGACCTTCGTGGCAGAGTGGCATTCCGTATTAAAGTTTTTTTTTATGACTTTTCCTTTTTGAATATATATAACGATTAAGCACTTCGAATTTTTACAACCATTTTTCGGTTGTGACCCAACCTTTTTCGATGTATAAATTTTAACAATACATTAAAACAGGGTAACTAAAAAAAGGTGGAGTTAGTTATAAAGGTGGAGGAGATTTAATTAGGATTGAGAAGGGAGGAGGAATAACGGTAACATTTCGAATATAGGAATTGAATTTTAATTCATTTGGTTGTTAATTATATTTTCATATTTTTGAGGGTGGCAACAGATGGGCACCCAGGATACTCAGTTGGAGACCATGGGAAAATAGGCGAAGTGTCGGAAGGCTACCGATGAGATGGACCGATGATATTGTCAAAAGGGTTGGAAAATCTTGGATACAAAGGAGAAAGGATAGAGACGAGTGGAGGAAATTGGAAGAGGCCTATATCCAGTAGTGGAGGGAAAAAGGCTAGCAAAGAAAAAGAAGAAGAAGATGGCTTTTTATAATTACTAAAATTTCAAAATTATATTAAATTTTTATTATTAATATGCAAAATTTGAATACCGTTTTCTTCGATAAATATATGATAATTTTCATTTAAACTATTTTTTAGAAAGACACGTAAAAAGTGTAATAAATATTTTAAAAAAGTGTTTGGGGGATGTGGTGAGAAATAAAAACAGTGGAGGTTTCAGCGTTTATTGCAGGTCACAAGTAATCATACATTAACAGTATTACGTACTCGTGATGGAGCGTGCGCCTGGACGTCGATAGCAGCTGGGGCTGATGGCTCACTGGGCAGTAGCGTCGGTCGGCGGGAGCGAAGACTCGTCGGAAGTTACGTGGCGTAGCAGTGTAGACAGTAGAGTGGCTCGTGGGATAGTCGGGGGTTCTTTGTACGAAGACTTGACGGCGTAGACTCGTGTCGGTTAGAAGTCGCAAGAAGGAATGACGTAGTAGCGTGGCTTCGTAGGTCGGCGGGCGAGGGAGTCCGAGATCCCTCGTGGCGTAGACTTATTAACGTAGACTCGTGTTTGTTAGAAGCCGTAATACTGACTGACGTATTGGGTGGTCGGAAGTACCGCTTTTATATGCTTTGCTTCCCTTTGTACATGATGCCCTGCTCTAGTGACCTAGTGTAATGTATGTCATCATTGCGATAAATAGGTCCTAAGTCAGGCGTTTTCGGTTATTCGTGTCATATATTTCATCACGAAATATGCTGGTTTAGCAGTCGAATTCCACTTATGTGGGTCACCTACAAGTGTAGTTATTTTATATTTATTCAAAGAATATTGTTCGAATGTGTATCGGAATTTCAGAGTGTTTTTTTTAAAACGGGGAACAGCCCTATATTCATTCGATGCGAGAAGCTCCACCTTTATACAAATGACGTGAATAATTTTACATTGCGCGGCAGCCGGCTGAATCACGAAAACAGCGTAAAGATATTACCACTGACATTACGTGTAATGGCTGAATTATAACGGGAATACATCATCCGGGCGAGAATATTATGAATACTAATAGTACAAAACAGCTCACTGCTTCTCGCCATTAGGGATACTACTACGGGTAAATGTTTCCAGAAATTTCGCTTCATATAAACGTCAGTTTATTAAACCGTTGAAACACATAGCAACATTGCTTACTTGCTAACTGTGAGATGGAACCTGTTTCAAGTAGTAAAGGAATAGTAAATGAGAACATAATTGAATCTTAGTGCACTCACATTTACATTTATAAAATACATCATAATATGGGTTTGTCTTAAAAATGCGATTGTGTTTTTGGTTTTATATTTATTATTAATAAAAAAATATATAAATAATAGTGACAAATTTGTTTAGCCTTGCAAAGTCATTCTCAAACGCATTGAGAATGCGAAACGAGTTTGAGAACGCCACTATATATTTGTCACTATTATTGATATAATTTTAATATACTAACTAACTAACTAACTAATCATCACACCGTCTCTCCGAAGAGAAGAAAGAATGGACTGCCACACTTTTCTTTCCTGACATATTTCTCTCGCTTTTTCAACATTCATACATCGTGTCATGCACGCGCGTCGATTTCTCTGACTTCTCACATGGCCGACATTTGATATTCAACATTCAATATTTTTTAATATACTATATAATAAAAAAAATAAAAAAATCAATGTAAAATAAAAAATAGTCGAGTTTATATACATAGACAGAATACGTTTTTAACTGTTAAATTATAAAACTCTGTTTATGTATCCCAATTTTAATTTTTAATTTTTTAATTTTTCACGAAAGCTGTTTCGTCAGCTTAAGTTGACATCATCAGGTGTTACACTAATTTATCAACTGTTAATACGAATACGTTTTAGCAATTACTAACTGCTGATAAACTCCAGCTATCTCCCTATCCCTGGTGGACACCGTTCATCTGGTATTCCGTGCAAAGCGATAGAAGGGATTTATCTGTTAGATTCTAAGCTACTCATAATATAATACTGCCATTAGCTAAATGTCCGGTCCAAACGGTTGATGATGGACATTGTGTTTAAATATACCACCATAATATTGTTTAATAGGGTAAACTCAGGTTATTTGGTGAACATCAGTCACTTTTACATACATTACCTACAAACCTTAATACCGTACTAGAGGAGTTTAGAGGAGGAATCATGAAACTTGCTTACTGTTATACAAATATAATAAATGCAAAAAAATTCTTTCTCAATTCTGGTTTAAAAAACTAATTAAAATGTTGTAAAATTGAAATATTTAAGGTTTGTTAAAAATGGCACATCTTATATTCAGTGGTTTAAAAAAGGTATAAAAAAGTTAAAAAATAAAACGTCACAAATAAATTAATTTATGTACAGTAAAACCACGATATAACGGATTAATTGGGGGAGGGAGTGTCCGTTAAATATAATTTTTTTTTTAAAAATAAATCAATTTTTTTTTGAAAATATGTACGAGTACACTGTATTTAGGTAGATATAAATAAACAATATAAAACACAAACAAAAATCTTTATCAAATTAATTGTCTTCGGACACTCGTCGTGAAGTGACGTTGGTGTTTGATATCGATGCGCTTGCTTTCGGTAATCCTGTTTTGAAAAAGGAATCAAGTTTTGTTTGCACTTTTGAAGTTTGCTTTTTTTTTATAATCAATTCTCTAAAATTGAGAAAATGCGTATAATTTAGTTTATATATTGTATCTGAGTAATATATACGTACGAACGAATAGTTATTAGATCGTCAAGATGTGATCTTACTACTGATAACTTAATTTTTAGCAATGTTGTTTCTTCTTCTTCGTTATCTTCACTTCCGTCCTCGGCATTATGTCTCAAATTCTAGTGCTAGACGTATGGCGTGATTATCATGGCCGCTAAAAATTGTTTACATACGACAACACTTGAATTTAAGCATGTATAATATTAACTTTTTTTCCGTTATATCCGAAATTCGTTAAATAGAGGTCCGTTGTATCGAGGTTTTACTGTATTAACAAACAGCTGCCAGATAAACAAAGGTTTTATTTTAGAAATCTTTGTGCTATCTTAAAACAAGTGATGAATTTTAAGATTTCAAATGCAAAAACGATACAAGCCTTCGATGTAATAAATAGCTGCTAAAATGACGCAGTAAACACGAAATACTTGGGAGTTGCGTATATCACGAAATTAGCATATTTTTAGGTACCTGGTGCTTTTAAGAAACCTCGAACCCAATTTAATAAACAAAATTGGTAAATTTATTTGTTTGTCGGATGGTTTCTGTTTACCGAAAGCAAAAGTCTTTTCGCTTCCATTGAAAAAAAAGTACCTTCAGTTGTTTGTTTTTCTCCATTTATTGGCATATGAGGAATTTCTCTTTGAAAACATGGATTTCATTTTTCAAGGGAAAAACATCTTCGTATACAACTTTTTTGTTTTCGTTTTTATTTTCATTGATTGCCTATTGTTATTTTTATGAATATTTTCTTCCGATTTTCTAAGCTAATTTTCCTTTGTTTGTGTTTTGACAAAACATCACAAGGGAACTTATTTTTGTTTATTCGGATAAAAGTAAAATCACTTTTTGATATAAAATATTTCAATGTATAGTTGTGTGATTTCACGTGTATTGAAATAAATTGTTTTTTTCAATTCGATCATTAAACATATTTGATTAATTTATTCTGTTAATATTTGATATTAGATCCGTAGTGTGATAATGGAAAGAGAAGCCGTAGAAAACCAATGAAAGCTTGGCATGAACAAACTTATCAAATACTAAAAGCCGGCCATATTTGAAGTCGGAAAAATCGACGAACGTGCATGTAATGATGTATAAATGTAGATGATGCTAGAGTGTTATTTGAGGACAGAGCAATATGGCGGTCCATGCTCTCTGCCTCTCCTGGGAAATGGCGTGATGGTTAATTGGTTAGTTTTAGTATATAAGGAGGAAGATGTTGCCAGCAGACTCAACAAGGCAAGGGGAGCTTTCGCTATTCTTCGCCCTGTATGGCGTTCCGGTATCATTTCGAAAGAGCTCAAGCTCCAAATATTCAGCAGTAGCGTTAAAAGCGTACTGCTGTACGGATGTGAGACTTGGAAATATTCAATATTCAAAATCTTTTGGCCCCAAACAGTGTCAAATGCCGTTCTCTTGACCATGGCAGGCGAAAAGCCAATTAGAGAACAAGTCGTTAGACGCAAATGGAAGTGGATCGGTCACACTCTGAGACGGAACCAAGCCTGCATCGCTCAGGGCGCACTAGACTGGTCCCCTATGGGGGGAAAGAGAAAGCGAGGCAGACCTAGAGCCACCTGGAGAAGAGCCCTGCAGGACGAGATTAGGCAGCAGGCCTCACTTGGGAAGATGTTAGGCATCAGACATGCGATAGAGTCGGGTGGAGAAGGTTCCTTGAGGCCTTATGCACCACGGAGGTATGACAGGGCAAAAAAGAAGAAACAGAAGTATATAAGGAAGCCTTGTGGTGTCCATTATTTGAACATGACCTTTCCTATTTCTCCTTTGCTGTCTACTGTATCTTTCGATATCATCTGCCTAATATATCTATTTTAGTCTAATATTTCTCACGCGATCTCTTAAAGTTTTGCATGGTTTCATCCTCAGCGTCTTTATATTTCATATTTTAATGTCAGATGTCAGAATAAAAACAACGTACTTACTGGATGCTTTGTGTTTAAAAATATATTTTTCTAAGAAACACTCTGTTTTTATGTACATTAAGTACTTTTCTGTTTTATATAATGTCAAATAATATTATTATTTGGTATTTTTAGACAATGAAAGCATTGTCTACGTAAGCAGATATAAACATATTTAATTATTTCCAGGTAATACTTTTTTATATTGGGGATTTATCTCTTTCTTCTTAACAATTGTTAACAATGACAATATTTGATCCGTTAACATATTCGAAACAGGTCTAGAAAAAAAACTTTAAAAAGTGAAAAAAGTGTTTCATTTAATAATAACAATAAAATGGTATTTCACAGTTTAAATATTTAAAGTTTATAAAAAAAGAAATCTATTTGTTAATAAATAATAAATAAGATAGTAAACTGATTTGATTTGAAGTGAAACATAATATTATACAATCAACTTTTAAACAATGTAATATAAATAGCTACAAAGATGTAGTAGTTTCTTCAACTTTAAAAAAATGTGATTCAAAATAAAGAAAATATTTTAATAATTAGTACTATTGAACTGCTTGTAGATTTAAAGTATGCTTCAATTTTGCACTACATTTATATCACAATAATCGCCAACCGGCCTCTATGTTGATTCATTTTATCGGGACAAAGGAGGTGCCTCGACATATAGTTTAACTTTAACTATAACGCCCGACGCTCCTGGAAATGATTTAGAGTCGGCCAAATCTTTCACCACATCCGCTGTATTATAGACAATTTTCTAAAATAACTGTTTATTTGATGAACGTTTTAT
Organism: Lepidostoma basale; assembly: GCA_022606425.2. Lineage (NCBI taxonomy): Eukaryota > Metazoa > Arthropoda > Insecta > Trichoptera > Lepidostomatidae > Lepidostoma > Lepidostoma basale. The sequence continues at coordinate 238,898 of JAHDVF020000172.1, forward strand.
ATCAAATATGAAACATTATAATTAATAGTTTCTTGAACAATGATATAAAAATCCTTATTAAATAATTAAAAAACTGAAAACGTCTGTTACTAAAAGCGTTATTTTATTTTATGGCAATGATATGTTTCGCCTCAGACATTATAATTTATAATAATACCTTAGTAAGGCGTAACATGTCATTTTGAAAATAAAAGTTAAAAAAAACTTCTATTATAGAATACACAGGTTTTCATTCGAATTAATTATCAAAGGTATAGAATGTGCCTTCACGTGTGGTGTTACTATAACTATATCACTAATGAGGAGGTTCTTCAAAGAATCGAAGGAGGAAGGCACCTGCTCAGTCTCCGAAAGACGTGCAAGATGGATCGACCATGTCGCACCGTGAGTTTAAAACCGAAACAAGTGCAAATATACAGTTGGGAGATATGGGAGTTTAAAGACTTCATATTGATTGGAAAAACTGTTTTTTTTTTCAATAAACCAATGATTTTCAGTTTAAAGGTATATTACTTTAAACTGAAAATCATTGGTTTATTAAAAAAAACTGCTTTTCCAAGCAATACGAAGTCTTTAAACTCCCATATCTCCAAACTGTATATTTGCACTTGTTTCGGTTTTACACTCACGGTGCGATGTAATAGGTCAAGAAGGTCTCTTGCATTCCATAATGGAGGGTATGACCGAGGGGACAAACTCTAGGGGACCCCCACGCCGAGACCTACCTGGAGGACCTGCTGGTGGACGTGCGCTGCTCATCATATGCAGATTTCAAAAGAGCCGCACAAGACAGGGAAGAATAGAAGAGAACAATATAATAAATTGCTGCAAACCAATCCCAGGATTGAAACTTTCTAACTAACTAACACCCGGCGCCCTTGGAAACGTTACAAGTCGGCTAAACCCTCCACTTCAATGACAAGAAAAAGAGGAGACATAAGTATTTCTTTTGAGCCATCCTCACGATATATGTATGTATAAGAATATCTTGCCATTGATACGAAGAAGAAGAAGAATCATGAAAGATTTTTAAAAGAGATTCGCGAAATTTAATATTATCCAGGGCTGAATTTAGTGTATACTCTAGCTAAGGTTTCTGTAAAATCCATTAACTCAAAGTAGTAGCCTTACATAATCATATTATTATTAAAAATTATCCCTTAAAACGTAGTAAGCTGCACTTCAGGTTGCAGCTAGAAAATATTATAATATTAAAGTTAAATCACTGGAAAATTCTGAGTGCACACGTTTTCATAATTTTGGCGCATATCATGAAGTCTTTTAATAAAAAACGTAATTTATATTCATACTGGAAAAATGATTTCGGCGTAACGAGAAAATAGATACGTGCTGATATTACTGCGAAATGGATCCTAACCAGGTCACTGGTTTAAATGTAATATATAAAGAACAATTACGAGATGCTTTACTCATAAGGGTTTAAACTAGAACTCCATTTTGAACGGGTAATTTTACTTGCCCTGATGTTTCCAAGACGGTTAGTATCGTAACTTGTTAGGGAATGAATAAAGTTATTTGTATATAGATGAAGTGACATCTCCAGGCGGTTTCTAGCAATGCGCAAATGGTGGTAGCCTTTCACATTGCGTTAAAAAGATATTCTGCTTAATGCTTAAAATACAATCTTCAAAGATGGCGTTAGTGTGTAGATTGAAAAAACTACCATGCAAAGGGTGGTGTTGCAGATTAACATATATACAACTTCCAAAAATTTGTCAGACATGGTGGTCATAATAAAAAAGGTAGAATGGGGAATGTTGTATTACATAAAGCGTGCGCTTAACCCAACCAATGACAGGTCATAAGTCCTGTAAACACCTCGATCAACCATATTCTGTTTCCAATTTGCGTCTTCGTCTCTATTGAGATACAATTAATTCTTGAAAAGTTATTTGTAATTAAATCTACATATCAGATTAGCAGTTAATAAATTAACTCCTAAGGTATTTTATATATCCATGTCTTTTGGGATCTTCATCAAAACCTTATGAAATAATCGCTGTGAATTACGAATGAACAAAATTTGATACTTAACAAATTAATATGCTGAAGACTGCAACAATCCCAAATAAATTAGTTGAAGAGATCATCACGATTTATATTCACTGGAAAATTATATAATTATATAAATAATTTTATATACGATCTATAGAGTCATTTTTCCACGTGAATGAGCATAAAAATTAATTAAATAAGTCAGAGATCATTTAGAATTTACACCGAAACTAAGAGATTTTTTCCGTTGTGGTAGTTTATCCTTGCTTTCAGATTTTTTTCATATGATAGTAGGTTTGAACCCAATTACTGTTAACATTATTTTAGCTATTGATTTGCATAACAAGCCATTTTTATTGTCACGTGATTTTTTTTCATACTGCGAAACCCGGAACCTTCGTTGTGGCAGTCATAGCTGTTGCTAATCTGCCACGAAGGGCGTATTCGGTACTATAATAACTTAGATATAAAAAATATTGTAAGATTATGTAAGTTGTTTTGTGGTCTACCTATTTAAAACAATAAAAACGGATAATTAAATTTTAGATAAACTTAAGGCACACTGTGGTATTTCATAATGACGATATTTTTATGAATTAAAACACTGTTTTTTCCACTTTTAAGTTTACTTTTCTCGATATGTTTACACCTTCATCATCGGGAGAATGATATATAATCTTTCTCCGGATGATGAAGGTGTAAAGCCTTCGAAACATCTCCAGAAAAATATACTTAAAAGCAAAAAAAACTGTTTTAATTCATAAAAAAAAAATTAAATGATTAATTTTAAAAATTCTAAAAAATGTTATGAGTTTTATGAAAAACAAATTTATCAGCAACAAGTCAGTAAAGCCTCTGCCGTGTCAGGTTGCCTGAAGAATCTGGTCTGGAAAAACAAGCACATGCGTATCGACAGCAAGATCAGAATCTACAAAACATGCGTGCGACCCATCATGACGTACGCTGTAGAGACGCGGGCTGACACTGTGCGAACCAAGGGACTACTTAGAACATCGGAGATGAAGGTCCTAAGATCAATTACTGGAAAAACCCTCCGAGATCGTGTCCGCAACGCAGACATAAGGAAAACCTGCGAAATAGAGGATATCGTTCAGTGGAGTAGATCCAGAAGAAGATACTGGAGGGACCATGTAGCCCGAATGGATGGTGACAGACTCGCATATACAGCCGCCTATGAAATCCCTTCCGGACACCGCCCACCTGGAAGACCGCCTAAGAGATGGAGGGACAGCTGGATCTCATCATCCGACGAGATATGATTTCTGTGTCACAGATCGTCAGATCTATCAAAAGAAGAAGAAGAAGAAGAAGAAGAAGAAATTTAGCAGCCGAGACGCGTGTAAAGGTATTTTCTTAAGCACAGATGTAACGAGAAAGGTAAAGTTCTTAAGTTGTTCAGTAAGGTATTTTCAATGTTTAAAATATTTGCCTTGTAACTCGGCAATTTCATTAGTTTCTCCAAACCTTGTAGGCACATTAAAAATTACTAAACTCCGTTTGACGTTCGCGTAGCTTAAGTGGATATTAAAGTGTTATTGGAAAATAGAAAACCTGGGTGGAAGGAAATGAAAGTCGGGGAGGAATTTCTAAATGAAAAAGTTAGGAAGCATTCGGCTGCAATAATTTCGTACATTAGATACAAGCAAACCTGCTGAATTGTATTTCATAAAAATTTTATATAAACAAATTCTTATGTGATTTATAAACATTATTTTATTTAAAATATCTTTTCATTACAATTATTCAATAGAGGTATCAATAATGAGAGACTTTTTACGATTTCCGTATTAAATATATAAAAAAAACCTTTCTTCCTCATATTTTAGCTTGTTTATTTCGACATTCTTAATAATCAAGGGAACTTAGAATCAAGACATTGACACGACTTGACTCCACACTAATGAGCTATTTCTACACACATTATAGATTGAATTAATATTTTAATGAATTGAATTAAGCAAATAAAAAAATATGTTTTCTTCTATGTTCGCTATACTTTGTGTTGTAGATGTTTTATTTGTCTTTTTCTATTTTATATACTTTGTATATACAACACTAACTTTAAAAAAATTTAATTATCAGACATGTTTCGGACAACCAGCCCTTCCTCAGTGATATTATAAAGATACATATTTAAAATATTATAAAATTATTTACAAACAAGATCAGTTTTGACAGATGTTATAAAGATTTATTTTGGAACGTTTATGCTTTTGTTATAACAAATATTATGAATCAATTTAAATTTTAAAATAATAATTAAAAGTTCTTATCGGGGTTCAGGGAATTACTTACAACGAAGGAAATAAATCAAAATTGGACTTGACGTTAAATTTATTTGATTATTTATAATATTTTCTTTATTTTTAATTGCTTTATTATAAATAATCAAATGAATTTAACGTCAAGTCCCCTCTTTGATTTATTTCCTTTGTAATTATTTGAACTCCAATAAGAACTTAAAATTATCATCTTAAATTTTAATTTGATTCATAATATTTGTTATTATATAACAAAAGCATAAACTTTCTAAAATAAATCTTTATAACTGATCACATTTGTAAACAATTTTATAATATTTTAAATATGTATCTTTAAAATTTCACTGAGGAAGGACTGACAGTCCGAAACATGTCTGATATTTAATTTGAATTTTTTTAAAGTTAGTGTTGTGTATACAAAGTAAATAAAAAAGAAAAAGACAAATAAAAAAATATTTATTTGAACTATAATATTTTCATGTCATGTCCTCCGATATGATTTGATTTGAAAGAAAGCTATATAATATTCTTAGAGGCGTGAAACATAGTTCTGATGTCTTGCAAAAGTCTGTGAGGTAGTAGGGTGTATTGGGGCATCGGGGTACAGAATTGAGGTTACGTGAGTTAACATATTTGTCCTGGGTATTTGGAGCATTCTTCGACTTGTCTATATGTCTATATCTATCTTGTTAATAAAATAAGCATATAAGGTCGCAGAGAATAATCAGAACAATACGCTTTCCGCATGATTGCATCTTGTTTGAATTATAATAAAAGCAATTATTTTATTCAACTTAAACAACATGTACGAGTACATGAACATATATACTAAAGTAAGGTGAGAACATACAAGACCTTGTGTTCGTCCAATAACGACCTATGGCATAGAATCTAGATTTGACATTATCAGAACCAAAAGCCATAATCGAACCAGCGAAATGAAAATACTCAGAAACATTGTTAGCACAAACAAACCCTTCTTGGCAAAGTACGAAACATAGATATCCAAAAGATATTCGTTGTCAAGGGTATTGTACGGTGGAGAGGGCAGAAAAGAAAAACAATGAATGTCAACGTTGCCGCGGGTTTCCATTAGTTTCAGTTTCAGTTTCAGTTTCAGTTTATTTCATTTCATCAAAAGACATTACAAAATTAATTTTTAAGGCATCTATTGAGAACAGGTAAAATAATATATTGTTAAAATAATAATATACTACCAGAAACGCATGAGAGATGGTTGAACATTAGGAAGACAGGATACCCTCCAGAATTAAGAGTATTTGCCTTCTGAACGTACTTTCACTGATATGAAAGACGTCGATTTCCGAGGAGACCGCGTTCAGCAGATTGATTGCTCTTCCCACCGGTGTCACCAGAGCCAGGTTGGTTCTAGCGGCGGATAGGTAAAACAATCTATGCTGGCGCTGTCGGAGATATCTGTCGGGAACAAAAAGACCTACACCCTCCAGCACGGCTGAGTTTTCAAAATATCCCCTAATAAGCCTAAAGAAATGGGTTATGAGAAACCCGTCTCTTCGAAGCTGCAGAGAATTAGACCCCAACATTCCCAAAAGAAACGCTGTGGGATAGAGCCATGGATAGCTACCATACTCCTTCATGTAGAGATACCTCAGAAATTTTTTCGTGCGGACTCCATATCACAGAACCACTTTCGAGTCTGCTCCGAACCAATGAATTGTATAGTACTCTGAGCACATTGGGATCTCTGAAAACCCTTCCGGTCCGAATTATGAAGCCCAACATCTTCAGCGCAATGCCACAAATTCTCTCAACATGAGCATGAAAGGTTAATCTACTCTCATAGATGACCCCGAGATCTCTCATAGTGGATACATGTGCCAACTGCTGGTTATTCATCGTGTATCTATGATATATAGTTCTCCGTGCTCTCGTAAAAGATAACATTACGCACTTAGAGACATTGAATTTCATATGATTACTGTGACTCCAGGTAACAATATTATTAATATCCGACTGAAGGCGTAGACAGTCGTCAGGATTATTTATGTCTAGGAATAATTTCAGGTCATCGGCTAATAAAAGAAATCGCGAGAAGTTTATTACCTTCGCAATATCGTTTATGAATATAGTGAAGATGAGTGGGCCAAGGTTCGAACCCTGTGGCACCCCTGAATAAACAAAAAAAGGTTCCGATTGAAAAATTCCGTACGAGACGAATTGTTTCCTCCCCTCAAGGTAACTAGTGAAAAGCATAATAAGTTGAGAAGAGAAACCAATTTGAGATAGCTTTGCTATAAGAATGTCATGGTTCACAGTATCAAATGCCTTTGAGAAGTCATTATATGAACAGTCAACTTGGTGACCATTGTCCAAGGCCCTTGTTATGTATTCTGTGAAGACCATGAGATTTTTTTCAGTAGAGCGCCCCTTCCTGAACCCATGTTGTTCTGTTATAATATATGGGTCAACTCTGGGAAATATCAATTTATGTAGAATAGATTCGAATAGCTTGGCTGGAGCCGACAGTATTGCTACAGGTCTGTAGTTTTCGACTGACTCTTTTGTTCCGCTCTTGAAGATAGGACTGATCCTAGAAACTTTCCAGAGATCAGGAAAAGTATTTGTACTTAACGATAGGTTAAATAAAAAGTACAGCGGATATATTAAGAGCTCAGAGCAGCCTTTAAAGAAGAAGATGGGAAGAAAATCCGGACCAACCGAGTGCGAATTCTTCATTGCTTTGATGGATGATTTAATATCATTTGTGTCTATGTTAGATATGTCAAAGCTATGGTATTACTGGTATTCGAACCGGTCGCTGAATTTAATTTAAGCCGCGGGGGAATATTGCTATACTCGTAGACAGATTGAAAGTGCTTAGCGAATGCGTTCGCTATGTTTGCGCCCTCAACCTCTCTATCCCCATGCATCATGGTATTTAGGATGCCACCGTCTTTACGTAGGCTTTTTATGTAGTTCCAGAAAGTCCCGGGGTCATTCATAAGATCGCCCTCAATGGTGCTTACATATGCTCGAAAGTGAATACATGTGACCAAAATTGCAGAAACCAGTACCGTAAAAGTATTGTTATAACAAAAGCATAAACGTTCCAAAATAAATCATTTTAATATTTGTCAAAACGTGAATTAAAAAAAAACCAATACTTGTAATATTTATATCACTGATGACGGGCTTCTGTGTCCGAAACATGTTTGTTTTTTATTTATTTATTTTTAAATAAAGTTGTTGTGTACAAAGTTAAAAAAAGAAACATTTTACTATACATTTTTATTTTAATCAAATAAAACATAACAAACGAAAAAACTTTAGGCGACTCATTTGGACATAAAACAGTTAAAAAAAAATAACAATATAAAATCTTACAGAGGATTTAAATGCTTAGAAACAACACACCTCAGAAGGATCCCAAATATTTCGATGTCATGAGGCAGTACTCCTTCCGGAATTGATAATATATATTTTTAATGAACACTGCCTCATTGACATGAAATATGTTCAAATCTGAGACTATTAAATTCAACGTCTGAATTGCTCTTTCTATTGGCATCGCAAAAGGCAAGTTGGTTCTGCGTGACGGAGTGAAAAACAATTGATATCAACGTTGCCGCAGGTTTCCATTAGGAACAAATGAACATGTGACCAGAATTGCAGAAACAAGGACCGTAAAAGCAGCAAAGGACGGTTTACATCAAGGAAGTAAACCTCTAGGACGACCCCCAAATAGATTGAAGGATAGCTGGCAGACCACTTATCAAGATAAAACTTGATGCAGAGAGTAACATACCAAAAGGCCTAAACCACGAAGGAAACCAATATCATTTTAAGAAAAATTTCGGGAATGAAGGTAAAAGTAATGTTTAAATATTCCGTCTTTCGGATTTTTTTTTTGTGAAAAAAAAAAAATTCAGACGTAAAAATTACTTATAACCTTTCAGGCATTCATATTTGTATCAATGTTGAAAGAGCAAACTTTGCAAAAGGAATCATCTTTTTGATATCTCTTTTAAATATTTGGTCGGAAAATTTTCGGGGTCGTTTGTAAACTTCTCGAGAAAAATCGGTTTAAGAATTTCACAGAAAATAAAAACACCAAGAAACTCTTGACGAACCAAAGAAGCCTGACATTTAAGAATTCCAAGAAAGTTTTTTAATAAATGCCAAGGTTTATTGTTTGCATAACGTAAATAAATAACAAAAAAAAAAATGTTTTAACCTACGCGTATTTTGTATACATGGTTTATTCCAACATACATATTATAATTTTTAAATTATGAATGTCATGAGGTAATCAAAGCATCCGAAAAACAAAATTCATAAACGTGGCAAATAAATGTTCTTATGGAATCCACAGGCACCTAAAATCTCGTTTGCTGACAAGTGACAATTATTACTGTATAAAAGATTGTTGAGACCAGTATTTGTAAATGTTGCGGTGTGTTGGGTACCTACTGAGCAAAATGGACGAAAATGTGCTGCTGGTCTATGAAAGGAAGGTATTGAGAAAAATCTTTGGGCCTCTCTGTGAAGGTGGAGTGTGGAAAGTGAGGTATAACCAGGAACTGGAAGGACTTTAGAATACAGCGAATTTTATAAAAATACAGCGTCTTAGATGGTTGAGAATATATATACCTGGGACACAATATTCGATTGGGCCGAGATAACCAGGCCGCAGATCTAAAAAGAAGAATTGGACTAAGCTGGGCAGCTTTCGGAAACCTGAGCTACATCCTTAATAACCGGAAAATACCGATCAACCTGAAATGAAAAGTCTACGAAGCCTGCCAGTTGGTACTTATGGTCTTGAAACTGTTACATTGTCCAAAAAAAGTGCCGAAAAACTGCGAGTGACCCAAAGAGCCATGGAAAGAGCCATGTTAGGAATAAGCCTGAGAGGCAGAGTCAGAAACGATACGGTGAGAGAAAAAACAAAGTTCAATGACATCATCCACCGGGTGGCGACTCTAAAATGGTAATGGGCAGGTCACGTAGCCAGAAGCTCAGTTGAAAAATGGACAAGAAGACTGCTGACTTGGAGACCGTGGACGGCGAAGAGAACTGCAGGGCGACCGCAACTACGGTGGAAGGATTATCTTAACAGACACGTCGGAATAACCTGGATGTAGTCTGCACAGGACAGAATGACATGGAAGCAAATGGAGGAGGCTTTTGTCCAGGAGTGGACGGGAATAGGCTGAGGAAGAAGAAGAAGATGGTTGGGACACCTACAGTGAATAGAAAAAGATCGAATCCCAGGGAATATTCCCAATACACAAACAGATTGAAACCAAAGTGTAGGAAGATTTAAACTGAAGTGGATGGATGGTGTGAAGGGGGACCTTAGGGAAATTGGTGTTTCAAACTGGAGAATGAGGGATATAAACCGGGGAGAGTGGCGAAGAATTCTGGAGTAGGCCGGGGCCCATAGTGGACTGTAGCGCCAATGTTGTTGTTTTTGTTGTTCTTCTTGTTGTTGTTCCTCTCCAATGGAGGTCGGTTTATCTTATGGCTGTATCTATCGGAGGTTGGTCTATCCTATAGCTATTTCTACCATTTTACCAGCAGTTAATTTTTTTTACAGTTCCACAAGTTACACTACCAGCAGTTGTAAACAGTGATATTGTGCTGCAACTGGAAAGGATTTTCTCCTTCTCCAGACACGTCGTTTTCGATGAGATGTTAATAGACTTTGATGCATAAACAATCCGTAGGATTGAAACATAAAAAAAGGAAGATGTATTTTGACGAAAGGTACTTAAAAAGACATGTATTTTTAAAGCGACTGAAACAATTAATCTTGTACGTACACTCTGGAATGTTGAAAGCTGGTCACCATCCTTGGATTGATATGCCGAGTCGCATTATCCAAAGCTAATGAAATCCCGTACGCTTCGCGGTGTCCGAAATTAGACGTGGAATTATTTAAATTAGGAACATTAACAAAAGACACGTGGAACGTTGGTTGGCTAATCTGACCAACTAGTATAAAATGAAAAAGAAAGAGCTTCGGAATTGGGGAATATAACATGAAATTATCAAGCTAAAGCTCACCCACGAGATGTATAGTGATCGGATGTTAGAAAGCAGAAAGCATATTTTTGTGTGTGTGAGTGTGAGCTTGGATTGATAATATTCACTAAGTCTAATTACTGGCAATTAGGATTTTATCAATTTAGAATTACTTTTTGTTTTTTATAATATAATAATAAAAAAGCTTATATATGCAAACACAGAAAAAACCTGATAACGATAAGAGGTTTTTCACAAACGTAATAATTATAATTAAAAAAAAAAAATAATTTCCACCAAGAGATTTTAGTAAAATCATTAGAATAAAACAAATATTACGTTACTAAACATTTAACAATAGTCTTAATTTTAAATAAAAATATATAAATAACTATATAAATTTCGTTTTATTCCACTTGTTCTTAAAGTATTCCACAAGTGGAATAAAATTAAATAAACGAGAATGTCACAAAAAAAAAATAAGAGCGTTTTTCTTATTGTATTGAATCGTATTATTTGTACCATTAATTATCGTCAACTTGTGTATTGGTTAATTCTGATTTGCTAATTACGTATGTTCCAGGGACGTATTTGTATTAATTGCACTGTAATTCAGCGTTAATGAACAATTAAGCTCCCAAAATGAGAACGAGAGACGGGACCAAAATTAGGCAACTACAAATTTTCATATTGTTTTATAATTGTGCTGCCTGTCGAGTAAGTATTTAACTTGGTTCTGTAAGTGAAGAAAAAAATACGAATATAACTCTAGAACATAGGTTCCCAACCACTTTCTCGATAATCACCGCCTTTTAAAAAAAGGCAGTGCACAATGGTGTTCTTGTACCGACGCTTACCTATGGAAGCGAAGCATGGAACTGGCAAAAGAATGATGAAAGTAGAATAAATGCAGTAGAAATGAGATCTCTTAAAATAATGTGTAACAAATAATAAACTATGTGTATGATAGAGTGTCGAATGAAAATATAAAAAGTGGATGCGGTGGGAATGATGATGTTATAAACAAAATAATAAAATGATTATTAAGATGGTTTGGACACATGAATAGCACGAAGAAAGAATGGTAAAAAAAGTATATGTTAACGATGTTAGTGGAACTAGAAATAAAGAAAGGCTTTTTGCATACCCCTTCGGGGTGAAGGCGTGATGGTTAGTTAGTTAGTTATAATTTCTCGGGAGATTCAAAAAGTATTAATAAATATTTATATTTGAAAATCGTCCTTTTTCACCTCAAAATATCATGACAATAAGTGTAGGATTATAAATTATCTTTTCAATATACTATTGATTAGCTTATCAAATTCAGTATACAAACAAACAGTTAATAGTTTCAAAGAACAATTAAAGCATAAATATTATATTCGTAGAAAAGGAATGATTTTCCCTTGAAGAGCTTCATACGAAACGTGTTAAATTAACTCGATGGTGTAGTTTAATTGTAATAGTTTAATTGTAATTTAATGACCATATAGGCTAAATCTCATATATAAGATTACCATTTCGTTATAATTAATGCCAAAATATCTCCGTAAAATTTAAAGGAAATGCATTTACTGTCGACGACTAGCGCACAATATTTCATCCTCTGTAGAAATATGTCACGCTGTCGCGATAAATAAAGGAAAACATCGGACAGGTAGGTACCGTGTTTTACTAGAAACCTTTTTCGTATAACAAATTTGATGTGGCAACACTGTCAAGCATGTTTTAATGGCGGCAATTTTGACAGCTGCAAATTATAAGAGCGCGATGCAACGCTGTCGACGAATGGCCATAGATATTTATCAATAACGAACGTGGATACGGAATCAATGTTATATTTTCAGATTTGTGATATTGTCTATTTATAGTACAACATATGATTTGTTTGTCTATCTTCATTGATTTTTTTATTTTTGTAAATTATCAATATTTCATTAAAATAACTGCAAAACAGTTCAAATTATCTCGATAATTACCACTACTTTTATAATTACATAGTAAATTTGACAATATTGTAATTTCTCGTTCGTAGTTACACTCGTTAATCTTAATTCAATAGCTATGCAGTTGCAGCTTAAGCGGCAGGCAGAAATATTAATGTAGATAATTTTCTGTTATCTAGAAGGTTTATTATATTTTATGAGAATGATTAGCCTTGCTAAGTTTAGCAAAAAAAATCTTTTCGATCACGACTGTACAATACCAATCGATTTTGCACGTTTCAAACGTGTCCTTGTTTAAATTAGTTTTGTTTTTATCATTTCCAATAACGAATCAATATACAGTTCATACAGGATATCGCTTTTAGTGGTTTTAATTTGGTAAAACTCCATTATAATACGAGTAATTAAAAACGCGATTGTTTCTTGATTTTACATTTATTTTCCCAAACTTTGAGAATTCCCTCACAAGGCGAAACGAATTTGTCACTATTATTTATAATTAAAAAAAATATTATATCAATAATAAAAAAAATCAATGCACAACCAAGAAAAAAATTCTTCTTCTTCTTTTGATAGATCTGACGATCTGTGACACAGAAATCATATCTCGTCGGATGATGAGATCCAGCTGTCCCTCCATCTCTTAGGCGGTCTTCCAGGTGGGCGGTGTCCGGAAGGGATTTCATAGGCGGCTGTATATGCGAGTCTGTCACCATCCATTCGGGCTACATGGTCCCTCCAGTATCTTCTTCTGGATCTACTCCACTGAACGATATCCTCTATTTCGCAGAAAAAAAATACTTTTTTAAAACATCGGGTATGTATTAAAAAATAAATAATTTCATACAGCCTTATAGACTGTCACATTTCATGATAATCAATAGCTTAAAAGTTGTATATAGAAATTGTGTTCAAATAATTTGCTGTATATAAAAAATATGTTGTATAATTTTACGTGTATATAGTAGTAGTCAAAATATGCTGTATTTAGTGGTACCATATTTAAAAAGGCCCCAGTGGCATCCCAAGAAACAGCAAAGATGTTAATAAACTTTGCTGCTAACCAATCGCTATGATTGAAACTTAACACGTTCACTCTGGTCATTACATCGCAAACTGATAAAAATAGCATTTTTCTAAAGATTAAACAATATAATAAGTAAAAAAAAGATTTGGAAAATTCTTTTTGTAGATAATAAGTACGTACACACTGTTCTCTTTGCGAGTAGCATTCACAGATGGCTCAAGTTTATACTCGCTTTGAGATAAGCGAGTATAAATTCGAGTCGTCGAGGGGAGGTGAAGCTGAGTGCACACGTCTTCTTCTTTATAACTATTTAATTAGTTATAAAGAAGAAGACTAAAGTTAGTCTGTCTAATAGTCTAAAGTTCACTTAATTTATCACTAACACTAAAATTATAATAATTATTTTCAATACTAATCAACAATATTATTTAATTTGTATCAAGTGTAAACTCGGCTTTAGCGACGAAATTAAAAATATACTGACATGACTGCATTGATTCACATTTCTGAACACACTGACATTATATATTTTGACAAGACTGTAAGGGTATACTTTCAATTACGCAATGATACATTTGGGCTTAATAATTTCTTCAATATTATTTTAAAGTTCTTACTGGTGTTGGTTTGTTTTAAGTGCCTAATTACTGCTTATTAAAAAAAACGGTGAATACATGGAACATAAATTAAATACACAATAAGTGCACCATCTAAAAAGAACATTTTATGTTAAATTATGTTGATATTGTTATTTTATTTTATATCATTGTATTTTATATTATATGTTTTAGATTTATTTTGTGGATGTTGGACGAAATGCCTATTGGTGACGATGAGGTTCGCAATCCATCACATCGCGTCTCCCGCGGGGCGAAAAGCGAAGGGTGGAGTGCCGCATCGGTTAAAGTGTGACAGTCCATTCTTTCTGCCTACCCTTTTGGGGAGACGGCGTGATGGTTAGTTAGTTAGTTTTACATTTAGGCCATATGACTCATTGTTATCAGCCTAACGCGCCTGGGACGTTTTCCGCTCCGGGGAACTATTAGATAAACGCGCCTGGCGCGTACCCAGCACCCAACGAGTTAAGAAGAAGACAGATATGTTTAATGAAAAATGTTCTAAAATAAATTATTTTGGAGTGCTTATCTGGATTGTCCACAAGTGTTGAAAACATATGAATAATAAAAATGAAGAGACTGCTCAAGGGTTACTGAAACGACTACAGAGATTTCGCTAGTACCCAAGGCCCCCGCAATGCCATCCCTTCGCGGGTTTCTCTTGTGATCAAACCGTTGCAAGAATGATAAGTTAGCACAATGCGCTGAATATTAAAGCGTCCCGTTGGGGATATGTAGTCATCTGTTCCCCGGGGCGCGGTGCCACTCCCTATTCCGCAGTCGCCCGTATGAACCGCACGATTAGAATGGGAGTGCAAGATTTCCCATTCAACGCTAACAGAATACGGACGGAGCATTGCCAGCTGTGAAAATTCCCGGTTTTCGGGGAAAATAAAGGCACATCTGGCAGTGGGGGGCAAATCTTGTTTAGGGAGTCGCAGAGAGAAATATTGATCACAGGTTGTGAGATCAGCCAAGCATATAAATCTATCACAATAAAAAACATCATTTCGTACGACTTTATACAATATATTTACTTATATTTTTTATGGATTAATTGTATCTCAATAGAGACGTAGATGTAAATTGTTTTTTTTTTGGAAACAGAAATTGTTTTTTTTTAGTCGAGGCATTTACAGGACTTATGACCTGTCATTGGTCGGGTTAAGCGATGAGATACAATTAATCCTTAAAAAAAAGATAAATAATGTTACGCGTCGCCTCTGATGTCTCGGGCAGTTATAAACATCTGCTAAATGTAGTATGAACGATATTGTCGCGAGAATTCCTTTCGCAAGGATTATGGGGTGAAGTGTTTTTTATCTCCGGGCAATAAGAAATTTGCTCTAGAATTTGTCGGAGGCTTATTAGACGCCAGCGTAAGGGAAACTGTATTTAAATTTATTTTCTTTGTTTCTGCTTTGTTCCAGAAAACAACTTTTCTCATTTAATTTTTGATTTGACAACTTTTCTGTTTCACCGTTTTTATTTTAATTTTACTTATCCAAAAACTCATTTTCGTTTTCTGCGTATTTAAGGTAAAACGAATATTACATGGCAAATTTAGAGAAAATTGTCGTAACATAAATAAATATTTTTATGTAATATACACATTTCATTGTATTATATTAAAAATATTAAATATTATAATGGGATGGAAGCTGCCTCCACGTGTAGTTTTACTATAACTTTAACACCCGGGGCCCCGGGAAACGACATAAAGTCGGCCAAACCTTTCACCACACCGGCAAGAGAAAATGAGAAATATGGTAATTGATAGTACCAACCATACAAAATAAGCTTGTCAGTTTTACGTCAACAAAGAAAGAGAAGATAAAGTAGAGTATAATATATTGGAAATGAGCTCCAAAAATTATACTATAATGTTACATTATGCCTGATTAATAATATATTTGATGTAGAGATAAAATGCAGAATTAAGGCAGTAAGAGCTACGTTTAATAAAATGAAATCACTCTTCGGCGATAATAACATAAATTTGAAACTCCGCCAGAGAATGATCAAATGCTATGTGTGGTCTGTTTTATTGTATGGATGTGAAACGTGGACCTTAAAAGACAACTCAATGAACAGACTGGAAGCATTTGAAATATGGCTCCATCGCCGAATGCTCAGAATTCCCTGGACAGACATGATTACTAATACCGAAGTTCTGAGGCGAGCTAGAGTTGACAGGGAGCTGTTATCAACTATCAAGGTTCGGAAGATTTCACATCTGGGTCAGGTACTGCGTGGGGAAAAGTACCACCTTCTCCAACTGATATTGGAGGGGAAAATTGAGGGACGCCGTCCTGGCTGCGAAACGTGAGGGAGTGGACCGGTATCCGGAGTGTGGAGGAGCTGTTCCGAGCGGCGCAGGACAGGAACAGGTTCGCAGAGGTTGGGGGGACCCGACAGGGCACTTGAAGAAAAAGAAGAATATATTTGAAAAAAAGAAAGAAAGAATGTCTCAACAGTTTGTAAATTGTATAGCGGTTTTGGCACCACCTCTGCAATGTGTTGTCAGCGTATTAAAGTTATTAAAAATCTTTGATTTAATTTTAAGTACACAAAATTAATTTCATATTCTTAAATACATTAATTTAGTTTAAAAAAAGAGTCTTGAATTATTAGATATATGGTGTAATGAAAATGAAATATTTTATAAAAAAAACTTAATTCGCGTTATTACGGTCTACAATGTTATGAATTATTATAGAAGAACCAAAACAATTTCCCCATAGAAATCAATAAAATAAACATTAATTATGAAATTGTTATCATACATAGTTCATAAAATATCTTAAAAATACTGTTTATTCAAAACAATTTTATTGACTTAATAATAAAAAAAAGTAATGAGATATTTGCATTGTAATCAAGACTCAGTAACACGTAATAATAAAAAAATAATAATGAGATATTTGCATTGTAATCAAAACTCAGTAAGACATAATAAGAGTAAAAAATTAATCAGATATTTGCATTGTAATCAAGACTCAGTAAGACATAATAATAAAAAAATATAATGAGATTATATTGATTTTATTATATTATAGAGATTATATTATAGAGTATTGTAATTAAGACTCAGCACAGTTTACCGAAAAACCGGTGTGTAATTAAAAAAAACACACACACACGAAAGTGGTATTAAAAAATACATATTAATGTTTTCATTTATGTAGGACTTAGTGAGGTGACATTAGGAAAATAGTAATGATACACAATCATTGAAATCATCAGTGATATTAAATGTAAACGATATTCTCACTCGATGTTTGAAAAAAGATATTCACAGACAACATCCACGAGCGACGGAAATATTCATTGACATATCCGGTCATTGAAGAAAATAACACACTGGAGACTTTTTGTCTTTTCCACTATTGTAGTGAGAGTGCGATGTAAATAGTGATGTGGCGCTTGGCTTAATGATCGAACGATAGAACCCGAATAACCATTGCCTTTCTCGCTCTGGCAAATAGACCTATTGAATGAGCGAGACGATTTGAGAGTGTAAGTGATTTAATTAAAATTTTCGATAAAATCATTATTCTATGATATTAGTTTTATTTATCTTCTTATTTCTAGCCTTGTTCCATTTACACGGAGTCAGCTTTTTTTGTATGACGTCTCTAGGACTGTCTGTCTTGGGTGGAACCTGGTGGGATTCGATCTCTTTTGAGAGTCCTCTGAATGAGTCTCATTCATGTCAACTTGGACCTACCACGTCCCCTGGGTCGCTGGACCGCTTCCATTACCCTCCTTGTAACATGATCAGCTGGGCGCCGTATGACGTGGTCGTACCATCTCAGACGGTTCTCCTCAAGTTTATAAGTTTTTTTATTAGTTTTATTTATCTTCTGCTTCTTCTTTTAATAGATTTGACGATCTGTGACACAGTAATCATGTCTCCTCGGATGTTGAGGACCAGCTGTCCCTCCATCACTTATGTGGTCTTCCAGGTGGACGGTGTTCGGAGGGGATTTCACTGTCACTATCGATTCTGGCTACATGGTCCCTCGCGAGTCTGTCACTATCCATTCTGGCTAGATATTCTTGGGAAACCCTTGGTTCGTACAGTGTTGGCTTGCGTTTCTACAGCATACGTCCGAATGGACGGTGACAGACTTACATATACAGCCGCTTATGAAATCCCCTCCGGACACCGTTCACTTGGAAGACCGCCTAAGAGATGGAAGGACAGCTGGATCTCATCACCCGACGAGACATGATTTCTGTGTCACAGATCGTCAGTTCTACTAAAAGAAGAAGAAGAAGAAGATAATTCTATAGATCGTTGCATACGTGTTTGATGGCGGTATATTGAAATCCTCAAACCAGTATTTATTATATTTAAATTGACGTTAAACTTGTTAGAACAATGAACTAGCTAAACAAGTAAAAAGTGAACGTTAATACAGCGCCAGGAAAGTCAGTCTATTATCTAGGGAATCGCTAGGTCGAACGAATTGTTTTTGGAAGTAGGAACAATTCGAAACGGGAGCTGTTGAAAAATTATTTGAATGCCTCCATGTTGGGGCGGTTTTTCGTAAATTTGTTGAAGAGTTGCGGATTGAAAGGGGTGAATGCGAAGCGGTCGGACCAGATTGCGAATGGGCCAGCAGTTTCATTAAAAAAAAATAGACCGCGAACGTTGCGATTTTGTTTCATTTGTTTGGAACTCTTTTCAAATCTAATGGAAGTTTTGAGATTTTGTTCATAATTCAAATATTTTATTATTAGAAAATCACAAAAAGATGTGCTGAGTCATTCATGATACCAAATCCCATTTTTTTTAAAGAATAGTGATTGCTTATTAAAATCAAATCTGTATAAAATAGGCGCGTTTATTGTAAAGATAATCAATATAACCACGGTATGGTTATCATAATTGATACCAGCTAGTTTCGCTAGTTAAAATAAAATAAAATTTTGATTTAAATATATTTTCACAAATATGTATATTTTTTAAATGTTTAAAATAACCAAATCAAATAAGCAAGGTGATTAATTCCATATTATAAAAATAATTTTACTTAAAAATTAATATCATTCAAATTAGATAAATTACATTAAATACGATGTTACCATTAACAGTAAGATAAGAATCTATAGAGAATGCGTAAGATGAAATAATAACATATGGCGTCGGAGCAAGGGCAGACGAAGTAAGGACCAAACAAGTTTTGAGGACTTCAGAAATGAAGACACTGAGGACGACACCGAGGAATCGCGTGAGGAACACCAGAATAAGAGAGATATGTGAGGTTGAGGATATTATAAGATGGAGCAGACAGCGAAAAAGTCATGTTCAAAGAATGGACTCCACCAGACTCCCCTCTATTGCGTTGCATAATCAACCTCATGGGACTCGTCCTCGTGGAAGACCTCCTAAAATATGGAAGGGCAGCTGGGAATCTACCTTACAGGAGGAACAACTCTCTGGAGAACAGACCACATAGGTCTACAATAAGGAAGAAGAAGAAGAAGAAGATATTGAATACTTGAATAAATAATATAAATACAACAAACAAAATAAAATAAATAAACAATAAGTTTAAAAATGTACTTCATTAAAAAAATTGATATTACAAAACTGTAAAATAAAAACAGAAAATAATATTCGGTAACGGATTGTTGGATATATCGTTGTTTATTGATACCATTAAAAATCCTTTACGGTCATTTCGTTATCAGATTGACCGTTTTGAATATAATTCAATTAACAACCCCTAATGGTATTAATTCCGGAAGCAGCAACGGAATAAAATTCTTCAATCAAGTGTGCCAAGGTCAGGGGAAAGCTCGGGTGAAGTTATAAAATTTACCTGTATTTTTTTAAATCGGGTAAAAAAATAAACCCCGTTCAAAAGGTGCGAAGGGTATCCGTGTTAACACTAAACAAATTGGAATTTGGAATTATTTTCACGAACTTTCTGTGGAAAGACGATTAAAACATAACACATAATTTTAAAAATTTTAATATTTGTACGTCGTATACTCGTATGTTGCATACATTTTAACAAAATAAAGTATATTTCTGATATGATCTGATTTTGAAAATTTGGTTTGGTTCATGTGGTGCTCCCGTAAATTTGGAGATATTTCGTGTATAAGTGAATTGTTTTGGTCAATTTGATTGTTGCCGCATTTTATAATAGTTAGTTGTAACACGAAATACGTTTTTACTGTTTTGATGTTAAAATTATACAAGTTTTTTCGTTTATATAAACAATTTAGACAGATGTAAAAATATTTTTTCTATTATTCCAATGACAATTTGAATAAATTTTTAAATAATATTTTAAAATTCTTGCTGGTGTTGAATTGTTTAAAATGCCTAATTACAGTTAATTAAAAAAAAAGGTGGATACGTGGAATATAAATTAAATAAACACTAATGTCCGGATCGTCCAGCTGACAACAAGTGCAATACGAGTATGTTATATTTCTTTTGTTATTTTATATCATTGTATTTTATACAATTTATATTTAAATCATTGTATTTCATATAATTTGTTTTAGATTTATTTTGTGGACGTTGGATGATTGAAGTGTACGCGGGAGATGTCTATTGGTGGCGATCTATTGGTGGCATCACACCGCATCTCTCGCGGGGGCGAAAAGAGAAGGATGGAGTGCCGCATCGGTTAAAGTGTGGCATCCATTCTTTCTGTTTACCCTTTCGGGGAGACGACGTGATGGTTAATTAGTTAGTTAGTTAAGTATTCTTTAAATTGTTTTGCAGAATTCATTAAATTAAAAAAAATGTCAAGTGGTCATTGCAGTTAAGATGACGGGAATCAAGCGAAAAAATCAATCCATAAACTTTTATACGAAGCCATTACTTGTTTGACACATTAAAAAATAAAATTAAACACTTTATCACTTAGCATAAACCACTTGATTTGAGTAAGTAGGGCCAACCGGTTTCGCTCTGTAGCGAGCTTCCTCAGGGCTATAGGCAAACAGTTTGTGCATAGCCCCGAGGAAGCTCGCTAAAGAGTGAAACCGGTTGGCCCTACTTACTCCAATAAAATGGTTTTTACTAAGTAATAAAGTGTTAATTATTATTTTATAATTCCATTAATGCCTATCTATTACGATAAATTGTACTTAAATTTAAATTATGAACAAAATAAGAAAAGGGTCATTAAGATGGTTTGGACACACGCAAATAATGAATAAAGAAAGAATGTTGAAGAAAGTATATATTGACGAGGTATACGGAACAAGAAAAATAAGTGGACCCCACGCTTAACTCCGCTGTACTGTAATTGATTTGATGGTGTTACGTTTTCCACAAAACGTAACACCATCAAATCAAATATTAATTGTCGGACATGTGAGGAGTCGGAGAAATCTACGTGCGTGCATGACACGATGTATGAATGTTGAAGAATCGAGTATTCTCCACAATGATCGCCAACGTCGGAAGGACCTGCTACGGCACCATAAGAAAAATATGTAGGTACTAAATAACAACTAAACACCGTCTTTAAGTTATTTGTATGTCATAGAATATTCAATTATAGACATTAGACAAAATTAATATATAATATAATACATATTTAGGTTCGTAAACTGGTGAGAAAATTTTGATGGCAATTGAATTTTACTCAAAACTAAATTATTTAATAAAAAATAGTTGGTACGAATTGCATTCCGCCCATTTGACCACATCCGTCTCTCTAGTATTAAGGCAACCTTTTAACAGGTCGGGGAATCGGGAGAGGCGTAAGTGTGCTCGGGGAAGATAAGGGAATATTCCCACACGCCTTCAGTGCGACTGATTCAGGGTGGCCATTAAAAGGAGAATAACTTTCGGAGGGCGCGGGAAAGCAATTTTCGGGAACAAAAGTCTCCCCAGTTTGCTGTTATTAGGCTAAGTATCGTTTGGTTTATATTGCAGTTATTCCCGTTAAATACTATGTTGCTGTAGTTTTCTGTACTTATCATATTGTTATTATTTCAGTACACCTTTTAATGACCTTTTTACATTAGATAAAAGAATTTAAATATCCTTATTCGGTGTATAAACTTGAAAGGATAAAGTTTTAACACCGAAAAAGGGTGGGAACTATCCGAAACATATCTGTGAAGAGTGTAATAACATGTAAAAATACACCATTAAGAAATATTTATATTCAAATGTGAATCTAAAACACAAAGTGATGATAAATATAAAAATATAAAATATTTTTTACGCAATTTTGTTCTGTTCTTTAAACAACCAACTGGTGTAATTTGAACATAAAAATTCTGAACCTTGAAAAAAAGTTAGTTTTGTGACTCTGATGATACGTCAATTAGAATGAAACCAGTTGGTAGTTTAGAATTCAATAACGTGTTACAAAAACAAAATATACTAGGATTGAAATTGAAGAATCCAGTCTGCAACATATTCGGTCTAACAGGATTACTCAATAGTTAAAGATTTCTTTAAGAAACCAGATATTTCAGAAGTTTTGGAAGACCACATTTAAAAGAACTAGATGTAATAAAAAGGGACAAAATAATTCGCAATGAGTACTCGTATATCAGAAAGAGAGGAATAAAGGAGCATTGGTGATAGCCGAGACCCATCTCATTTGTATCGCAGGATAATTTAATGATTTATCCTCATTTATGAGAATATAATAATAGATTCTGATAGATATCTAAGACATAGAGAGCACAGATTATTTTACCTACCGGTCACCAGAACCACTCTGCTTTTGGTGATACTGGTGGGAAGAGCAATCAGTTGGAGATCGACGTCTTTCATATTAGTAAAAGTACGTTCAAAAGCCAAATACCCTTGACTTAAGAGATCTTATCTTGTATTCCTAAAGTCGAACCATCTCTCATACGTTCCTGGTATTAGATATTATAATTTATTTGTTTTCAATATACGTCTTAAACTTTAATTTTGTTTGAAATATCCATTGAGAAAATAAGCTAATTCGATTGATTGATTGATTGAAATAATACTTATTTCGGAAACTGTGAACTTAATATAAATATATTTTTCTTTTTTCATTCGTAATTTGTATACAACACTCACTTTTTAAACAAATTAAAATTAAATATCAAACATGTTTCGGACTACCCAGTGATACATCAGTGATACTATATAGATATTTAAAATATTATAATTTTTTTTACAAATATGGTCAGTATTGACAGATGTTAAGATATTAAAATCTTTATAACATCTGTCAAAACTGACCATATAAGTAAACAATTTTACAATATTTTAAATATCTATATATTATAATATCACTGAGAAAGGGCTGGGTAGCCCGAAACATGTTTGATATTTAATTTTAACTTGTTTAAAAAGTGAATGTTGCGTATAAAGTACATTTAAAAAAACAAAACATCTACAAAACAAAGAATGGCGAACGTAGAAAAAATAAAGCTAAAGCTAACAATCACGCCGTCTCCCCGAAAGGGTAGGCAGAAAGAATGGACTGTCACACTTTAACCGATGCGCCACTCCATCCTTCTCTTTTCGCCCCGCGGAAGACGCGGGGTGATGGGTTGCGAACCTCATCGCCACCAATAGGCATCTCCCGCGCACACTTCGATCTTCCAACATCCACAAAATAAATCTAAAACAAATAATATAAAATACAATGATATAAAATAAAATAACAAAATAAACATAATTTAATACAAAATGTTATTTTTAGAAAAAATAAAAATAAAATAATTATAATAATTATACAAATATGTTATGATTTACTTTTTTTCTACAGTCATAATATTATATTTACGAGTATTTCGCGTATATATGTTCTTGTTCGTGGAACATATTGTATACTTACTGTTAGCACGCATTATTATTGTATATATTAATATAGACGCCATGTACAGATATATGAATGTAAACAAAGTTTATGGTTCAGGCAATCTCGTAAAGAATATTTTGGTCCGTTTTCGGAGAACTTTGTTCCTTTCTTATGGCGTAACTCTACTGTACTATGTTAGTCCTACGATCGTTGACGTCAATAAGGGCTTAATGCCTTAGCCTCGTAGGGTTGTGCCAATATTTGCTTTTGCACTAGTGCAGTCCGGGAAGTAAAATCAAATAGCATTTTATGTCAGTTACTAGCTAATTTGTTTCATTATTGAAACTAGATAAGCTAAAACATATTCGTAGATAATGTGGATATTGCTACCGAACGAGATTCTTGAGTGAATAGGCAAGCTATAACTACGAGTAAGTTAACTATAATTTTGTTAAATAGTCGAAATATGCAGATTAACAACATATTTGTGCTTGTAATGAGGAATTGTCTTGTTCTTGTAGTAATCAGAATCAAATGATAGGGAATGTTGATTGCAGTATTATTTTTAATTTGAATTTCAAATATGTACATAATATGAAGATGAATAAAATAAAAATAATTTTCAAATCAGTATATATTTTTTAAGTCACTTGATATTAAATTAAAGATCAAAATAAAATTACATAAACAGTTATGTAAATACGTCGGTCTGTCAAAAAAAAAATATCCCAAAAATATAATCTTGTTAAGAAATATAAAAAAATATTGTACTTAAAATCGTCAGTGACTTTCGTCATGAAAAATGCTGTAAAACATATATATTTATAAATGCATATTTTTTAAAACTTCCTTCGAAACTTTCAAACTTTTTCCTTACATTTATCGTTAAAGATTTTATCATTCCCACACATCCTAAAATTAAGACCAGATTGGTCACTTCGGCTTCACTTTTATAGAGAAGTAATTTATATCATAACTTAAAAAAAAAAGATTTTAATAATGTTGATTATTTATTTACTGTTTCTTGAAAAATGATTAACACTTCAAATTAAATAATAAATTCAATGATAACGATTTAATACGTATTTTCTATCTGTAGATATAATATTTTAATGATTACCGGTTTAATTTCAATGCATGACTTTTTTTTTTATATATATAATGCTATTATTAAATCAAAATCATTTTACAACTTTTAAACATCGAATACAGTAAAAACCCTTTCGTCCACCCTCGGCTGGTCCGCCACTCTGGTAAAACCGACCCTGCTCGAACCGAACTTGTACCGACTCGTCTATGTATACCTGTATGTATTCTTGCATTGCTCTTTTTCAATAATAATATCAGTTTTTTGCGTTTTATTGCAATTTTTTAAATGTAAGAGAACAATATACACAGTCATTTTTTAGATCAGAGATTGTCTATTTTACTATTAACCAAAGTTGACGGATTAGTGGGGTTCTACTGTAATGACATTCCTAGGAAGTTAAACGATATTATTGAATTTAGAATGTTATACGAATCGAATGTTAAAAATATGATACCAATTGCGTTATAAATACAATCATTTTTAAGTTCAGACATTGTCTGTTTTACTGTAAATCCGTATTTTGATTTATTTTTTGAAAATCCGACCATTTTGGCGTTCCGACCATACCCTTAGTCCCAAAAATGACGAATTAGAGGGGTTCTGCTGTAACGACATTTCTTGGAAGTAAAACGATATTTTTGAATTTAGAATGTTATACGAATCGAATGTTAAAAATATCACACCACCTGCGTTACGCTTTGTTATTATTGTTCAGAAACCGTTTTTTGAAACGCCCAAATATGATTAGAATTTACGCGATAAAGCAAGTTAGAAACAATGGAGGCAAGATTACAATTTATGAGATAAATTAAGCCCACGGATATAATTCACATCCCTACCACGTGTACCGACAATCCCAAAGGCAGTTAACACGTTCAAGGGTCTACTGGAAATATGTATATATATCATATATTTGCGCACGTGTCAAGAACTTATTAAAGTTTTACGGCTCGTGGCGAATACCACGTGATAAGCTGTGAATTTTTAAAATTCAAGGCGCTACTTGTGTACGTATGTATCACAGTGACAACTCGTGAACGTTTTAGATAGAGACAAAAGGAAGGAAACAAAATTATGTTTATAAGTTACTAAAAATTTGTTATTAAATTAGAGTTATTTAAAAAAAACATTTTAATAGTGCGGTAATAATATGAAACACGTTAACCCTAAGTTACAAATTGGAGTGACATTTCCAGGCGTTATCTAGCAGTGCGTTAATAGGCGGTAGCCTTTCACATTGCGTTATAAAGATCTTCTGCTTAATGCTTAAATCTAATCTTCATAGATGGCGCATTGAAACTGACATGTGAATTGTGGTGTTGGATATTAACATATACTCGTATACAACTTCCAAAAATTTGTCAGACATGGTGCTCATAAGAAAGGTGTAATGGGGAATGTTGTAATTACATAAAGCGTGCGCTTAACCCAACCTATGACAGGTCATAAGTCCTGTAAACACCTCGATCACCATATTCAGTTTCCAGTTTGCATCTTCGTCTCTATTGAGATAAAATTAATCCTTGAATATTCTAAGTACTTACAGTATTCTTAAACGTTTGGAAACTGATTATCTTAAATGATATTCTTTTCAATGGAGAGGTACAAAAATATCATACAAAAATAATCTGTTAACGTACTTCCTATGAATTATTATTATTTTGTTTTCAGTTACAAATATATTCATTTTATTTATATAATATAACTTATTAAAATAAGTATGTATAGTACACAGTTGTAATACATATAATAAGTATGTACATTAATATACAGTTAAAACTATTAATTAGGTATTAAAACAAAAGGATATAAATTTTATTAGTACACACGATTAAAATATTTGTAATATTTATTTCATTCAGACGTACTACAGAGAGCCAGAGCCAATAGAGACCTGTTGTCGAGCGTGAAAGTTAGAAAATTCTTATATTTGAGTGATGTGTTAATGGGAGAAAAATACCACCTCCTTCGACTGATATTCATTGGTAAAGAAGAGGGACGTCGGGGAGTTAGTAGAAGGCAGTTGTCCTGGCTGCGGAACATAAAAGTTTGGACAGGAATGACCAGAGTCCAGAACCTGTTCCAAGTGGCGCAGGACAGAGATGCCATTACTGCAGTGATCGCCAATATTGGGGAGACCTGACACGGCACCGAAAGAAAAGAAGATTATTCATTTGGAAAATAGAGAAATTGAAAAAATAGATGTTTGAAATTATTATATTATTATCGGATATTGAAAAATTATGAAACATTATTTAAGTACTAGTTTATACTTATGTCAAGTAATATGTATTTAAAACATATTTTTGTTTTTCATTTACAACTCATTACAATTATTATAATTACATGTTTGTGAAAAAACACAAGTTTTTGGTAATACAAAGAAATAATTCATTAAATAAAATAAAGAATTAACAATAAAATTAATTTTTTTTTAATCAATATTTAAAAAATGAACAATTTCGGAAAACAGAATTAAAAAAAGAATGTAAGCAAAAATCGGGCGTATTATCGATAAAAGATGTCATAAACTAGATTGGCAGATGACTCCTAAGATCATACACAAATTTATATTCTGTAAAAACTTTTAAAACATGCCACGAACCGTAAATGGCTGTCGCATGTAAGGAGCTGTTATACTCTATTGTTATATACTCGTACAAGGTAGAATCCTAGGCATTTCTTGAATCAGAATTCTAGTAATAAAAAAATTCATCCTTATTTGTTCTTAAGATAAGACTCAGATAATTTTTAATTATGTCAAACTCCAGATCTCTAGACAGATCTACACAACTCAAAGCCTTGATTACGTATAGGGCGAAATGTACTTCATTTTGAAATAATCAATAAAGTATTAATTTCTATATAAATTATGTCTTTTCAAATATATGTTTATTCTAAATTATATACTAACTAACTAACTAACTAACCATCACGCCGTCTCCCCGAAGGGGTAGGCAGAAAGAATGACATATTTCTCTCGCTTCCTCAACATTCATACATCGTGTCATGCACGCGCGTCGATTTCTCTGACTTTTTCGTACCACGTATCACGTTTTCGTACCACGTTTTCCTCGGTCTTCCTCTATTCTGGTTCCATTTACATCGTTAACGTATAATTTTTTTACCATTCTTTCTTCATTCATTCTTTCCATATTTCTAAACCATTTTAATGATCGTTTCATTATTTTGGTCATAACACCATCATTCGCACCGCATTCACTTCTTATATTTTCATTCGACACTCCATCATACACAGAGTATCTACACATTCGTCTAAGAGATCTCATTTCTACTGCATTTATTCTACTTTCATCCTTCTAAATTACACTTCTTTATATATTTTTTTATATTATCGACATGTATTATTATTATTTAATATTATTTATTAGTTTTTACTGTTAAAAAATACATATTAGTACCTACTTATAACGAATAGGCCAGGTTAATTTTTAAATTTGTATTATTGTATCGAAATTTAAATAAGTTTTTATATTAGTCATTCATTGTTTAGTTTTTATTATATTTTTACACCTGAAGATGGAGGTATCCTCCGAAACATATCGTGTTTTTTTAAATATTTTTTAATAATAAGTAGATATTACAAAGTTATATTCAATTTCCTAAGTATAATAAAGTAGCGGTACAAGAAAAGCATAAAACGTGACAATGATCGTTTAGTTAATTGCATGTTAAATGATCCCTCATATTTTTTATATTCTTTTTTTTTTGTAAATATGTATCTTATATTCATCTAAGGGATCATTTCTATACAAGTACATTGATGCCATTTTGTGACATAACGTCAAGTAACAAGTACTGTCGCCCTGTGAATGAATGTATAATGTATGTTTTAAGTTCTAAAGGGAGAATTCTGGTTCAATGATCTCCAAGTTATATTTATTTGATAGTATTTTGCAATTATATATCTAATAATAGTCTAAAGGAACTCATTTCTATACAGATATATTAATGATATTTTGTGGCCCAATATCAAATAACAAGTATCAAGTATTCTCACCCTGTGTACGGATATATAATACAATGGGTGTTTTAAGCTCTGAAGGGAGGCTGCAAGTTCAATGATCTTCCCGTTATATTTATGGGCATTGTTTAGGAAGTAATGGAAAATTTAATTTAACTCCTCCCTAAGCCGCAGTACAGGACAAGGCGCGTTATTTTGTTAGAGTTGATGTTGTGACGTTTTGCGTAGCGGGTAAAACAAAAGTTTTAAACGGTTTAAAATGTTATATATATAGCCCTATGTATTGCCGATAAAGATTTTCTGTGAGTTTGTATAGGATGTTGCCATAGAAACTAAGTAAAGTAGTATGTACTTTAATGCTGGTTACTCAAAAGCTTTTTAAAAAACTTTTTTCTGTAGTATCATAGGCTGTTTATAATAATTCAAAGTACAAAAATATATCATAACATATAGACTGTATTTGTCTAACGAAGACCCTTAAAGCACTGACATTAAAAATACAAATTTATTACGTTTCAGAAGAAACTTTTGCTTTTATCTTCTCAGTAAAATATTTTTATTCGTAAATGGTTTCTACACTGTTACTTAATGTTATTTATTGAAAAAAAAAATACTGTGTTTTATTCTTAGCACTTTTAGTTTATTTATACATATTCGTTTAATAAAAGCATTGTCAAACGATGAAAAATATATGGTATAAAAAAGCTAAAATTATTATGAATAAAAGAGATAAATATTTTTTAAAATTCATTGCTTTCAAATCTTGGAATATTCAATATCAAATATAAAACTTTACAAATGAAATGTTTTTTCCATCATTTAATTTTTTTTGTCAATAAATATAAATCTCAGACATGTTTTCTAGAAGCAATACGTAAATATGAGTAGATTTTTGCAAAAAATAACTAAAAGTATTAAAAAGTTTCACTTACCTTAAAATTTTTCCAATGATTGTTTTTTATCACCCCATCCACGGGAACCGTAACTACAGCTTTTCTTAATACTTACGTTGTCGATTAAAAATAAAACATTTCCATAAATATTTATAACACTTTATTCGACTTTTCAAAAACATTTTTCGAGACACAGAAGCCCCTTCTCAGTATAGAAATTTTATTACAAGTACTTGAAATATTTACGCAAAGGAAGCGTGTCCCGAAACATGTCTTGTTAAAAGTGCAAAATAATGTTGTTTAAATATAATGTTTTAAAAAAATATTCAAATGTGAATTCACACTATAAAGTGGTGGCGAGTATAGAAGAAGTAACCATTTCCACTCAATATATAATTATATTTAATTAAACACAAAATGGTATATATTAAATTATGATCACCCTCAAATGTAAAGGTTGTCGAGATAATTTATATCGAAACTATTTTTCTAGAATTACAATTTAGACGATAAATTATTACTTAAATAAGATATTTCGTGGAACGAAAACAATTGAATTATTGTTTACGAGAGTTAATTAATTCGAAACTGACGAAATTTTAAGGTAATAGCTAAGACAACAAGTATTAAATTTCATGATATAATAACAAATATATAAACAACAAAACAAATACATTACAAAATGTTGTCTAAAATTTCAAATATTATAAGAGATTAAATTAATTAATTAATTATTTACAAATACCGCAATCTGGATGTTGAAAAAACTAAGTAACTAACTAATTAACCATCACGCCGTCTCTCCGGAGGGGTAGGCAGAAAGAATAGACTGCCACACTTTTCTTTCTTCACATATTTCTCTCGCTTCCTCAACATTAATACATCGTGTCATGCACGCGCCTCGATTTCTCTGATTCCTCACGTGGCCAATATTCAATATTTGATGTGTCCAAACCATCTGAATGATCCTTTCATTATTTTGTTCATAACACCATCATTTGCACCACCTTCACTTCTTATATTTTCATTCGACACTCTATCATACCCAGTTAAAAATTTCTTATTTATTCGCCATTACCTTGTATTGCGGATGTTTAATGTTTCTTTTTTAATTTACTAAGTATACAACATTCACTTTATTAATAAAAAAAATTAAACCTGTTTTGGACACATAAGCCCTTCATCAGTGATATTAATATCTGTAAAAACTGACCACATTCGTGTTTTTTGGGGCTTTTGTGGCCGAAACCTGTTGTGTTTTAAATTTTTATTTAAATAAAATTAGTTGTTTATACAAAGTATATAATAAATAATTTTTTTTTGTTTGTTTAATGTTTTTGATACTAAATAAAAAAATGTATTATAGTTTCACAATAATACAGAAATTGTGATATTCAAAATAAAGTATAAACGTATTTTAACAATCGTATTGTAGGTATATCAGGCCTCGCGAGAAACATTTCCTTATACGGTCTATTCCCTCAGGAAGGACCTTTCGTACTACCTATCGTGCTGATTGTGTAAATTTCAACATAACATTGTATACTGTATACAAAGCCTTGGCGTTAGCACTCTCATAGTAGCAGAGAAATCAGGGTCAGCTTCTGAGAGTCACGTATTCTTATTACAGCGAAAATGCTGCAAATAAAACAATTCTAAATGGACCAAATAATCATACTTTTATGATACGTGTTCTTTGGTAAAAGAGTGAAAAGTCTTGTTGCTTTTGTATAATACTTACTCACGTAAGTTAACCAAAGAAACTGAAGCAAAATTAACATCCACAAATCAATAACAATGAAATTAAACGATGTATTTAATAGTAATTTTCAACTGTTAAATTGAAAAACTTTGTTTTTTTAATGTATACAAATACTTGTAGACAAATACTGGATTTTTACCCATTGCGAGTTAATATTTTTTTAAGGATTGATTGTATCTCAATAGAGATGAAGATGTAAATTATTTGGAAACAGAATGTGGTAGTCGAGGCGTTTACAGAACTTATGACCTGTCATTGTTTGGGTTAAGCGATCACTTTATGTTTCCAACATTCCCCATTCGGCCCTTCATACGACACCACGTCTGACAAATTTTTGGAACTTGTATATATGCTACTATTTTTTTTAATAACATCACTGTTTGTAGGTCAATCTACACTAGCGCCATCTATTAAGATAATTTGTAAGCATTAAGCAGAAAATCTTTATTAATGCAATGTGAAAGACTTTACGCCATTATCACACTGCAGTGAAACTCCAATTTTATAAACATAAAGTGATCGCTTAAACCAATCAATAACAGGTCATAATTCCTGTAAACGCCTCGACTACCATATTCTGTTTTCAAAAAAATGTACATCTTCGTCTCTATTGAGATACAATTAATCCTTAAATAACTTTGTTTTTTTGTATAACAATTATATTTTATTTTAATACAATCTAGCTAAAAAAAATAATAAAGCCTTCAACTTTTGTCATCTTTCTTATTAATGTAATCTACTTCTTGTTTATTTTTATCGTTTTTAAATAATTATGTTTCATCGTTTTTAACTCTTAACTATGTGTAATTGTTCCTTCTTATTACTGTTTTATTATTATTATTATTATTTTATTACTATATTTTCCACCTTAAATATTTTCTCCTATAAATAGTAACTAACTGTTCTTTTAATTAAAATATTTAGGTAACTAACTCAATTTCAGCAAGAACTTCAAAATTATATCAAAGAAATTATTCAAATTGACATAGGAACAAATACACATAAAGGTTCGAAAAATCATGAAAATTTGATATTTGTTATATTATTGTAACACCCGAAGATGTCAACATAGGTTGATGAAACAGCTGTCGCGTAAAATAAAATACAATTGTGATACAAAAAACAAAGTTGTTTAATTTAACAGTTTAAAATGTTAAGGTATCATAGTGTTTCTGCCAAAACAATGGACTATTTAACCATTTTCACCTTTTGATATTATTTAGACAGCGACCGGTTTCACCAGGTTAAATGGCATCGACAGACTGATCTGTTAATGCCTGCTAGCTTTGTAAAACCAGTCGTTTTTTTGTATACAACAGGTCATTTGAAATCAACTTCTGTATACAATTTGTGTTTTTTAGCTATTATATTTGTTCTCATGACATGTGATTGGTAGCTAATCTATCGCTATTTTTATTGTCACGTGAATTCTATACCAGACTGAATACAGTATGACAATCACATTGCCATTGCCGGGAATCGAATCCGCGACCTTCGTTATGGCAGTCATACGTCTTCTTACTCTGCTACAAAGGTCGCCGTTGTCGAAATAAAGACAAAAATTGTAAGTGAAAAAACTTTGTTTTATAGAATTATTATCATATTTAAAAGAACTTCCATCAAGAGATTTCAGAAAAATCATTAGATTATCCACAAATCAAGTTTTTTGGCCAAAGACAGCATTTTAAATATTTTTTGCTTATGTGCGTATGAAAGTAGACTAAGCTGGGCAGCTTTCGGAAACATGGGTTACATCCTTAAAAAAACGGAAAATACCGATCAACCTGAAACGAAAAGTCTATGAAGCCGGCGTTCTGCCAGTTGGTACTTATGTCTTGAAACTGTGATATTGTCCAAATAAAGTACCGAGAAACTATGAGTGATGAGCTAAACTATGAGCCATGAATAGAGCCATGTTAGGAATAAGCCTAAGATACAGAGTCAGAAACGATACGGTGAGAAAAAAAACAAAGGTCACTGACATCATCCACCGGGTGGCGACTCTAAAATGGCAGTGAGCAGCTCACGTAGCCAGAAGCTCATATGAAAAATGGACAAGAAGACTTGGAGACCGTGGACGGCAAAGAGAAGTGCAGGGCGACCGCTACTACGGTGGAAGGATGATCTGAGCAGACACGTCGGAATAACCTGGATACAGTCTGCACAAGACAAAGTGACATGGACGCGAATGGAGGATGCCTTTGTTCATGAGTGGACGGGAATAAGCTGAGGAAGAAGAAGAAGATTGTAAATGTCTCGTATGTAGGTCGAGAAAATCACACTTTATAACACTGTCCGCAAGTTTCAAGGACCTACACCGATCTTATAAACTCCCTAGCGAATTATACCACCATTAACCACAAGGTACCATAAAGCCCTTGCTCTTCTCCATTAATAATAGTTTATGTATCTGGGTAGTTGTTTCCGTGTACTTCTATTCCTATTTTAAATACATGTTTCAAAAATGGAAACAATACTTTAGATTAGTCTTTTTCACTCCTTCACTTTAATGGTTTGAAAATGTTTAATGATAATACATTGTTTTGGCAGAAACACTAACTAACTAACTAACCATCACGCCGTCTTCCCGAAGGGGTTGGCTCAAATAATGGACTGCCACTCCCTTTCTTTCCTGAGATATTTCTCTCGCTTTCTCAACATTCATACATCGAGCTATACACGCGCGTCGATTTCTCTGACTCCTCACGTGGCCGACATTCAATATTTGATTAATTTGATCGTCCCATGTGTTCCTCGGTCTTCCTCTATTTCTTATATACTTTTTTCTTTCTCATTATTTCTTCATTCATTCTTTCCATGTGTCCAAACCATCTAAATGATCCTTTCATTATTTTATTCATAACACCATCATTCGCATCGCATTCACTTCTTATATTTTCATTCGACACTTTATCATACACAGAGTATTCACACATTCGTCTAAGAGATCTCATTTTTACTGCATTTATTCTACTTTCATCTTTATTTTGCCAGTTCCATGCTTCGCTTCTATACAATAGTCAGAAACACTATGATACTTTAATGTTATTAACTGTTTAATTTGGAACACTGTTTATATATCACAATTTATTAATTTAATTTCTATGAAATTATCGAGACAGCTGTTGCGCGAAAACAATGCTGGCATGTTGCCTCAGTTGATTGTAACGCATGATGATACTATCATTGACAAAATACCTGCTTCGGCAATGTAATAAAGATTAAATATAAAAATGAATTATAATTAATTATATTATAATAATGTTCCAACTTGAAGAATTGAGACATTTCTTAAATTTAAATTCACTTTAAAATTTTATTTTCATCACTGTATTCTTTTTAATAACCAACCAGTTTCGCTCCCGCTGGAGCTTTGTCAGGGTTACAAAATACACAGTATCAGTGTCTTTTGTAACCCTAAAAAAGCTCCGGCGGGAGCGAAACCGGTTGATCTTTGAAAATAAAAAATAGTTATAAATACAAATTAACAAGTGTATTAATATTATATTTAATAATGCCAAACAACGAATTAAGTGCTGAATACAAAAGTATTACTTACATTTATTAAATCAATACATGTTTTCTTTGGTCATGTTATCATCACTTTATCTATTCAAATTAGTGTTTTTATCCGCTCTAGACATATGAACGTACGTGATACGCACACTTTGACAGTACCTTTCTGCGCTATCCCGTATCACGTTCGCGCTTGAGATTAAATAAAGTACCTAAAATCTGCAAACTGTAGGGATACGTGCGTATGCCAACAGCACTCGAATACAAGTCTTCACAAGTATGATAGATTTACAAGGGGCGGGCGAAGTATGCGATCGAGTCTGACGTTTCGTAATTTAAAAAAATATAATAAACATGTAATTCAATTTAATTAATAAAAAAAATATTATTTTTTGCATGTTAAACAGAAAGTCACCTGTAAGTAAGATGGTTAAAACTATTGAAAAATGCATTATAATATGTAATGTTTTCAAAACTCTCTCCGATTTTCTGTTTCAAGCCGAGAATTTATATATATTTCTTCATTTCACTCTCCATTTATTATCTGTGAAGTAAATATTATAGATGTATTACCATAGTAATTTATTTTTAACTTTTAAAAAACTTAAATTTGAATGTAATTTTTACTTGCCGTAATTTGTTATTTGCTCGATTGTTTAGTTTAGTTTGTTTTTAGTAATTCTATGTATATATTTTTACAATCTACAATAAGTATATTTCCTGTTTATAATAATGTATAAAAAATTCATGTCATAAATAGTGGGGTATCAGTAATGAGAGTCTTCTCACGATACTCCCATATTAAATCGTATAAAAAATAAAATAAAAAAAATGTTGTCCCAAACATAAGCACGTTTATGGAAGTGTTTCTAAATGAATTTAAATTTTGGCCAAAAATAAAGAAAATATTCGAATGTTTTCTTTACGTTTAGCTGAATGTTAGTTCGCACGTGTAAAGGGAGTAAAGGGTATTATACTGACCTCCCTGTGGGAAGAACTGGGCGTATATGACCTTGAAGGTGTCCTCTCTGACCACTCCCGTGGGACACTCGGCCTTGAAGCCGCGGTATATCCTCTTGATCTCAGCCTCGGTGAACCGCGTTGACCGACAAAGGGATCCCAAAGAGTCGGGCCGATATCTCATAGGCTGTTCGCCCAACTCCTCTACTTCTGAGTCTGAAAATAAACCATGTTTTGATCATTAATAATGGGCTACCTTTTTCCAAGTAATTAGATGATTCTGACCTTTGGAGATTGGTTGTGGAAAGAGGAGACAAATATTATTAGTTTTATTTTAATGAAGGACAAAGAGAGTAGCCCTACGGCAGTGGGCGTTGGCAACCTTCAATGACAATGTGGGCTCTCCATTGGTCGTTATAAAATGTACTGAAAGATGTCACGAAAGTATTTGTTTTAAATCTAAAAAATATTCTTATTTTATATAAAATAGAATAAATTAACTACTATCTAACTAACTAACCATCACGCCGTCTCCCCAAAGGAGTAGGCAGAAAGAATGGACTGCTATACTTTTCTTTCCTGATATATTTCTCTTGCTTCCTCAACATTCATACATCGTGACATGCACGCGCGTCAATTTCTCCCATTCCTCACATGGCCGACATTCAATATTTAATTTATTTGATTGTCCCACGTTTTCCTCGGTCTTCCTCTATTTCTGGTTCCATTCACATCGTCAACATGTAATTTTTTTACCATTCTTTCTTCATTCATTCTTTCCACATGTCCAAACCGTCTTAATGATCCTTTCATTATTTTGTTCATGACACCATCAAATAAATAAAACAATATATATTTTTCTTTCTAACACAACACTTTATTTTAAAACATAAAATTAAAAAAAAAATACGCAATAATACGAAAATTTTCCTAAAATTTAAATACAAAGAAGCCAGTGTAGTTAAAATATTATATTAAATATTAAAAACAAAATAAATACGAGTATATAAACAAAAAAATTCATAAATGTGGTATGTTTTAACATTTGTCAAAACTGACCACATTTATGATAAACTTTGCTTAAATGTTTATTTTGTATATATAATATTAGGTCCTTACATATGAAATTGGCGTTTTGCCGTACTGGCAACTTTGATCTCAAATATCTTCTCTTTGGTTAGGAATTCCAAATTCAAATTTATACAGCTATTTACTCAAGTATTTGTGTTTTGAAAATTATAATTCATTTGTTTTTTCCTCAATTGTTTTTTTTCTTTGCGTCACTCAGTTTACAAAATGGAAAACTTGAAATATCGCGTTATTTACGAGTATGAGTTCCACCGTGGCACCAGTGCTGCAGAAACGGCTCGAAGGATTAATGATGTGTATGGAGACGGTGCCGCAAAAGAAAACACAGTGCATTTCTGGTTCCAACGTTTTCGTTCTGGAAATTTCGACCTGCAGAGCAAGCCCCGTGGACGGCCGGAGACCAAAGTTGATAATGAAGAATTGAAGGCTATTGTGGAAGCAGATCCATCGCAAACCACGTCCGAGTTAGCTGCAGACTGCGGTGTTAGCGATAAAACTGTTTTAATTCACTTGAAGCAAATTGGGAAGGTGAAAAAGCTTGAAAGGTGGGTACCTCACGAATTGAGTGAAGCAAATCAACAAACGCGCGTTGACTGCTGCGTTGCATTACTCAACCGGCACAATAATGAAGAGATTTTGAATCGAATCAATACCCGTGATGAAAAGTGGATCCTGTATGATAATCGGAAGCGCTCATCGCAATGGCTGAACCCTGCCGAACCAGCCAAACCCTGCCCCAAGCGAAAATTGACTCCAAAAAAGTTACTTGTGAGCGTTTGGTGGACTAGTGCTGGTGTCGTTCACTACAGCTTTCTTAAATCTGGCCAGACGATTACGGCAGATGTCTATTGTCAACAACTGCAAACCATGATGGAAAAGCTAGCTACTAAACAACCGAGGCTGGTTAATCGCTCTAGGCCACTGCTGCTTCATGATAACGCTAGACCACACACTGCACAAGAGACGGCTACCAAATTAGAAGAGCT
The DNA here is from genome assembly GCA_022606425.2 of Lepidostoma basale. Taxonomy (NCBI): domain Eukaryota; kingdom Metazoa; phylum Arthropoda; class Insecta; order Trichoptera; family Lepidostomatidae; genus Lepidostoma; species Lepidostoma basale. Next base: position 276,858 of record JAHDVF020000172.1, read on the forward strand.
TCAATTGGAATGTTTAAGACATCCACCGTACTCTCCGGACCTTGCCCCAACAGATTACTATTTTTTTCGAAATTTGGATAGCAATGGTACATACTTTGATTAAATAAATATATTATATTAAAAAAAATCAACTTTATGTTCCTCCCATACAAAACGCCAATTTCATATGTAAGGACCTAATATTTTAACTACACAGTTTACATTTGATACACAAAGACAATGTTTTGCCTTTCTAAGGCCTTTTCAAATGCGACCATTATCAAAGTTTGATATTGCCTTTGAAAGGAGCAATATGTCATTCACATAAACTATAATAAAATATCTAGAAAATAGACGTTTTCATTTGTAGTAATGACATTGATAAGACCAAATTGAAATTAAACTTAATAAAATGTGAAAGATTGAAATAAACAGGTTATCATTAAATAAATATACAGATAAGAAAATGCGTATTAAAACGTTATCGTTAATTAATAAAATGTTGGAGTCAAAACAAAAGCGTCCATGATTCATGAAACATAAATTATATCAATAAGACCATATTATGTAAAATTACCCATCCGGGTGTTTTATGTTTTGATTTGGATAAGCACAAACAATTTATTTTGTGTTAAAATAAAAACAGCTAAAAGCTCCTTAAGATCTTATCGATTCTTAAATAGAAGGACAAGTTTTTTTTAGTCTGGTTTGTGAATAAGAATGTTAATAAAATGTATTTATTGTTTCTCAAACAATAATGTAAAATTTCTATTTTTCTTTTTTATACACTTTGTACATATAACACTTATATTAAAAAAAAAATTAAATAGACATTTGTTTTTTTTTGTATACAAATACTGGATTTTTACCTATTATTTAGTTTTGCGTGGTGTCGAAGGGCGGAATAGTGAATGTTGTTAAATATAAAGTGATCGCTTAACCCAACCAATGACAGGTCATATGTCCTGTATCCATATTCTGTATCCAAATAATTTACATCTTTGTCTCTATTGAGATACAATTAATTATTATATAGACATGTTTCGGACAAACAGTCCTTCTTCAGTAAAGATACATTTTAAAAAATATTATAAAATTGTTGTTATTTACATGATCCGACAGATGTTATAAAGATTTGTAGAAGATATAATGTAAATAAATAATGTAAAACTTTATATTAAATAATTAATATGAAAGAAAACGTCAGTTTTCTAGAAGTTTTATTATTCAAGTATTTTATGAAAGTGGCATGTTTCGCCCTTCTAAAGGATTATCATCATATTCTGCTCCATTTACTAGTGTATATAAACTGAACGAGTTGAAGATTCGTCACATTTGATAATGCCTTAGAAGGGCGAACCATGTCATTCCCATAAAATATAATAAAACTTCTAGAAAACTAAGGTTTTCATTCGTATTAATTAGTTAATATAATGCGTTATTTGTCATTCAAATATTTTGTAACTGATTGTGCCATATTTTCTCAATCATTATAAAATATTTGCACTTGTGTTATTTTCTTCAGCAATATTTTATCCTAGATAACCAATAACGTGAAGCAAAAAAACCTCTATTAGTTAGGGTTAACTCATGTTTTAACACAAAGTTTATTTTAATATACATGGTGGAGAGAACTTTATGTAAAATTTATCTAGAGGTTTTCATTTATATTAGAGATAGGTTTGTTAATATGAGTATTTTCTGTCTGAAATTTATGTTTTAAATTGTAATTAATACTAAAAAATGCTTAGTTTTAGAATAAAAAACAATTGTTTATTTAACCCAGAAAAATAAAGGTTAACATTTTTTAATTCATCGTTCCGTAATTCGTTTTTATTTAGTTTTTTTTTTAAATAATTTTGTGTTGGATTGGTTAATGTTTTTTTTATAATGCCATTAATGCATAATTCTAAAAATGTTTCATTACAATTAGTTTTTTTAGAACTATAATATTATTGAACTTTTTTGTACAATGATGTAAAGCTCCATATTAAATAATTAACATGAATGAAAACGCCTGTTTCCTAGAAGTTTTTTTGTATGTTTTCATGTTTTATCCGTCTAGGGTATTATCAAATGACGATCAAAATATTTGATGATAATTATTTAGTACTATATTATACAACAGACACATGGAAATAATGAATGAAGAAACTAAATAAAAAAAGTATATGATAGTGCTAATGGAACTAGAAATAGCGGAAGACGAAGGAAGACGTGGCATGATCAAATAAAAAAAAAAATGAATGTTGCCCAGGTGAAGAGTCGGAGAAATCGACGTGCGTGCATGAAAATATATATTTATGTTCAGGAATCGAGAAAAGTATGTGAGGAAAGAAAAGTGTGGCAGTCAATTTTTTCTGCCAATTAGTTAGGTTTATATTAACAATATATATAATACTTCGATCAATGTACACAATGGAGTTCTAGTGCCAACCCTCATGTATGGAAGTGAAGCTTGGAGCTGGCAAAAGAAGGATGAAAGCAGGATAAACGCCGTAGAAATGAGATCACTAAGAAGAATGTGCGGGAAAACGTTGTATGATAGAATACCGAACGATGAATTAAAAAAGAAATGTAAGGCAGATGACTGCATCATGAATAAAATTAAAAAAGGATCCCTGAGATGGTTCGGACATATAGAACGAATGGATGAGAGTAGAATGCTTAAAAAGTTGTACACAAGCAGCGTGAGTGGGAAAAGAAGCCGAGGACGACCGAGGAAAACATGGCATGACCAAATCAATCAATAACTAAAAGGCAGCCACATTCGAAGTCGGAATAATCGACGTGCGTGCATGGTACGATGTATGAATGTAGAGGAAGCCCGAAAGGTATGCCAGGACAGAGCATTGTGGCGATCCATCCTTTCTGCCTACCCCTCCGGGGAAATGGCGTGATGGTTAGTTAGTTAGTTAGTTAGTTACTACGATCTACTTTCGATAGAAAGAATATTAAAAAAGTCAAGTGATTTTCACTCTGTATGTAAGAATCGTTTAATGAGCAGATTATCTGTTTACTTATTTATCGGCGTAAGAGAAAAACGCTGTGAACCTTTTTCATTTGATTAGCAACTGCCACCTGGTGGAGGGAGGAAAGGAAGAGGGAATGAGACAATCTGAGCAATTCCATTAAAATCCTGGCAACGCAGCGAACTTTGCCATTAAATATAATATTATCGCTCTTGTACAAAAAATTATCAATCATTGAAAAATTACAGACGAATTTTTTTTGAGCGACGGATCTTAAATCTAGCAAAATGAATAATTTAACTATAAAAAATCGCTTTAAATTGTAAGATCTCTCGGAACTACTAATGGATTTTTCATATTTATTTTAACTCCAACAGAATTTAAAATTTTCAGTAAAACCATGTTTTGTTTGCTTTATCGACAAATGAAACTAAACATAATATTGCTACTGAAATAAAAACAATTATCGTTATTATATCATCTAATAATAAAATATACGTAAATTTATAATAGTAAACACGAGCATTTAGTGGTTTTACTTTGATTTAATTGATATATAATACATATATAGCAGCTTTCGGAAACATGAGTTACATCCTAAAAAACCGGAAAATACCGATCAACCTGAAACGAAAAGTCTATGAAGCCTGCGTTCTGCCAGTTGGTACTTATGGTCATGAAACTATTACATTGTCCAAACAAAGTGCCGAGAAACTACGAGTGACCCAAAGAGCCATGGAAAGAGCCATGTTAGGAATAAGCCTAAGAGACAGAGTCAGAAACGATACGGTGAGAGAAAAAACAAAGGTCACTGTCATCATCTACCGGGTGGCGACTCTAAAATGGCGATGGGCAGGTCACGTAGCCAGAAGCTCAGATGAAAAATTGACAAGAAGACTGCTGACTTGGAGACCGTGGATGGCGAAGAGAAGTGCAGGGCGACCGCAACTACGGTGGAAGGATGATCTAAACAGACACGTCAGGATAACCTGGATGCAGTCTGTACACGACAGAATGTCATGGAAGCAAATGGAGGAGGCCTTTGTCCAGGAGTGGACATAAATAGGCTGAGGAAGAAGAAGAAGAAGATATAAATTAAATCCAAGTTAAACCACTAAACATTATAAATTAATAATGGAGTTTTGCGAAACTAATACCTCAACCATCAATAGAATATACGTAACAGACAATTTGAAAATTGTCTTCGATGCTAATAAAATTATTAGTGTATTAAGTGTGTTTTGTAACACTTAATATATTAACCACTTGTAATACTTCTAGGTATAGGTAAGAAAATGCAATTTTTGTTAATATGATAAACCTTTATTAAATTTTTATGATAATCAAATAATTTTACACAAATCTCTTGATGGAACTTCATTTAAAAAAAAAAATAATAAAACGATTTTTTTTTTACTACTTCCACTTTTGTCTTTACTTTGCCAGCGACCGGTTTCGCCAGTTTCGTTGGCATCGACAGCCTGGTGAGGCTATTATTAACTTACTCTTTTATATGCATACAGATCAGGGGTGGTTAACATGATTCTATACAATAATAATAATGTAAATTAACTTACTAACCATCACGCCGTATCCCCGAGACCCGTACCCAGGGGTAGGCAGAAATAATGGACTGTAACACATTAACCGTTATGGCACTCCGACAATCTCTTTTCGCCCCGATGGGTTGCGAATCTCATCGCCACCAATAGGCATCTCCCGTAATAATAATAATAATGTAAATTTACTGATTAATTGTATCTCAATAGAGAAGAAGATGCAAATTGGAAACAGAATATGGTGATCGAGGTGTTTACAGGACTTATGACCTGTCATTGGTTGGGTTAAGGGCACGCGTTATGTAATACAACATTCCCCATTCCACATTTTCTAATGACCACCATGTCTGAAAAATTATCCAGTATTCGTTTAAAGTATTTGTATACATTCAAAATGTTGTAAATTTACTGAATTTAAACATTGCTATCAAATAATAATTAAATAAAACGATGTTTTTTAACTACTTCCACTTTTGTCTTTATTTAGACAGCGACCGGTTTCGCCAGGCTCGCTGGCATCGACAGACTGGATGTCGATGCCAGCAAGCCTGGCGAAACCGGTCGCTGTCTAAATAAAGACAAAAGTGGAAGTAGTTAAAAAACATCGTTTTATTTAATTATTACTTAAAATGAACTTCCATCAAGAGATTTCAGTAAAATCATTTGATTATCTTAAAAATTGCTATCAAAGTTGTTTAAGAGCAATCTGTTTTCATTGCAATGGAATTTAAATTGATTATAGTTAACATATTTTTATATATTAAACAAGTCACGTCACGTTTTTTAAATAAAATAATAATCTGCACCCTTCAATTTGACAACACAACATTTTTATAGAAAAATAATTTCCTTCCACGTGAATTGAGCCTGTGACCTATGATCGATCGGTTTATACAATAACCAATCTATTACTCTGCTCTGGCATTCTGTACCCTAGTGTTAGTATATTCACGTCGGTGCTATATTTTCACAAGAATGTGTACAAAAATATTATGCTTGGTGTACGTAATGGTTAAGAATGACGCCGTTCTCTGCAAAAAAAATGATTGATATTATTTCAATGATATATGTAAGGATTGTGTTCTTGTAAGTATAAAAAACTTTGTTATTATTTCGTATTCGATGGCGTATTCGTTTTTTTTTGTACTAATAAATTAGTGGACGAATTGATAGTAATTTTTAATAATTAAAAAAGGCTAACACCAAGGATTAATTTAAAGGATTAAGACTTCATTATACAATCTCCAACGTGAGTATAAAATAGCTCAATATTATGAAGGAGGAATTGGGTCGTGTTAAGGTTTGAACAGGAGTCAAAAGTCCTGTTACTAAGGCCACGACCTGATAACCACTTAATATGGATATAGAGGGCTCCCTCCGCTTACCCGAAGCTGTTTAGACGCAGCGGCGCCTTTCGTCAGCTTCACTCTTGCACTCCCTAGGCCCGTCCCCCGTCCATGCAGGACTTACGTTAAAAAAAATATATATCTGTATATTTGCAATCATGGGGGACCCAGACCACATTTAAGCTTGATAATGCTGATTTAATGAAAGATAATCATACTTTCGTATTAAGTAATATCATTTTTGTATGTCGTATCAAAACATATTTTTAATAATTAAATGCACGATTCAAATATGTTTTAAAAATCTGAAAACATTTTAATTTATTAATTGGAAATTATTAATTTATTGTATGGATATGAAACGTGGATATTAAAAGTCAACTCAATGACCCGACTGGAATGATTTGAAATGTGTCTTTATTGCCGAATGCTCGGAATTCCCTGGAAAGACATGGTTACCAATAACGAATTCCTGAGGCGAGCTAGAGTAGACAAGGAGCTGTTTTTAACTATCAAGGTTCAGAAAATTTATATCAGGGTCATGTGCTGCGTGGGGAGAAGTACCATATTTCCCAACTGATATTGGAGTGGAAACTTGAGGGACGCCGAGGGCCTGATAGGAAACAGATGTCCTGGCTGCGAAACGTAAGGGAGTGGACCGTCATCCGAAGAGTGGAGGAGCTGTTCCGAGCGGCGCAGGACAGGGAGAGGTTGGCCGAGGTGATCGCCAACGTTGGGGGGACCCGACAGGGCACTTAAAGAAGAATATAATGATGAAACTTAAAATACCTGGATAATAGAGAAGGATGATCAGTGACCATTAATGCCCCAATGATTCGTACAAGATACATCGCGAGCCAAGTATTCCACCTTCATGCTTATCGCACCAATCACGCTCAGAACGCGGCAATGTACCGGATATGCGACACTTATAACAAATCTTTTAATGCAATCGATGTGTATAATGCTTCGGTGTGTATAGTGATATAATGTTATATTCCTTATTATTATTATTATATTATTTTCTGTTACTTTTTATACTATTACCTTAGTTAGTTTAATCTTGATTTTAGTTTAGTTGTGTATTTTTATATATAAAATTATACGCTGTTTGTTACCCTAAAAAAAAAAAAATTAAATATGTGCCAATATAGGACTGTTGTAGAGGAGGCCAAATCTCACACCGATGAGAAGAAAGAAATAATATAGAGTAATTAATAATATAATAATTAAATATGATCCTACCAGCAGTAATAAATATACGATAAGTAGATCAACGTACATTTATTACTGCTGAGCATTACTATTAGATAGAATCTTTCACCATGTTATGCTGCCATATATTAGGTTCATAGCATTAAACTAATCAGATAGGCCTTTAAGTCAAATTATTAAGTAAACAGGATAGTAGTTCCGCCGTTTCGGAATAATTCACGTTGCCTTTAATAGTGTCTACGGTATAATAATGTATCGGGAAGCTTTCGGCGTAATTCACTTTTATGAGTTCGATGAAATAGATTAAGTCTTCCATGGAGGTATTGGTAATAGAATTTCATGGAATAGATACGCACTGCCATAAGAGTGGAAATAGATTAGGTTACTGTTCATGTAGGAACAATGTTGTCTATTTAATTGAAATTAACATCCGTGATAATAGAATCAAATAGATTTATTTTCATGGTAGAAAATACAACAAAACTCATGTGAAGAAAATAATTGTTCAATTTTATGTTTCGTACACAAATCAAACCTCATATTATTTAGATAAACTTTTTATTTTGTATACTCGATTGTACTCTTCATCAGGGCAATAAAAGGCATTTTATAAACATCATATAGTCCTAAACAATATTGTACAAACAATCCGAGTGGGTTTCAAATATAATTACGTGATTAAAAACTAACTAACTAACTTACCATCACGCCGTCTCCCCGGAGGGGTAGGCAGAAAGAATGGAACGCCCCACTATTCTATCCTGACATACTTCTCTTGCTTCCTCTACATTCATACATCTTGTTATGCACGCACGTCGATTTTTCCGACTCCTCACGTGACCGACATTCAATATTTGATTGATTTGATCGTGCCACGTTTTCCTCGGCCTTCCTCTATTTCTAGCTCCGTTCAAGCCGATTACATATACCTTTTTTACCATTCTGCCTTCACTCATTCTTTCCATGTGTCCCAACCATCTTAATGAACCTTTCCTTATTTTGTTCATAATACTTTCATTCGAACCACATTCACTTCTTATACTTTCATTTGTCACTCTATCATATACAGATTTGCCACACTTTCGTCTTAGATATCTCATTTCTACTGCATTTATTCTACTTTCATCCTTCTTTTGCCAGTTCCATGCTTCACTTCCATACATAAGGGTCGGCACAAGAACACCATTGTGCACTGCCATCTTAGGTTTTTTGGATAGGCTTTTGTTTTCGATTACAACTTAGGGTGCACTTTGAGTGCACAGTGGGGGTAATTAAAAACAATGTGATTATTTAGTTATTTTATATTCTTAAATTCTAGTTTCCGGACAATTCCTTTTCTTTTACATTCTTCATTCGCTGCAGTACTTCCTCGTCTGCGACTCTTTCCATTCATCCGTTTTAAATATTCTACGATATATCCACATTTCAAAAGCATCTAGCTTTTTGGCGTCAGTTTTTGTCAAAGTCCATGTTTCCATACCAATAGCACCAGTTTGTCAGGAGAAGCAGAAAATCCTGGCTAGAAAACCTTCGAGAATGGTTCAGTTCCAGCACAAAATCCCTGTTTAGAGCTGCTGAGGTAGAAATAACCATGATATTGTCCAACCTGGGAGAGGAACAACAAGATTAAGAAGATTCGTAATTTAAATAAATAGTTACACTGTCGACGACAGAAATATAATCAAGCAGGGAGGATATCTTCTTAGATGAGTATGATGGCCAATGTGCTGTTCTTATGCCTTATAGGAAACGTTCAAATATTGTACTTAAAGAAGTAACCTCTTGAATAATGTTTTTCAAACGTTGTACACAACATGAACTTGTTTAAAAAATAAAATTAATAAACATATATGTTTCGGAAACAGAAGCCCTTTATCAGTGTTATAAATATTATAACAATTGTTTTTTATGAATGTGGTCAGTTTTGACAGATTGATGAACTGACCACGTTTATGAAAAAAATGTTAAAATATTTATACGACTGATGTCCGATATAAGTTCTTTTTGTGTACAAAGCTTAAAAAACACTGTTCTATGAATTCGCAAACAAATTTATGGCGAATATAGACGACATAAACCTCTTATTTAAAAATATTAACAGTTTTTGTATTCTGTGGGAGTAAATGATAGTGTATGATGTAATTCTTAATGCAAACACGAGATATATATAAACAAACCACGCAGATATAATAAAATCAACATAAATTTATTTATGTAATCTTTGTAGGGGCAGATGAAATACGGTTAACTCCCGATGAGAAATGCTAATGCAGAAGAAATCCTAAGACTAAAATATGTATACAGCATAGAAGCTTAACATTTGTCGGTACTTTGTAATGCATGCAGATTCGGTTCAGCCAAGAAACTGCGCGTCCCTCTGAATCTCGGCAACATGACGAATATCCGCAATACATCCCACAAACGGGGGAAGATAAATCTTTAGAAAGCTCTTACCTCCTAGCGAACTATTTGTCGCAGAATCATCCCTGTTTGTGTTGCAAATAACCGAAGGACGCCGGAAAATGCATATCCCCGTAAAAGGAGCAGAAAATTCTGCTGGAAACTATTATAGAGGGAAGAGCTCTAGAAATTGATGGATTTACGTGCCGTGGTGAATGGAAATCTGGATCAAGATTATTCTGCTTCGTAATAAAATTGAGCGAAGTGAACGAGATGTTGCGCTCAAGCTTGGGACAGAGAAGACTTTATTAAATATTTAAAGTGAACGTTTTAATGATAAGTTCATTTGTTCATTTGAACCCCTATATCAGATGCAGCTTTTATAATCAATTTAAATTACGTTTTAAATTGCTCTCTAAATCTTTAAATGGCAATTAAAATTTAGGAATAGTATTATTATCTTTAAACAAAAGATCACACAAATTTAAAGTTAATAAAAAAAACAGGAAATGTTTGCATGCATACAATTTATTAATATTCAGATTAGAAAGAGATATAAATATGTCACAAAAAGAAATGCGATATTACCTTTAGTTTACTGTATTCTTAATTAATTTAAAAATATATAAATCAACTTGCCATGTAATGTATGAATAAAGTATAGTCGTATAGAAGAATTCTTAGAATTTCCTGGAGGGACCACATCACAAATGACGAGATTCTTAACAGAGTCTAAGAACGGAGGCACCTTTTAAAGACCATCTCAGAGAGGCGGACCAAATCGACAGGCCACATAATTCGCCATGAGAATCTCCTCCAAATTGTATTGGAGGGGATAACTGAGGGAAAGAACTCCAGAACCCTCGACGAGAATACCTGGATCAAATTTGCGAAGACATGTGCGGCGCCTCATACGCGGAATTGTAAAGAGCTGCAAAGGATCGAATGGAGTGCAGAAGGAGATGCAGATCTCTGCTGCTGACCAATCCCTAGGATTGAAACCAGAGAAGAAGATAGTGGTACATTATTTTTACCCAAACTGTCAAATAAATGAATGGTGGTTATATATTAAGCTAGTTATCTAAAATGTAATGATTGTATTTATGGTATACATTTAAGGTGAAGTAAAAACTTGTTATGCAGTGAATGTTTTATGATTCACAAAGTCTGCGATGGCGCGAGATTTTTCTGAAATGTATGGAGCGTAGCATCAAATATCCTTTAATGTGTTAGTAAAAGATCTACTAAACAGTGAATAAATGCGCTGCAGTGAAGGAAATTTATTACTCGTGAAAATAATACAACCTTGCGCATCTCTGCTTCCATTGTACCTACACAATGCAACGGAGGAAAATGTAGCATTTTTACGCAGAGGTAAAACTACGTGACAAAATAAAAGTATTTAAACATGACTTGATAACCTATGGTATGTGTAACATATTTTTGCAAAAAAAAAAATATTCGATTGTAATTTAGTTTGCAACACTCAGTTTAAAAGTCCATATATTTTTAATGTGTTACTAATTTTAATTTTATTAAATGATGTTATTATCGCAGTAATTTATATTTAACTTTTAAAAACTTTAATTTGAATGTAAATTTTACTTGCCGTAATTTGTTTTTTCTTCGATTGTTTAGTTTAGTTAGTTTTAAGTAATTGAATAATTTTTAACAAACTACAATAAGTATATTCACTGGTTATAATAATGTTTAAAAAATCTCATGTTATAAATAGTGTATAAAAGAACTCATGTCACAAATAGTGTCTGGCAAACCTGTGTCATAAATAGTGGGATATCAATAATGAGAGTCCTCTCACGATACTCCCATATTATATAAAAAATCTTGTTGGAATTTCATTGCAAAAAAAATCAGTTGAACAGAAGATGGCAGCGACTGACGAAACCGGGCGAAACCACAATATATATTTTTAAATAAATCATAACTACTCGTACAATAACACCAACAACAAACCATCACGCTGTTTCTCCACAGGGGTAGGCAGAGAGAATGGACCGTCACACTACTCTATCCTGGCACACTTCTCTAGCTTCCTCCACATTCATATAGCGAGTCATACACGCACGTCGATTCTTCCGACTTCTAACATGACCAACCTTTATAACTTCAATAATTTGGTCATGCCACGTTTTCCTCAGTCTGCCTCGACTCCGTACTCCATTTACATCACTAACGTATACTTTCTTAACCATTTCATTATATTTTATTTTAAATGTGTTATAAATATCATATTAATTTTGTTAAATGAAATTTCTTGTTAGAAGTTCATTGTAAATAATAAAAAAAATCAATTGAACAGAAGATGGCAGCGAGCTGACGAAACCGGGCGAAACTACAATATTTTTTTCTAAAAAAAATCATTATTATTATTGTATAAGTATAAAGTTTGGCTTAATCGCTAAAAAATACTGTGTCTGAAAACTATTAACTAACTAACCATCACGCCGTCTCCCCGAAGGGGTAGGCAGAAATAATGGACTGCCACACTGTTCTGTCCTGACATATTTCTCTCGTTTCCTCTACATTCATATATCTTGTCATGCACGCACGTCGATTTCTCCGGCTCCTCACGTGACCGACATTTAATATAGGATTGATTTGATCGTGCCACGTTTTCCTCGGTCTTCCTCTATTTCTAGCTCCGTTCACGTCGTTTACATATAACTTTTTCACCATTCTGTCTTCACTCATTCTTTCCATGTGTCCAAACCATCTTAACGACTTTTTCATTATTTTGTTCAAAACACTTTCATTTGCACCGCATTGACTTTTCATACTTGCATTTGACACTCTATCATATACTGATTTACTACACATTCGTCTTAGAGATCTCATTTCTACTGCATTTATTCTACTTTGATCCTTCTTTTGCCATTTCCATGATTCACTTCCATACATAATGGTTGGCACAAGAACACCATGATGCACTGCCATCATAGCTTTTTTGGATTACATAACATAACAAAATACCAATTACAAAACAAATTATCAATCGTTTATTGAACAAAATAAAATATTGAAAATGCTAAAGTAGCTTCTATTCATATACATGAATTTAAAATCACAATCTAGGTTACAAAATAAAGATGGCCTTAAGTATTGCATGTCCCACTTAAGCTATAGTTGTGTGAGTATTGAAAATAAAATAAAAACTCCAGTACCTAATCAGTACTTGATCAGAGAAAAAATATTTCCACGATAATACCTGATTTATCAGAGTCTACATGTAATATTGCGACTGCACACGCGGCAATGTGAAGTTGACTTAAATTACATATTCATGCCTTATTAAAAAAAATAGTACACATAGATTAAATAGGTGACTGTGAATTTTCGACGGGTTAAGTATGCCGCTTTTCTAAAACGCATTCTTTGAAAGGGGGCCCTAAAAAGTAATTTCCGCTACAAGATTGTCGTTTTCTGGTCCTTCAGGCAGTCACGCACTGTCGGGAAAATTAGGTTTTGATCTAATTATTATGCTAAATTAATGGATGAGTCCGTAGTGCCAAGCAGTCCTGTAATGTCCGCGTTTTAATGTCGCTTTTATGCTGCCGTATCAGGATTCGTATATTTAAAAGTCAGATAAGTCCATGGAATTCCGTATTCACTAGAGTAACAATAATTCCAACACGAAATATGGCTAGCTTTTAATTAAATTAAATCTCTTTTGCTTTTAATTAAGACCAATTTGCATATCTACAAAATATATTAAAAAAGTGTTTGATTAAATCTATGCATATATTTTATGTATATATATAAGTCAAAGGTGGTAGTTTTTGAAGGCAATGACGGTTTGTTACCTGGAAAACAGCGTTATAGTTTGTTAGTTTATAACTACATAATTTGAACGAAATAATCATTCAGCTACAAAACATTTGATAATCATGCCTTTGCCATGTTTCGCAATACCTCAGCAGGGTGAAACATGTCATTTCTATAAATTATAATAAAACATATAGTAAACACACGTTTTTATTCGTATTAACCTTTCGAATACGGAGTTTTACATCACTGTTCAAGAAACAATAATTCCAAAGTGTTAGCGCCCCAAGTTTCCCATAAACGATATTCGCGGTGAATGAGAGTTTTGACTACCATACCGGAGGTCCTGTGTTCGATTCCCGGCGATGGCAGTGTGATTGTCACACTGTCTTAGGTCTGGTGTATAATCCACATGACAATAAAATGACGATAGATTAACTACCTTAAAAAATAACAAATTGTGTACAGTTATTGGATTCAAACGACTTGTATAAAAAAAAAGTTCGTCTCCTACCTAAAACCAAACCTTAACCTCAAAAACTTCAAAAACCTCAAACCTCAATAAATTCCTAGAAATTCAGCTGTAAATTTACCTATCACTCATCATTAGTTCTGAGAAAAACCTTAAAATTGTTTTATTTAACAACTCAAAAATTTGCATTATATACTCGTACATTCTCCCCCACCCTTGAGATTTCTAAATTCAATATAAGCACACACTGTTTGGCGATTAGGTTCAGTTTGAGAATGCCCTTGCAAGGCAAAACAAATTTGTCATAATTTATATAATTTATGTAAATTAAATCCAAGAAAAACACTCAAAAATCGTGTTTACTATTATAAATTAATAATGGAGTTTTACAAAACTAATACCTCAACCATCAATAAAACCAAACGGTTGTTCATTGTATACAAACCATTTTCATATTTTGAATATGTCGAATAAAAAGCGTATGTATTTAAATTTATGTAAGAATAATGCTAGAAGAGAAGTAAAAGCTAGAATGGCAGTGCACAATGGTGTTCTTCTACCGACCCTTATGTATGGAAGCGAAGCATGGAACTGGCAAAAGGAGGATGAAAGTAGAATAAATGCAGTAGAAATGAGATCTCTTAGACGAACGTGTGGATACTCTGTGTATGATAGAGTTTCGAATGAAAATATAAGAAGTGAATGCGGTGCGAATGATGGTGTCATGAACAAAATAATGAAAGGATCATTAAGATGGTTTGGACATATGTAAAGAATGAATGAAGAAAGAATGGTAAAAAAATTATATGTTAATGATGTAAATGAAACCAGAAATAGAGGAAGACCGAGGAAAACGTGGCACGATCAAATAAATCAAATATTGAATGTCGGCCATGTGAGGAGTCAGAGAAATCGACGCGCGTGCATGACACGATGTATGAATGTTGAGGAAGCGAGAGAAATATGTCAGGAAAGAAAAGTGTGGCAGTCCATTCTTTCTGCCTACCCCTTCGGGGAGACGGCGTGATGGTTAGTTAGTTAGTTAGTTTATAATGCATCATTAGGCCCTGATGGATACATATTTTTAAAAGTAGAATATGTCAAGAAAATAAAGATGGCTGCCAGGCACCGACGATAATAATCTTCTTATGTCTTATTAAGGTTCGTGTTTCTAAACTTCACTCCCTTGTTAAGAGGGTATTACAATAGACAGATGTCTGAGGATACATTTATACATCAAGGAGGCATATAAATGTTAGGGCTTAAATTTCAATTTAAAAAGACAAATTTTGTCTCCATCACGCAGAGACAGAAGGGACATTGGTATTCAGAAATCGTACGAATGTTTTTATAGAATTAATCACCGGCTTTAAAATGCCTTAAAATAAACAATGGTTTACAAAAAAAAAACGTGCTTCTAAAAACATTTTTTTTATGCCTCAAAGAAATATATTTTCTTTCCTAACATCTTCATGAAATAAAAATATGACGCATTACTTATTCAGAAGTAAATTTTGACACAAAATAAAACGAATCTTTCAAAAGGATTTCTTCAAAGGATTTAATGTTAAGGCTTGATTCACTGGGATCCCTACATATGTAAGTGTATAGTTTGCTTTTAGCCCAACGAGATATCCTCGTGTAATCGGTACTAAAAATACAACATCTTATCCCATCTCACGATACAGCATCCAGAATGACTCGAGTCGCTTAAAAAGTAAAAAAGATACAGAAAAAACAAAAACGATGGTACGGAAGGAAAATGGGTTCTGTAATATGGACGTAAGGTAGATAAACATTGAGACTAAAAACGACATTACCAAAACGTTTTGAAAAGCGAATATTCTGAAGAGCAATATGAAATTTGTGTGCTGGAGTCGAATAAAGCTATCGACATTTATCTCTGAAAATCATCCGTTTCAAGATTTGCCCATTGCACTATTCAAAGAGACTCTGAATATATAATATTTGCTCGCGTAATTGAAGGACTCTTAAAACTCGGTTTGAAATCAGAAAACGCCAGTTTGTGCCATTGACGATATTTATAAAAAAAGTGTTAACCCATTAGGATCTAACACAAAATCTTTATTCCAATATTATAACATACACATAAAATAAAACTAAATCAACACACACTTACTTTCAATTTTGATAATCAAATGAGTCCTTAGTCCAAAATAGTCCTTAATGACTGTTTGCTTACTCCCCTTTGTTATACCCAATATAAACAAATAAAAAATATTCCTGGAATCCATTACTGACGATTTTTTTTGTTTTGTTTGATTCCAGACCATAGCAGCTATTAGTATGGGGAAAACCGAATAAGGCGATGCCAACCTATAGCTGTAGCATATTATATTTAAATTCAGTAATAATAAAATCAATTGTAGCATTTCTTCAAACGTTATATATAATTAGGTAAGCTATAATAAAATTTAACATCCATTGTATTGAATATGAATCTTCTTGAATACCTCTAATACCTATATTAAAATTCAGTTATTTTGCATAAATATTTGAAGATTATTTTTGAATAGAATCATGTTTACCACCCCTGATCTGTATATATATATATTATAAGGGACTCGCTTGGCAATAGTGTCACCAGTCTGTCGATGCCAGCGAGCCTAGCAAAACCAGTGGCTGTCGAAATAGAGTAAGACATGAAGACAAGAATAAGACAAAAGTTGAAGTAGTTGAAAAACATAACTAACTAACTAACTAACCATCACGCCGTCTCCCCGAAAGGGTAGGCAGAAAGAATGGACTGTCACACTTTAACCTTCTCTTTTCGCCCCGCGGGAGACGCGGTGTGATGGGTTGCGAACCTTATCGCCACCAATAGGCATCTCCCGCGCATACTTTGATCTTCCAACATCCACAAAATAAATCTGAAACAAATAATATAAAATACAATGATATAAAATAAAATAACAAAATAAAAATAATTTAATACAAAATGTTATTTTAAGATGGTGCACATTTGTCTATTTAATTTATGTTCCACGAATCCACCGTTTTTTAAATTTAGCACATAATGTAATAACACATAATGTTTTTCCGATGTTGCACATGTTGACATGGACGATCCGGACTTTTGTGTCTATTTAATTTATGTTACACGTATCCCCTGTTTTTTAAATTAGCTGTTATATGATTTAATTCCTGTTCCACGTATCCACTTTTTTTATTTGGCAGTAATAAGGATCTTCAAACCAACCAACACCAGCAAGAACATTAAAAGAATATTGAAGAAATTATTCAAATTGTCATTGGAACAAATGAAAAATTTATTTTTACACCTGTCAAAATTCTTTATATAAACGAAAAAACTTGTATAATTTTGACATCAAAACAGTACAAACGTATTACGTCTCACAATTAACTATTATAAAGTGCGGCAACAATCAAATTAACGAAAACAATTCACTTATACACGTAATTTCTCCAAATTCAAGGGAGCACCACATGAACCAAACCAAATTTTCAAAATCAGAATTAGAATAATTACCACTTAAGTTTGTTTTATCGAACCAACAACTGAACTTCAGTGAATTAAATAATATATAAACATTTAAAATGGTGGGAAGAGGGTGTGACCTAATTAATAAGGAAGAGAGGACTAGTTGATATACTCGTATGAGAAATTAGTGAGAAAAGAGGGTCTGACATGAATATTGTGGAAATTACTTTTTAAATTTTGTAAGTATTAATCTAATGGCTGATACATACAATCATTTTGAGTGGTTTCAGAACTATCGTTACTTGCCTCAAAGCGACCATTAAAGGAATTCAAATTATTCACTCTGAAGAGGATTTGGGTAGTATTAAGATCGTTTTCAAGTAAAAACGACTAAATATTATTTATATTGTAAAATAACATAAAAAATTACCAAAAACATCTGTGAGTGACTAAATAGGCTTTTTTCAAATTGACCATATATATAAAAAAAACCAAAGGAAAAAATATGTTGCAAAAACACTTTGTAGAAATTAAAAAAAACACAACCATGATTCAAGAAGACAACAATTTTGTTATTAATCTAAAAATCTTATCCAATTAAAAATCTATTTTACTATTTCAACATTTTTTTTTACAAAGACTCGGTTAATACTTGTATTAACTTTTATTGTAAATATTTAAGGTGTTAAAATATTCATCAACGTTTTGTAAGTGTGTTCTTCATGAAATACTTTGTTGATTTTAAAATACATGAACTAGTTTTTTTTTAAGTTCATAATGAAACTTTATAAATATTATATTAATCTTACCTATAGCCAACCGGTTTTGGCTAATGTAGTTGGCTAATGTCTAATAATTACCCGTAGTTGGATAATGTATCAACTACAGGTAGTATTCTCAAGTAAATACTATAAAAAATAGGATAAAGATAAAAGGTACGTGTAGTATCCAGTTCACAATAAGTAAAATGAATTAGTTGTTGGTGACATGGTTTTGAAAACTTAGTGTCAATTTTATTGTTAGATTTAAAATGAACAAAATTTATATTTATTTATATCAACGTAAATTATATTTGCTGGAAAATAACGTCTCTGGACGTGAATTGGTTAAAACATTAAGTGTACGCTCTTTTAAAATAAATTTTGCCATGGAAGCGAATCTTACATCAAATAAAAATCTAAGCCCTTTATAAATTATACCAAAACTGGGGCAAAATATTAAGGCAGAACCTTAGTTGGAGATGTTTCATTAACATTCCCTTACCGTTGCCGTGTAAAAACTATTTGAAATAATTGATTATACTCCAGTAAATTCGTATTGGCAATATTTTAAGCATTTTAATCGAAAATCGGGGATAAATTACCAATACAATCAAACGATTTTACAAGTTTTAAGAGTAAAGAATATACAACAATATACAACACAGATTGTTCAGTCAATACAACTAAACGCAGAAAGGAGAGGACCGGGCTGGCCTCCAACAACTTGGCTGTCAACGACAAATTGACAGCGGGAAGTCCAAGAAGTCTGGCCATATTCAAATATAAGAGCCGACCCAAATATTTTAGAAATAGCTAGGAGAGAACAATCGCATGGTGTTGTTAATTGAAGAAATACTAAATTTAATGAAAATTTTATGGTGTGTAGGTTTGAGGTATTCTAATTGTGAGTGAATCGTAGAATGCTACGTATTTCATGGACCGATATGGTAAGTTTGCTACAAGAGCATGAGTTGATAGACAATTGCTGGCTGATATCAAGGTTTTACCTGGGGCATGTGCTCAGAGGAGAGCTGCACTTAATAATAAAGGGCAAAAATAAGGGGCATCGAGGTGTAAGGAGAAGCCAGATCTTCTGATCGGAACATACATATATTATTGGACGTAGATAAGATCAATCGAGACACAGAGACATGTACTCTAAAGTGATAGTCGACGTCAGGGGACCCGGCATGACCCATAAAGAAGAGAAAGAAGTGATTACATAGCACTGTTTGATGTGAGATTTTTTAGTTCATAAAGGAAGAGATTTAAAAGGTTAAGTTTCAGATCTTAACGTTTAGTATCGCAAAAGCCCTATGCGTCAGCAATAAAAAATATGTGACCAGAGAAGAAAATGACGGGGTTCAATATAATTTTATTATAAATTTCGGGAACAAATTGATGAGGGTTTGGGGAACAGGAGAATTAATTCTGACTATTAGATTTGGTTTTCTCAAACGGCTGAAATATTATTCCGCTCATAAAGTAGTCGGGAAGAGAGAAAAAAAGTGAAAAATGAAATTGGGGCTGTTTACTTTAATTAACAATTTCACCTCGAAATTAATATTACGGCCCGTCTGCTTAAACTGTTGAATTTTCGACGAGACCATTTGATTTTATTTCATTAACTTGGTTTATTAAGTTTTACCAAAGAAATATAGTAAAAAAATGACACTTTTATTGGTTTATAAAAAAAAAACTTTATATTAAATTCACTCACTAACTAGCTAATCATCACGCCGTCTCTCCAAAGGGGTAAGCAGAAATAATAGACTGCCACACTATTATATCCTGACATACTTCTCTCGCTTCCTTAACATTCACGCATCGTGTCATACACGCACGTCGATTTCTCCGACTTCTCACGTGGTCGACATTAAATATTCCATTTATTTGATCGTGACACGTTTTCCTCGGTCTTTATTACTAGTTCTGTTTACATGTCTAACATATATTTTTTTACCATTCCTTCTATATTCATTCTTTCAATGTGTCTAAACTATCTTAACGTCCTTTTCATTATTTTGTTAATAACACGTTCATTCGCACAGCGTTCACTTCTTATATTTTTATTCGACACTCTATCCACATCTATTACACAGATTTTCTACATATTCATCTGAAAGAGCTCTACTGCATTTATTATAATTTCTTCCTTATTTTGCCAGTTCCATGCTTCATTTCCATAAGCCACCATTGTGCACTTAGCTTAAAAAATATCTATTTAATTTTGTTTTCACGTATTTTCAATATGAAGTTCCGAATCGGTAGGTCAGTAATGAAAAATTTATAATTTAAAATTTACATATTTTTATATATGATATAATAATATTCTGTCTGATATCACTTAGTTGGACGTAACGGACTTCTATTAGCAAAAGGCGCTAGATCAAGGAGTTTGGATCAAAATCATCAAGGAGCTAAAATTCTTTAAGAGTCGTACGGCCATCCGAAGTAAGTAAGTAGTCAGTATGTTTTTTCAGCATCATTTGAGCAACGAAAACAGCATTATATCAACGTCACGTGACCCGGAATTCGATTTCCGGCTGAAACACTATTCGATTTTTGTTCATCTGATACGAGTTAAAGAGCTTCAGTGGTTATAAAAAAACCACCAGATATTAGAAACGTAGGTTCAATCTTGGGTATCGCAAGGGTCAGATCTCATGGAAAAATGCTCTTATTTTTACCCAAATTGAGTTGCAAAATATTTTTACCCTTTTTATACAATTAATTTATACTCCATATGGATGTGAAGTTTCGAATTGGCAAAGAAAATATTAAAAACTAACCAACTAACTTACCAGAAAGCATTGATTGCCACACTCTTCTTTGCTTACATACTTTTCTCGATTCCTTAACATTCATACATCATGTTATGCAAGCACGTCAATTTCTCCAACTTCTCACAAGGCCGACATTCAATAATTGATTTTTTGAAAAATCTATTAATATTATTTTTGATTTGATTTGATTTTTATGGCCTATTATAAAATTGTGACAGAGTGTGGGATGGGAGAGAAAACTTGTTAGATTGGTACAAGTGGATTGAAATTAAACTGGATTAAATGTGGCCTAGATACCTTGTTTTCTGGAATGGTGCATTCTCCAGCTAATGTAAGTCCTGCGTGGATGGGGGGCGGGCCTAGGGATTGTTTGAGAGAAGCTGACGAAGGGGCGCCGCTGTGTCCTATAACAGCTTCGGGTAAGCGGCGGGTAACCTTCTATGTCTTTATTTAACTGGTTTTGTTCATTGAATTTGTATTAACAATCACTGTATTTTACCCTACAATAAAATAATGATTTGATTTTTAAATGTTTTATTATCAAACATCCAGAAATGCCATATCGAGGCGACACATGTCACTACCATAAAATATAATTAAATTTCTAGAAAGCGGAGAATTTCATTGACCGTAAGATTTTAACATTGTTTTATAAACACACACTGTAATTTATTATGTAATTTTTGTTCATATTTTTGATTAAATGGTTTCTGTCTAAAATCTAGGAATCCGTTATGTAATGAAAGGGTAGATAAAAAGTTAGATACGGGTAGAATTTTTATGCGATCCAAATACGACCTGTTCATATTCAACGCATACCTTCAATTTGGATAATATTTTCTATTCTCCCACAAAACCCAGCATAGGTTTGAAAAAACCCTTTTACATTTAGGACTCATATAAACTTTTCAAGCTCTCGTTCAAGATAACCGTGTTTTTCAACGCTGCATTTAAATATGTATCTAGAAGTAAATGTTCGATTCCTTTCAATGTGCTCAAAGACCTTCGCTTCGTAAAGAAATAAATTTATATTCTATCGAACAATAGTTAACATATATAGTTTAACAATATTTTCGAGTTTTTTAAAAATCTATTATCATTCTTCTCAAGAATTAATTGTATCTCAATAAAGACGAAGATGCAAATCGGAAACAGAATATGGTTGATCAAGGTGTTTACAGGACTTATGACCTGTCATTGGTTGGGTTAAGCGTACGCTTTATGTAATACAACATTCCACCTTCCTTCTTATGATCACCATGTCTGACAAACTTTTTGGAAGTTGTATATATGTTAATCTCTAAGACTACTATTTACGTGGAAGTTTATACAATCTACATACTAACGCCATCTAGGAAGATTTGTGTTTATTAAGCATTAAGTAGAACATCTTTTTATATTCTATAATCATTCTTCTTCTTCTCCGGGGCTACAAAGCTTGGTGGGTCTTGGCCTCCTCCAAGACACGTCTCCATCCCGTCCTATCTCTGACCGCCACCTCCCAGTCTTGCTGCTCCAGGACCCGACAATCTGCCACGGCACCATCCAGCCATCGCAGTCTTGGCCTACCGATGCTTCTTCACCCTGCTGGATTGTCATATAACACTCTTTTGTGGGGCTCCAGATCTCCCATGCGGTTCAAGTGCCCTAGCCAGCGCAGTCTGTTGATCTTTATAAACTTGACCACGCTGATGTCCTGGTATAGATCGTAGAGCTCTGTGTTGTATCTCCTTCTCCACGTCTGACCATCCTTAATGGGTCCGAAGATTTTGCAGAGGATCTTCCTTTCGAAGCAGTTTATTTTATTTTCATCCCGTTTAGTGAGCGTGAAAGTCTCCGAGGCATATGTTAGGTTGATCTAATCAGCGTTTTATATATTGTGGTCTTTGTCTTTCTAGACAGTAGACGCGATTTTAGGTGTTTATTGATGCCATAGTAGCATCTGTTTGCTGCGTATATCCTTTTTTCAATCTTTTCACTGACATTATTTATTTTGTTAACTAAGGATTAAAATCTTTTATACAAAACGAAAACTGAAAGGATTTATTAAAAAATCTTATAAATTCTGTTACAAAATAACCAAAGTTTTATAATAAATTAAAGTTATAATATAATACCAGAAGTCCATGGATATACATTAATCGGAGAAGATCTCCGTCCAAACGCAAACTTTGTGTACTTTACTAAGAGTCCTCGAAAAGTTCGGTGCCGAAGCGCAATGACAATATCCTCGATCCAGCCCTGACGGAGACTTCGAAGGGAGGCTATGGTTCCATAGGGATGGGATTAATATAATCTGATAATCGAATAATTTTGATGAATTAACACGATTAAACCAATCTCATAAGCAATGATGTACTTTGTATTGATTTGAGAATCGAAATCAGATAATACTCTTATGTATCTTAATAAGGTTTATATATAATAATGTGAAGCGTTGATACTCATGATATGGAATACGTTTCATTTGAATAAACATGAAATATTGTAACGTGAATTTAACCTAATTTGTTTGTTTCATGTAATGGATACAATATAATTGCATTAACTATTAAATAACGGGAATAATTAATTTATTAGTTTTTCGTTTATGCGTAGACGGAAAAATGGAGAAAGACATCGAAAGAAGGGTTGGTGCTGGGAATAAAATAAATGGCGCACTCAAAGTCATTACTGCAAATAGAAATATATCTACAGAAGCAAAGATGGCAGTACACAATAGAGTTCTAATGCCAACCCTCATGTATGGAAGTGAAGCTTGGAGCTGGTAGAAGAAGGATGACAGCAGGATAAACACCGTAGAAATGAGATCACTAAGAAGAATGTGCGGGAAAACGTTGTATGATAGAATACCGAACGATGAAATAAGAAAGAAATGTAAGGCAGATGACTGCATCATGGATAAAATTAAAAAAAGGATCCCTGAGATGGTTTGGACATATAGAACGAATGGATGAGAGTAGAATGGTTAAAAAGTTGTACACAAGCAGCGTGAGTGGAAAAAGAAGCCGAGGACGATCGAGGAAAACATGGAATGACCAAATTAATCAATTACTAAAAGGCGGTCACATTCGAAGTCGGAATAATCGATGTGGGTGCATGGTACGATGTATGAATGTAGAGGAAGCCCGAGAGGTATGCTGGGACAGAGCATTGTAACGATCCATCCTCTCTGCCTACCTCTCCGGGGAAATAACATGATGGTTAGTTAGTTAGTTAGTTTATGTGGAGAGTTTTGACAGCTGTTAAAATAAATTGTCTTTATTTGTCGAATCTTTATGATTTGTTCCAATATCAATTTGAATATTTTTTTTGATAACATTTTAATCTTGCTGGAGTTGGTTTGTTTTAACATACTGCGTTTCTTGCGGGGGCAAAAAGAGCAGGGTTGAGTTCCGCATCGGTTAAAGTATGGGAGTCCATTCTTTCTGCCTACCACTTCGGAAAGACGGCGTGATGGTTAGTTAGTAAGTTAAAAAAAGTTTTGTGTTACAAAGTTATAAAAATAAATATTGTTAATTAATCATTAAATAAAACTATGTTTTTTTATTACAACTTCCACATTTGTCTTTATTATGACAGCAACCGGTTTCGCCAGACTCACTGGCATCGACAGACCAAACTTCCGAAATAAAGACGAATGTGGTTGATGTCATAAAAAAACATATTTTTATTTAATTATTATTTGAAACGAACTTCCATCAAGAGATTTCAGATAAACCATTTGATTATCTTAAAAATATTGTTAAATTATGAACCCACAACACAAAATAAAGGTGAATACATAAGAAATAAAAAAAGTTAAATCGATTAAAATTGAATATGGTAATAAAAGGCTCCAACCTCACCCATCCTTAGCCGTATCGTCGTCCATCTCCCGAGCTTTTAAACTTTAAGATGCGAAAGCTCTCACTGTGTGCTAACAGGAAAGACCAACGATCCGAGAGAATTTAATGCAACTGCCAACTGTACAATGGATGCCGGGTTCTGCAGGATGTTGGTTTACATTGTAACAAAATGTCGTTTTGTGATCGGAAAAGAAACACGCGAAGTATCGGACACAATTCGACGAGCCAAAAGGAAAACCTTAAAGCGTGACGTACTCTAGGAATAGAATCTTTTCAAAGGTTTTTTTGCTCCAACAATAATAACGTTAATATCATTACGATAATAGATTTCACGTAACCGTATAAAGGAAATGAGCGAAGATATTTTTCAGGTATTGGAAAATGTCATTGTTTTGCAGATATACAAACTTAACTCTATTGAAATGTTTATTAAAGATTACGCTATTGTAGACTCTAGATTACGGATGGAAACTGTTGATACAAATGTCTTCAGGAAGTCGAACTGGAAACGGATTACATAAATCAAAGTTGACAAAAATACGTAACTAACTAACTGAAAATCACGCCGTCTCCCCGAAGGGGTAGGTAGAAATAATGGACTGCCACACTTTAACCGATGCGGCACTCAACCCTTCTCTTTTCGCCACCGCGGGAGACGCGGTGTGATGGGTTGCGAACCTCATCGCCACCTAGGTATCTCCCGAAAAAATAAATGAAATAAATAAAATTCGTATTTTCATACGATAACTACAATAATAGCTACCATATTCATAGAGCTATTTGTATCATGTATAGTGAGAGACCTCTAACGATACTCCCGTATTGGATTTATTTTCTTCTTATGCTGGTTTGGACACATGGAATGAGGAAATCGTGGCATGATCAAATCAATCAATATTACATGTTGGCCATGTGAGGAGTCGAAAAAATCGTCGTGCCTGCATAAGCGAGTGAAGTTTTATATATCAGGAAAGAATAGTGTGCCGGTCCATTATTTCTCCCTACTCTTTCGGAGAGTCGACATGAAAGTTTATTAGAGAGTAAAGTAGTAATTTTGGTTGTCTGGGTAAAGCAGAAAATAACAGAGAGCTGTCCAAAACGTTCGCCATATTTGCTTGTAAAATACAATTTGAACAAAGACCATTTGAAAAAAAATATATGTTTTCTTATATTTTAAAATAAAAATAATATACAGTTATTCCTCTTCATTTTATATTTGTTCATTGATCTATTCTTGATGGAGAATTATCCTCTTGTAGAACACCAGCTATCTTTCCATCTTTTTGGCGGTTTTCCTGGCAGACGATGTCCCACGGGTATATTGTGCATTGAAAATTCTTGGAGCAGTCCATACCTATTTGGACTCTCCACTGTTCAATATAATTAAACGAACTTAAAGCTCCACACTTTCATTTTTACTGTAAAAAATACTTGATATTGAATATTTTTTTTATCTATATACATCTATATTTTTGCTTTCAGAAAAGTGCTTAAGATTTAGAGCTTAGTGGCAAATATTTGTATGCTATTTGATATTTGTTATCAACTATCAAGGTTCGAAAGATCTCACATCTGGGTCATATACGACGACCTTTGTGGCCGAGTGGTAAGTGCATTGGCTGCCACCCCGAAGGTTCCGGGTTCGATTCCCTGCGAGGGCAGTGTGGTCACACTGTCTTTGGTCTGGTGTAGAATTTACGTGACTATAAAATGGCGATAGATTAGCTACCTAACACATGTCACGAGAATCACTATGATAGCTATACCCTTTACATCGATTTGGCTCATGCTGTCATGATGTAAAGAGCGATTCAACAAAATAATAATAATAATAATAATAATAATATACTGCGTGGGGAAAAGTACCACCTTCTCCAACTGATATTGAAGGGGAAAATTGAGGAACGCCGAGGGCCCAAAAGGAGACAAATATCCTGGCGGCGAAACGTGAGGGAGTGGACCGGCATCCGAAGTGTGGAGGAGCTGTTCCGAGCGGCGCAGGACAGGGACAGGTTCGGCGTGATCGCCAACGTTGGGGTGACCCAACAGGGCACTTGAAGAAGAAGAAGAAGAAGATTTGATATTTCATTTCATAATGTGGTCGCAATGTGGTGTTTCATTTCATAATAAGCTTGCAAACATTTCTTAAATAAAATAAATATATTTTCATTAAATAAATGGTATTTATTTTCATAGCTTCTCTACCAATGACTGTACAAATAACATTTTCTCCTCCTTAACTAACACTGAAATGAGATCTTTCCGATTTCAATCAAAATGTACCAATCCACATGATGGATCGTACCTCCCCTCAAGCGGATTTAATCTTATTACTGTAAGGGCAGACGAAATTCGCAGTACAATAAACACACTGATTTAATACATTATTATTATTTGCTGTGGAAAAAACTGATTTTTAACGCAACTTTTCCAGATAATTCTAATAATATTTAAAAAATATATACAAATCAATGAGAAACTAGTGACCTGATATTATTATTATTATTATTACTTGTAAACAACAAAATTATTTGATTATATTATTTTCGACCTTTTATTAAATGCATTGAATAAAATAATATAGACCTAAAACTGAGAATACTCCTCATAAAGACTTATGTATGGAGTATCTTGATGTACGGCTGCGAGACATGGTGCCTATCCGAAAGAGATAAGCGGAGACTGGAGGCTTTTGAGATGCGGTCCTATAGAAGACTATTAGGAATTTCTTGGAGAGACCACATCACGAATGAGGAGGTTCTTCAAGGAATCGAAGGAGGAAGGCACCTGCTTAGGACCTTATCCGAAAGGCGTGCAAGATGGATCGGCCATGTAATACGTCAAGAAGGTCTCTTGCATGCCATAATGGAGGGTATGACCGAGGGGACAAACTCTAGGGAACGCCCACACCGAGAGTACCTGGAGGACCTGTTGGTGGACGTGCGCTGCTCATCATATGCAGATTTCAAAAAAGCCGCACAAAACAGGGAAGAATGGAAGAGAAGAATAGAAGAAATTTCTGCAAACCAATCCGAGGATTGAAACTTTGCATTTGAATTCGCCATAATTGCATCCAAAGAGGTCTATCTTTCAATACAGGAGAACTTCGAAGGGCCCCTGTGCGGCAATTTGGGGCATAAAATAATATATGCCCCCTTGCTCTGCTATAACTATAGGGAACGTATATATTTAGTCCTCTCAGTATTCCTGGATTGTAAATACCTCCGGATAATACTTAAAAAAAATGCTCACCCAGAAAGATCATTCGACGAGTCTCAAGAATGTTGAAATCCAACATTCCTGAGAGAAATAGTGAGGGGTACAAAAAAGCATTATGTATCAGATTCTTGAATATTATAGTTGATCGATCGTGTACGCTTGGTTTTATTAATAGTTGTGGATATATCAGGGGACATCCAATTCATAGGTCACTCAAGTGTAGGAAAATTTATGTTTTTCTGGGGATTATGGACACGCAGATTATTTTCTCAAACTAATAATGACTTTTACGCTTTCCCTTCAAAACTTAATCAAAGTCTTGCAGGAAACGCTTGATTGATTAAGTTCCGGCTAGCAAAAGGCATCTTAAGAAAGTAGAATAAAAGTTGACTAGAATTCAACAGGAATTTTCTTTTATTTACGAAATGAATTATGTTTACAACGCGATACTCGATGATTTTGTTGAAGCCTCCTTTTTCGCTCTGCCAGTTTGTTCGTGGGATTGGTTAGTAGACATCTTCTTTATTGATTCGCGTTTGAGTCTGGGTTAAAATAATATTGATGATTAATTCTAACCTTAATTAGTTACGGACGAATAAATACTCCGAGAACTGGGGATTTATTCCTCTTTATCATCTCAAGTTGTTTGCTTATGCGTAGAAAACATTTTATTATTGATGCTTTGATAATTGAGGCATTTCTGCTAATGATTATGTAATATCATATATCTTGTTATCAGATTCTTTAAATATTTATGTTGAGTTGTTTGTAACACCTGATGACGTAAACATTGGTTTGCGAAATAGCTGTCGTGACAAATTCATAGAAAAAAATATTTTGGTATTATAATAGTGATCCAAATTAAATGTACTTGTCTTAAACAAACAATCAAATTTCCTCGCAAGGGTAGGCAGAGAGAATGGACCGCCACACTTCTCAAACCTGACATACCTCTCTAGCTTCATCCACATTCATACAGCGAGCCATACACGCACGTCGATGACCTACCTTTAAAATTAGATTAATTTGGTCATGCCATGTTTTCCCTCCAACTACCTCGACTTCGTACTCCATTTACATCGTTAACGTATAGTTTTTTAATCATTATTTCTTTGCCAATGCGCTCCATATGTCCGAACCAACGCAGCGATTCTTTCATAATTTTACTCATAATACGTTCTTTTGCTCTACATTCCTTTCTAATATCAGTATTTGTGATTCTGTCGTACATTGTTCTACCACACATACGTCTTAGGGACCTCATCTCTACCGCATTTATTCTGCTCTCATCTTTCTTCTGCCAGTTCCATGCTTCGCTTCCATGCGTATACCATACATTATCATTATTTTGTTAAATTAATTTTATTTCCGTTTGTACTGAAATAATAAAAGAAACGCATGCATTACATGTATAAACTTTCAATTGTCAATTTAAATTGAAATCTGGTGTTACAATTTACTAACATAATTTTAATTAAACTTTGATCCGAAGTCATTACTTGGTAGTTTGTCATATGTAAAAATGAAATTAAACACTTTTCTCTTATATTTGTGAAATGTATACTTATATCTGTATACGAAATTAGTTTGCTAAATGCTAAACAATCATTCTTCATAGATGGCGTTAGTGGATGGATTGTATAGATTAATCTTAAAAAATTAATTAGTACAATCAAATCTACATAGATGGCTAACTGGAACTGCCACGTGAAGATATGTATGGATTTGGAGTATACGAGGTCTGTTCAAAAAGTATCGCGAATTTTATATTTTTTCAAAAAGTATTTATTTATTCATGAATATCTATGTTGTCCCCTTCAAAGTAATTCCCCTCGGATATAATACATTTATGCCAACGTTTTTTCCAATCCTCGAAGCACTTAAAAAAATCATTTTTTGTGATCTTGTTCAGCTCCTCCTTCGATGCCGTCTTTATCTCCTCAATCGTGGCGTAGCGTCGTCCTTTCATGGGCCTCTTCAGTTTTGGAAACAGGAAAAAGTCACAGGGGGCCAGGTCTGGGGAATACGGTGGCGGCGACACCATTACTGTGTTGTTTTTGGCCAAATATTCGCGCACAAGCAACGATGTGTGAGCAGGGGCGTTATCATGGTGCAAAAGCCAGTTTTTGTTCTTTCACAAATCCGGGCGTTTCTGGCGGATTGCTTCGCGCAAATTGCGCATAACTTGCAGGTAATATTCCTTATTGACCGTACTACCCTGTGGCAAGAACTCATGACGCACCGCGCCCCTGCAATCGAAGAAAACTGTGAGCAAAACCTTCACGTTCGACCGAACTTGGCGCGCTTTTTTTGGTCTTGGCTCATGCGGCAGCTTCCATTGGGATGATTGAGCTTTGGTTTCCACGTCATAACCATAAACCATGATTCGTCACCAGTTATGACCCTCTGGAGCACATTTGGGTCGTCACGGACCGAGTCCAACATCTCCTGAGCAATGTTAACGCGATGCTGTTTTTGGTCGAAATTGAGCAATTTTGGCACGAATTTCGCGGCGACCCGACTCATGCCCAAATCATTGGTTAAAATCGAATGGCACGAGCCAATCGATATGTTTAGGTCCTCAGCAACTTCTCTAACGGTGATTCGACGATTGGCTAATACTATTTTCTTCACTTTATCAATGTTTTCGTCTGTTGTTGACGTGCTCGGGCGTCCGGCACGCTCTTCGTCGTTCATATCTTCTCGGCCCTCTGAGAACATTTTGTACCACCGATAAACGTTGCTTTGGTCCAAGGTAGCTTCACCATATGCCACAGTCAACATTCGAAATGCGTCCGCGCACTTTATTTTGTTTTTCACACAAAATTTGATACAGATTCTTTGATCCATTTTTTGGAATAGGCAAAAATCGAAGACGAGCCAAAACACATCCAAGCAAAACAGCTGTCAAAAATTAACTAAACATTCAAAATGGCCGACCTTGTCAGCATAAGTAAGGGACATGAGTACCAACATAACGCTACAAAAAAATCAAAAATCAAATATACGTAGCCAGCGGAAATTCAAAATTCGCGATACTTTTTGAACAGACCTCGTATATACAACTTCCAAAAATGTATCATACATGATCATAATAACAATGGTGGAAAGGGGAATGTTGTAATTACATAAAGCGTGCGCTTAACCCAACCAATGACAGGTCATAAGTCCTGTAAACACCTTGATCATCCATATTCAGTTTCCAGTTTGTTTCTTCGTCTCTATTGAGATACAATTAAAAAAATTACTTTTCTCTTAGTATAAACCAGTTTGTTTGAGTAAGTAGTGCCAACATGCTTCACCCTGTAGCAAGTTTCCTCAGGGCTATCTACAAACTAAACTATATTTGATTAGGAATCAGGAGCCCTGTTTCTTTACAAAAATAAAATTGGTATTAGATTAAACAACGTAAAAGCATTAAAATCAAATAAAAATTCCTTAAATTGAGATATGTTTCCATTATCGCACAATTTCCCAATAATCATTCCTAAGTTTACCACCTCCCCTCTATTTTCGGCACATTATATTATATTTAAGTAGTTTAATTATATATATCTTTCTCTTATTGAGATATCCAAATCCTTAATAATCGAATACATGTATCTTACAGTCCCATATTAAATATGTTTTCATTATCGCACAATTTCCCAATAATCATTCCTAAGTTTACCACCTCCCCTCTATTTTCGGCACATTATATTATATTTAAGTAGTTTAATTATATATATCTTTCTCTTATTAAGATACACACCTCCCTCTCCCTACTTTACTTTGTAATCTCTATTTAATTTTACTTTAGCTTATGTTTAGTCCTGAGGAAGCTCGCTACAAAGTAAAACAGGTTGGCACTACTTACCCAAATTAAGTGGTTTATGTAGTGAAAATGTGTTTTTATTTAATTTTAAAATAATTTTAATCATTTAATCGATTATGTCCAAGTTTTGATGTCAAATAAAACTTTAGAAAGCGAAAATACCTATTCGAGTTCACTTTCTAAAATACGACTTGATCTAAGTATCCAGAAGGTTTTAGGAAAATTTCTGAATAGCGACCGAAATGTGTCTATACAAGTCCCTTAGGACTGAGACCAATCATAGTTGGGAAGATTGTATTTCAGGGAATTCCCGTATCATCTTAACTTATATAGTTCGACGATAGCTAGACTCCATATTTGATGGTTTTCAAATTTCCTAATCGTAAAGTTTCGTCATTTTATGTGGGATCGGAGTATCTCCTTACTAAATATTTTAAAGTCGGAAACTAAACGTTTTAATAAAAAAAATACGTATTAGATCTTATAAATCCACTTACACAGGGTTGGTATAAAAACACTATAGTTTACTGCTATTATAGCATGCTATTATAGTAACACAATCTCTTGACCCAGATGTAGAGATAAAATGCAGAATTGAGGCAGCAAGAGCTACGTTTAATAAAATGAAATCACTCTTCTCCAATGATAACGTAAACTTGAAACTCCACCAGAGAATGATCGAATGCTATGTGTGGTCTGTTTTATTGTACGGGTGTGAAACTTGGACCTTGAAAGTTAACTCAATGAACAGACTGGAGGCATTTGAAATGTGGCTCCATCGCCGAATGCTCAGAGTTCCCTGGACAGACATGGTTACCAATACCGCGAGCTAGAGTTGACAGGGAATTGTTATCAACTATCAAGGTTCGAAAGATCTCACATCTGGGTCATATACTGCGTGGGGAAAAGTACCACCTTCTCCAACTGATATTGGAGGGGAAAATTGAGGGACGCCGAGGGCCCGGAAGGAGACCAAATGTCCGAAGTGTGGAGGAACTGTTCCGAGCGGCGCAGGACAGGGACAGGTTCGCCGAGATGATCGCCAACGTTGGGGGGACCCGACATGCGTAGCTAAGCTTTAGTTTACGGTGATTATTTTAGTAAACTTTTAACTTAAAAAGTTATTTTCATAAAATTAGACATAAATTTAGATTTGATTTGAGAAAACTTCGTTTTCATGATAAGTGCTTGCCGAGTCAATAACAATTGGTATAGGGCTGGCGCGTTGTTTAATTATTAGTATGTATACAGCCTATGTTTTACAAAAAATACGTTATTTTGAACACATCACTAATTATAATGTAATTTAGGGGGTCCATTCGTTGAACATGACTGTACCAGTCCCCTTTTTGCTGTCTGCTCCATCTTTTAATATCCTCAACCTCACATATCTCTCTTATTCTGGTGTTCCTCACGCAATCTCTCAGTGTCTTGCCTGCTATCGTCCTCAGTGTATTCATTTTGGAAGTGCTCATAACTTGTTTGGTCATTACTCTGTGTGCCCTTTCTTCGACGCCATATGTTATTATTGGTCTTACGTATGCTTTATAGATTCTCATCTTACTCTTAATGGTCATGTCTTTGTTTTTCCATATTGTGGATTTTAGAGCGCCAGAGATTGCGGTTGCCTTGTTTACTTGGGCTTGTATTTCTTCCCGCAGATCAGCTCCTCCCACCAGGTCTATGCCTAGATACTTGAAGGTCCTGACCTGTTCTATATTGCATTGCATAGTCAGCCTCATGGGACTCGTCCTCGTGGAAGATCCCCTAAAAGATGGAAGGACATCTGGGAATCTACCTCACAGGAGGAGCAACACTCTGGAGATCAGACCACATAGGTCTACAAAAGGAAGAAAAATAAGAAGAGCAATAAAAATGATTACAATATTTTTTGTGAATATACACTTATACTTGTATACGAATACTGGATTTCACCCACGGTGGGTGATTAATTCATGAAATTTAATTGTGTCTCAATAGAGATGAAGATGCAAACTGGAAACTGAATATGATTGATCAAGGTGTTTACAGGACTTATGACCTGTCATTGGTTGGGTTAAGCGCACGCTTTATGTTATTACAACCTCCAAAAATTTGTCTTACATGGTCATAAAGAAATAGGTGGAATGGGGAATGTTGTAATTACATAAAGCGTGCGCTTAACCCAATAAGTCCTGTAAACACCTTGATCAATCATATTCAGTTTCCAATTTGCATCTTCGTCTCTATTGAGATACAATTAAATTTAATAAAAATGATGTTAGGAGAAGAATAATGTTGTAAGAAATCCATGCAGAAAAGGAGATTTGCTTAACAAAGAAGAGTGCTCGTTACTTGAGCAAAGATTGACAATTTGACAATTTTATTATACACAATCAAACACTGTATTGTTGAAATATTGTTAGCATGTATATTTATACTTTAAATCGGTTTAATACCTCGTAAAAAAGGAAGTATTCTGAATTAATTTTTATAAAATGTCATGAAAAAATACCCCAAACCATAAAAACTGCTGAAACGCAATAAAAATGCCATCAAATGTCAAAAAATAACATATCTAGATTTAGTACGCGACGAGTTTTATTACTTTTTATAAAAGGATGTCATAAGAATTTGCTAAACGGTGTTAAATTTAAGACTTTAAAGGTAGTTTGACTTTATGGCATTGCCATAATGTATTGAAATTAAATTGGAAACTTTATACATGGTTTGAGTACATACTCAATACATACTCACTAATAATTTAAGGGTACAGGTTACGATGGCATAATACATTATTCTGTCTGAGAAGTAATTTAAAATGTATTAAGTTCAAGCTGATATGCGTATTAGAGAAACATTGTTATTTCTAGTCGATGCCTCAAGCTTTATAAAAAAATGCTTTATAATAAATTTGAATTCGGAATAATGCTACAGTATTTCATCAATATGCTCCAGAAAAAAAGGAAACTTGAAAAAAAATAAACTATATGAGATAAGTGAGATTTCTTTATTAATGGTTGCTTAATCTATAAGGAAAAAAACTAACCATCACGCCGTCTCCCCGAAGGGGTGGGCAGAAAGAATGGACTGCCACACTTTTCTTTCCTGACATATTTCTCTCGCTTCCTCAATATTCATACATCGTGTC
Source organism: Lepidostoma basale (assembly GCA_022606425.2). NCBI lineage: Eukaryota > Metazoa > Arthropoda > Insecta > Trichoptera > Lepidostomatidae > Lepidostoma > Lepidostoma basale. The sequence goes on from JAHDVF020000172.1 coordinate 311,605, forward strand.
ATGCACGCGCGTCGATTTCTCTGACTCCTCACATGGCCGACATTCAATATTTGATTTATTTGATCGTGCCACGTATTCCTCGGTCTTCCTTTATTTCTGGTTCCATTTACATCATTAACATATAATTTTTTTACCATTATTTCTTCATTCATTCTTTCCATATGTCCAAACTATCTTAATGATCCTTTCATTATTTTGTTCATGACACCATCATTCGCACCGCATTTACATCTTATATTTTCATTCGACACTCTATCATACACAGAGTATCCACACATTCGTCTAAGAGATCTCATTTCAACTGTATTTATTCTACTTTCATTCTTCTTTTGCCAGTTCCATGCTTAAATGTCCTTTATTCCATGCTTATATGTTCTTTATGTCCTTGATTTTATTTATGTCCTTTATTTATGAACTTTTTTTATTTATGTCTTTTTTATTTATGTCCTTTATTCCATGCTTATATGTCCTTTAAATGTCCTTTATTTCATCCTTCTTTTGCCAGTTCTATGCTTCCATGTATATATAATTATTGTTGAAAATAAAGTATTATAATAAATTAAAAAAAGCATGTATTGATTCAATAGAGCCATAAACAGAATAATAGTTTTTCTTCTCTTCTTCTTCTTCCTCAGCCTATTCCCGCCCACTCCTGGACAAAGGCCTCCTCCATTCGCTTCCATGTCACTCTGTCCTGTGCAGACTACATCCAGGTTATTCCGACGTGTCTGTTCTCTTTGCTGTCCACGGTCTTCAAGTCAGCAGCCTTCTTGTCCACTTTTCATCTGAGCTTCTGGCTACGTGACCACGTGGCTACGTGAATAAATAGAATTGCACTTTGTATTTCCACAACACATTTTTTTTGTTTTTACAGATATTTTTCGGTTGTGACAAAACCCTTTTTGATATACGAATTTAAACAATTAATTGAAACCGAATCGTCATTTTAATACTAAAACGGGGTGAAGTAGTATCAAAGGGTTGAAGTAAACCGTTATTTAAATAGGATTTAGAAGGGGGAGGAGTGATAAATAATGTATTTAAAATGAAAAGGGGGAAGGAATGATAAATAATGTATAATATTTAAAATGAAAAAAATGACAACACTATAAAAATGTTAATATTTCCATTCACTGGATGTTTTAAATTAATTTTAGTACAATATATAAACCTTTTTAAGTCTAAAATTTTTCAACAAAAAATGTAATGTATTCTATGATACATGAGGAATTAAAAATAGTATTAAATGGACCAAAATAAATTAATAAATTGAAAAAATATTTAGCCATTAGAAATTAATTAAAAAAATACTACAAAACTTACTAACTAACTATGGCATCGTCTAGTCAGAAAACATATACAGCCACATTGTTATCTTTCGACATACTTCTCTCGATTTCTAAAGTAGTGTCTTCCATTATTCACGATAAATTTAAATTAGTATTAAATGGACAAAAACAAATTAATACATTGAATAAATAATTGGCCATTATATGAAAAAGAATTTGAAAATGTCTAACGACTCCATTCTTATAATGTAAGTTTTCGTACTAACTACAAATGAAATTAAGATAATTGGATTGCTCTTTATTATAAAACCCTTAATTAAATTTACTAATTGCTGCCTACAAATTCTCTAGAATATAATTTATAAATTTCTCAAACTGTAGAACAGAAAGAGAATTTACCAGCTATTCGTCAAAGAATCTAACCTTCATCTCATCGAAGCAATGTCAGATTCTATAAATGGTCGAAGCAAGGGTACTGAGGAGTATGGGGAAACTAAGACTTCAGGGCTAAATGGTTAATCTCGCTAGGTATGTATAGAATCGAAATAATTTAATTTATTACATGTTCCTAGTTTCGATATTAAATGAAAATTTAATTGCTTATTGTTACATTATTGAGGTCCCTAAGACGTATGTGTGTTAGAACGATATACGACAGAATCTCAAATGCTGATATAACAAAGATATATAGAGCAAAAGGAGGTATTATGAACAAAATTATGAAAGGATCGCTGCGTTGGTTCGTACATATGGAGCGCATGGATAGAGAAAGAATGGTTAAGAAAGTATACGTTAATGATGTAAATGGAGTACGGAGTCGAGACAGACCGAGGAAAATATGGCATGATCAAATTAATCAAATTTTAAAGGTTGGTCATGTTAGAAGTTGGAAGAATCGACGTGCGTGTATGACTCGCTATATAAATGTGGAAGAATCTAGAGAGGTGTGCTAGGATAGAGTAGTGTGGCGGTCCATTCTCTCTGCCTACCCCTACGAGGAAACAGCGTGATGGTTTGTTGTTGTTGTACATTATTAACCAATGGTTTTTTAGAACCATCAAATGAAAATGAAAATTTTATAAAACAAAAAGTAAAAAAAATTAAAAAGCAGTTTATTAGGGTATAAATAACTGTTTTTCATGTCTTTATCTATTTTTTTAAAACCAAACTCAAAGCTGTTCATTAGTTGAGTATGTACGTACCATCTGTAAATGAAAGTCATTGCTTGCAACGAGCAGTGACAGGTGGCTTTGCGGAGGGAAGGACAATGGCGAGCGGAGACAGAATAATTATTTTGCGAATCGCAGTACGTTTCCGTCTTATGTTTATCTTCTGAAATTTTAAAAGCGATTCGGATAATTAACGATTCGGATAGTTGGAGTTCGGATAATTTGAGTTCTAATTTTGTTAAAATAACTATACAAAATGAATGACACTACAGAATTCCCTCATATGTTGATTTTAAACTAAAAACAATCACGCCGTCTCCCCGAAGGGGTAGGCAGAAAGAATGGACTGCCAACCTTTTCTTTCCTGACATATTTCTCTCGCTTTCTCAACATTCATACATCGTGTCATGCACGCGCGTCGATTTCTCTAACTCCTCACATGGTCAACATTCAATATTTGATTTATTTGATCGTGCCACGTCTTCCTCGGTCTTCCTCTATTTCTGGTTCCATTTACATCGTTAACATATAATTTTTTTACCATTCTTTCTTCATTTATTCTGTCCATATGACCAAACCATCTTAATGATCCTTTCATTATTTTGTTCATAATACCATCATTGGTACCACCTCATTCACTTCTTATATTTTCATTCGACACTCTATCATACACAGAGTATACACACATTCGTCTAAGAGAACTAATTTCTACTGCATTTTTTCTACTTTCATCCTTCTTTTGCCAGTTCTATGCTTCACTTCCATACATAAGGGTCGGTAGAAGAACACCATTGTGCTCTGCCATTCTAGCTTTTTTGGATAGGTTTTTGTTTGCGATGACAATTTTAAGTGCATCATTCACTTTGTTGCCTGCCCCAACCCTTCTTTCGATATTCTACTCCACTTGCCCATCTCTTGTAAACATACTACCTAAATACACGAACTCAACTACTTGCTCCAAATTTTCACCATTCACGCTTATGTTGGAGACTGTCATGATTTCTTCTTTTTCAAAAATCATTACCTTAGACTTATTAACATTCATCATCAGATCATTTCGCATGCATACCTCATACATACAATTCACCAGGACTGATTGATTGACCAGGACTGATCGACAGGTTGATTTAAGTGTATACAGTAATGCATTTTTCTACTTTATGAGTTTATATATCAACTATATCTCATGACATAATTCAATAACAGTATATCTTCATCCACGATAGAACGACATAAACTATATACTTATATAGTTTATGTAATATTATTCTCCCGATGACGAATGTGTTCTATATAAACTTTTTATTAGTATTTTTAAATATAAGATAAATGTGGAGAGATAAGTGCACGAACTATTAAATAATATAATAATACATTTTTAATAATTTGTAAATACAACCGGTTTCGCTCCCGCCGGAGCTTCGTCAGGGTGAGAGAGTAAACTAAATATAAAATCAGAGAACAACATATGAAGAAAAGAGTGTAAAATGGCGGGAAGAAAAAGGAGTAAGAAAAAATGGACTAATTGAATGTAAGAATGGTGAGTCATGCTCATCAGGGAAAAAAATTAGTCAAAAAAGTTTTTAGGGAAATTTTTTTCTCCAATAAATGTAGTTAAAAAAAGGTCAATAGGGATTTTTTTCCCTAATGAGCATGACTCACCGTTTTTACATTCTACTCGTCCATTTTTTTCTACCCCTCTTTCTCCCCTCCATTTTACTTTCCTTTTTTAATATGTTGTTCTCTGATATTATATTTAGTTTACTCTTTCACCCCGACTAAGTTCCGGCGGGAGCGAAACCGGTTGGTGTTACCAAATAAAGTTGTGTATATACAAATGACTAAAAAAGTGTATTATTATTTAATTTAATAATGTAACATAACAACTAAAGTACTTCGTGCCAAAGTATGAACTATTATTAAAACATGTATTCTTTGCAACTTTTAACAAGAGCTGCATTTATGATCCAATTAATTTGTATTAAAAAAAATCAGAACACGTTTAATAAAATAAATAAAATCTCATTTCAAGTACGTTCTTCCAATTTATTTTACGAACGATCCGTTTGCCCAAGGTAGGTTCATTATATCACACTTTACGTCGAAACGGCTATGTACGTACAACGTACATAGATGGTTAGCTAGGGGCTCGCGGACACCGCAAATGATGAGATCGAAGACCGTTTGAGAGTGGAGGTCTTGTTAAGAGCTGATGTATGTGTGAGAGGGGACTGGGGAATTAACTAGAGTTAGGGTGTGGTCTATAAAAAAGGGATTTATGAATTTGACCCGCAGTATAGATGGGCTTTTTGTACGGGTCAATCGATATTTCAACCCCTTAAAACACTCCAGGCTAAAAATACTAGGTGAGGCGTCGTCCTTTCTCAAAAGGGAAAAACGATCTCAATAAGTTTTGAGAAGAACTTAAAAACAAAACTTCTTAGATGGAAATTCAATTTTGTTTTTTAAGATTACTGAGATTAATATGGATAATTTAAACATGAACATGATTTTAATTGTATCTCAATAGAGACGAAGACGTAAACTGGAAACTGAACATGGATGATCAAGGTGTTTACAGGACTTATGACCTGTCATTGGTTGGGTTAAGCGCACGCTTTATGTAATTACAACATTCCCCATTCCACCTTTGTTATTGTGATCATGCATGACAAATTTTTGGAAGATGTATATATACTTCAAAATCCATATTTATCTTCACGTGTCAGTTTCGGTCAGCCATCTATGTAGATTTGGTTGCACTAGTGAATTTTTTCAAGAATTAACCTATACAACCGACCCACTAACGCCATCTATGGAGAATGATTTTCGGCATTTAGCAAACTACCTTATTAACACAATGCGAAGGGTGTCGCCGAACATATTGTTAGAAGCCGCTAGGAGTATTATTCCATTCTACGAGTATATGCCAAAGAATTTTGACCATGATGAACATGATTCTTAAAACGAACCCCCCAATATAATCGTACATTCCAATTGAAAAGGTTTTCAAACAAAATCTGTATCATATATTGTTCCTTGAATAATGATGTAAAACTCTACATTAAATAAATAATATAAATGAAAACGCCAGTTTTCTAGAAGTTTTATTTAAACTACTTACTGATTTTATCTACGCAACGCAGAAGAATTAGAACATATAATTAGAATCTCCAATAAATTTGAAATTTGTAAAATCATTAAACTTATGATTTGTAAAAGTTGATTTTTCTCAAAAACACTTTATTTTGTAAAACAAAAGAATTTACTGATTTATAAAACGTTATTTCGTATTTAAAAATATGTAAGCTTCAAATATAATACATACGTATTCACAAAAGTCTTTAATCATAATAGTTCCTGGTAATATTTTCCAGATTTTGGGATTATTCCTTAATTATTATTAAAAGGTATATTAAGACACATAAATTTCCTTAATAACAATATTCTGCTACATCGTGCTTGATTCACACGTAATGAGATAATGCCTTAAAGGCGGGCCACACTGTGATAAACAAGCTGGTTTGAAACCAAAATTTGTATACAGAATGTTATTACTCAAACTTAAACCATGTTCTAGACGTAGTAAAAACGTCGATTTTAGTTAAACCGCGGATGTTTCTGCATACGGTTATCCTTTCAAACTATTCAACAAACATGGTACGTTTATCTCTCTTCCTCGCATTATTTTACCCGGCGTAGAATGAGATAGATAGTCTGGCTCGTTGGTTGGAAACCGATGTTTACACAGTCTGGCCCGCCTTTTAGCTAGGAAAAATATATCATTCCCACAAACTTTTAGAATACAGACTTTTTCAATCGTATTAGGAGCAATACAATTTTGGCAATTAATTTTATTTATTTTAAATATGTTATCTTATTAAATCAAATATATTTATACTAACAAATTTGACACACTGGGTGCAATAATCTAAATCCCCAAAGTATTACTTTTTTGAAGATGAGTTATAGTTTATTTCAATACATTCATAAAACAAGGAGTGCTGTTTGGAGCGTTAATTTATTACTTTTGTTCCTTTTTGTTTATACTTTTGTTCCACCAATTTCGACATAATAATACTGATACTCTATACTGAACGACTGTTCTTTAATATGTTGGACATAGAAGTACGAGACATTTTATTTTGACCTTGCATATCATAAGATCTGGGACCAAAAATAAGGTTTATTGTGCCGGGTATCGTGTATCTCTCTCTGTCACCTTATCTGAGACATCTCTTATCTCTCACGCAGCATCATACAAATGAAATAGTGCCGCGGCGGCTGTCTCTAAGGAAACGTAAAACTATTTCCCTCCGGAAACTGTCTCGTACAAGATACGGAGAATTCTGGGTTGTGTGTATAGTCTTAGTAAAACGAAAACATTTTTTTATTATCACGTAAATAACCGTATAAATTATTTGCAAAACAGATGATAATAATTGGTAAAGTTTTTTTTTTGAAACTGGTGTAATTATTATTATTATTATTTTGTTTTAAAGCTCTTAACGTCAATACAGCGCGAGCCAAATCGACATTTACGGTGAAAAATAGAACATCAAAGGAAATATACATAGAACCATATGATAATAAATGTGAAGCTATCTCTGTTACTATTATCGTGAGGGTATTCACGAATTCGCCATAATTGCATTCAAAGAGGTCGATTTCCTTTGCAATCTGATTTAAAAGACGAACCGTTTTCAATACAGGAGAACTTCGAAGCGGCTCTGTGCGGAAATTTGGGGCATAAAATAAGATATGCTCCCTTGCTTTGCTATAGCTGTGGGGAACGAATAGGTTTAGTTCTCTCAGTATTACTGGATTGTAAATACCTCCGGATAATAGTTAAAAAATGCTTACCTAGAAAGGTCATTCGACGTGTTTCAAGAGTGTTAAAATCCATCATTAAAAGGTGAGGGGTAAAAAAGGATACTAATTATACAATCTGAGGAATAAATAAAGTATCTCAAAAATCGTTCTGGATCTTTTCTATTGTATAATAGTTCCAATTTGACTGTTTTTTCTCTATCTGAATATCAAATGTTTTTGATAGTCATTAAATAAATTAACATAGTTGTATCTAAAAACATAACAAACTAACCATCAAATCATCTCGCTGAAGTAGTTGGCAGAAACTACCACATTGTTCTTTCTTGATATATTTCTCTCGCTTCATCAATATTCATACATAGATCATGGACGCATGTTAATTTTTCCGACTCTTCAGGTGGCCGATATTAAATATTAAATTGATTTGAACGTGGCACGTTTCTTCGGTCTTCCTCTATTTCCTGTTCTACGGCTCAAAATATTTCATAACATTAATAAATTACCTCGTATATCAAAAGCAACCCAACACCGCGATAAAACATTGTAATATAAGATAATATAATAATTTTGATTGAGTGTAACTTTTAAGCGTGGATTTAATTTATTAACCCATTACTTAAAACACAATACATTTTTCTACTTCAATAATTTACGTTTTAATGAAATGAGTGCTTAAAATGCTTGTTTGCTCAAAGTCAAGTGATTAATAAAAGGAAATAAGACAATGACCGACGCTATAACCGGAAGATTAATGGAAAATGGTTTTTCCTCTAGGGGCATTAACTCAGTAACTATATAATCACCATTACTTAACAAAAATTAACTAACTTTATAAACAATGGCCTCAAAGTTTATTGTTTGAAATAATTCTGTTTTGCTACGAGTTCTAAAGCAAAGATCTGTAGTTGGAAGAAGTAAGCAAAAAGCTGCGAATTCAATTGTCAATAAAGATATCTTCTTCCATTATTATGATGATCAATTGTTTTGCTGAAACACTATGATTCTTTCACATTATTAACTACTTAGGTACATTTATTATCTCACAATTCATTGATTTAATTATTTTATCCAAATTCACCATTCTTTGTGTTGGAGTTTCATTGAATAATCTTTTTTTCTTTGTAAACACCACTTTATTAAAAATTAAATATAAATTAACACAAACATGTTTTGGACACATTAGCCCTTAATCAGCGTAGTTAATTTTACAAAATAAATATTTAAACAAAATTATCACGAATGTGGTCAGTTTTGACTTATATTAAAAAATACATAATTATTATTAAATTGTCGCACGACCGTGTCGACAAAAGGAGTTGGAAACAAGGTTGTCAGCGAGAAATTAATTAAAAAAATACTACAAAACTTACTAACTAACTATGGCATAATACACTGCCACACTGTTATTTTCCGACAAACTTCTCTCGATTCCTCAACATTCATACACGTCGATTTCTCCTCGACTTCTCAAATTTATTATTTTCTCAGTCTTTTTCCATTTCTTGTTCTGTTTATAGCGTAAGTATATACTTTCTTTGCCATTTTTCCTTCATTTGTTCATTCCATGGGTCCAAATATATATTTTGTTTGTCATTTTCTTTTTTTATATACTTTGTATATACAACACTATTAAAATTACATATCAGACATGTTTCGGACAACCAGTCCTTCTTCAGTGATACATATTATAAAGATACATATTTAAAATATTATAATGTTAATAAAAAGAATATTATAATTTTAACAAAAAATTTGTTCATAACATTTTCATTTGCACTGCATTCACTTCTTATATTTGCATTTGGCTGTCTATCATACACGTACATTAGTTTAAGATATCTCAATTCTTCTTAAAAATATGTAAGATACTACCTTCAACTTTTGTCACCTTTCCAATTAATTTAATCCATGTAATTCCTGTTATTCTTTAACGTTTTAAATTTATTATGTTTCATCGTTTTTGACTTTATACTATGTGTAATTGTTCCTTCTAATTACTGTTGTATTATTATTATTATCATATTTTCTACCTTTAATAGTTTCTCCTATAAATAATAACTAACCGTTCTTTTAATTAAAATATTTAGTTACCTAACTCAATTTCAGCAAGAACTTCAAAATTATATCAAATAAATTATTTAAATTGACATAGGAACAAATACACATGAATATTCGAAAAATCACGAAAATTTGACATTTGATATATTATTGTATCACCTGATGGTATCAACATAGATTGATGAAACAGCTGTCGCGTAAAAATAAAATACAATTGAGATACAAAAAACAAAGTTTATTCATTAACAGCTCAAAATGTTATATTATTATATATTTTTTACTGTACACTTCTTATAATTTTATGATAAAGTTATTTTGGATAATTTTTTCTGTAACTATATATGTTCTTTATCGGATATTGTGTGTTTTAAGTACATGCACGCCACGTTCCCCATATTATGTTATATAGATTCATTGATGGTAGAGGTATTAGTTTTATAAAACTCCATTATTAATCAATAATAGTAAACACGATTGTTTAGTGGTTTTACTTGGATAATCCTAGTAAAACCACTAAACAATTGTGTTTACTATTATAAATCAATGCATTTCGTGTAAATATGGTTGTTATATGAAAATTATAATTCGTTCAAAAATCGTTCTATCGAGCATTCAAAAGATTGTTCGAATTTCGTAACAAGATGAGAGGAGATCCCCGATTAGGTCAGTAGTTATTAATGCGTCTATAAAAGGGAAGGGAACGTGCTCACAACGATCTACTGCAGATTATCAAAGTGAAGCATCGCAAACGGTAGGACGAGGTCTTTGAAGACGGGATGAGAGAACAAAGAGATTGAAGAGAAAGTAACAAAGGAGCCAATATACGTTTTAGCATCATTATCACAGAAGAGATAGTCGGTTTATAGGCGAATAAAAATATCCCTGTCCCCATTAATCAATAACATCTGAGAGACGTAAAAAATATATGTAATAAAAATAAATACAAAAATTTGTAATATAAAAAAAAATTAACTGCTTGAATTAAAATGAAAAGAGCTTCGAAAACGGTTTGAAATAAGAAGAGCAAGTGGAATAAAACTAAATATATGATACATTAAATATTTTATTTTCATTGATCAAAACAATGTCAATCATGTATGGGTAATATTAAAAAAATATTTACTTGGGGTAGGCAGAGAGAATGGACCGCCACAATTTTCTATCCTGACATTCACATGGAGCTTTCTAACTAACTAACTAACTAACCATCACGCCGTCTCCCCGAAGGGGTAGGCAGAAAGAATGGACTGCCACACTTCTCTTTTCTGACATATTTCTCTCGCTTCCTCAACATTCATTCATAGTGTCATGCACGCGCGTCGATTTCTCTGACCCCTTACATGGCCGACATTCAATATTTGATTTATTTGATCGTGCCACGTTTTCCTCGGTCTTCCTCTATTTCTGGTTCCATTCACATCATTAGCATATAATTTTTTTACCATTCTTTCTTCATTAATTCTTTCCATATGTCTAAACCATCTTAATGATCCTTTCATTATTTTGTTCATGACACCATCATTCGCACCGCATTCACTTCTTATATTTTCATTCGACACTCTATTATACACAGAGTATTCACACATTCGTTTAAGAGATCTCATTTCTACTGAATTTATTCTACTTTCATCCTTCTTTTGCCAGTTCCATGTTTCGCTTCCATACATAAGGGTCGGTAGAAGAACACCATTGTGCACTGCCATTCTAGCTTTTTTGGAGCTTTCTTTTATATTAATCATGTTCGTGGATTATTATTAAAAAACAATTACCTATGTTCAGACATAACTCTGACCTCTTACTTTTATTTTATAAGTAATCATTTTACATTATTCTAAATTTAAAATTAATACACTCAAGATGGATGAGTTCCTTCCGAAATACGCTTGTGAACGGTGTTTTAAAATGTTGTGAAAATAAAATGTTTTCCAAAAGTTATTCAAGTGTAAGTCGTCAACACAAAGGAATGGGAAATATATTATAGATGATAATTCATTAAATGTATTAGCTTCTAGATATAATTAAATATTTATTAAGAGTTGTGTGAAACCAGATCTTTATGAAAATAAATGATTACGAAGTCTTAATTTTATAATCGAATTTTAGGGGGATGAATTATCTACTTGAGCACATTTTATGAATTATTTTATCAAAAGGAACTTTACAGTAACCTGCTTTAATATGGAGATTACTTTTTTATACTTTTGAGGATGCATCTTCAAAATATCTTTCCTTAATCTGTCTCGGAATAAATTCCTCTTGAGCTTCATGGAAATCTCATCAGCGCGCAAATTTCAAGTTTCTTTTATAAATTCAGTGTTCATTTCAATATAAATACAAAAAATTCAAACAATTTTTGCTCCTTTGATGTTGAATATATGAATCTTAAATGAACAGATCTGAAATTACCATGTTATGTGAAGTCCTTTAAAATAAGAAAATTGATTTGAAGCTACAAGGTTTTTAGCTACGAGATGAAAAACAATATTTTCAAAGTATTAAAATACAGCACAAGGTACAAAATAATAAATTCTTATTTTTATTTTACACCTTTATTTTCATTTACAAAAAAAAGGAAACTAAAAAACAGATATGTTTCGCAAATTATACGATTAAAAAGTCTGATTTCTAGAAATATTAATACATTTTATGTGAATAAGATATTTTGCCTGTCTAAGGCATTATCAAATGTTAGCTATGCATTAAAAAATATTTGATAATACCTTAGACAGGCGAAACACATCATTCACATAAAATAAAATAAAACCTCTTAAAAACAGACGTTTTTATTCGTATTTATTATTTAATATGGAGTTTTACACAATTATTAAGAAACTATAAATGGATATCATATGTTTTCTTGTTTTTAAAATTTGTACACAAGATGAACTTCATAAAATAAAAAAATTAAAAAACGAACATGTTTCGGACACAGAATCCCTCCATTTTTGTTATAGATATTTTAACAAATGTAAAATTTGTACACTTATTATTCATATACATTTACACGAAACATATAAAAACGCTGATGAAGGGCTTCAGTGTCCGAAACATGTTTATTTTTTAAATATTTTTCTTTATAAAGTTCACGTTGTGTATAAAGATTAAAAAAAAAACATTTTTCAAAGAATCTGCAACACAAAATTATGGCTAATATAGAAGAATGATATGTTTTCAGTAAGTTTTTTTATTAATTAGTTTTTGATTTAAAATAAAAAAAGTATGTTTGAAAAATTGTTGGAAAGTTTTTTGAATCTTGTTTTATAAGTAAATTTACTCATATTTAATGTTTCTTATTTTATATACTTTGTATACAACACACACTATATTAAAAAAATAATTATAAAAAAATTTCGGATCAGAAATGAAACGATAAAGGTCTGTCTGTGGTGTTGAGGATATAGTGAGATGAAGAAGAAGGATAAGGCGCTTTTGGGGAAAACACTTAATATAATAAATATGGAAGCGAAGCATGGAACTGGAAAAAGAAGGATGAAAGTAGAATAAATGCAGTAGAAATTAGATCTCTTAGACGAATGTGTTAATACTCTGTGTATGATAGAGTGTCGAATGAAAATATAAGAAGCGAATGCGGTGTGAATGATGGTGTTATGAACAAAATAATGAAAGGATCATTAAGATGGTTTGGACATATGCAAAGAATGAATGAAGAAAGAATGGTTAAAAAAATATACGTTAACGATGTAAATGGAACCAGAAATAGAGGAAGACCGAGAAAAACGAAGCACGATCCAATAAATCAAATATTGAATGTCGGTCATGTGAGGAGTCAGAGAAATCGACGCACCTGCATGACAGGATGTATGAATGTTGAGGAAGCGAGAGAAATATGTCAGGAAAGAAAAGTGTGGCAGTCCATTCTTTCTGACTACCCCTTCGGGGAGACGGCATGATGGTTAGTTAGTTAGTTAGTTAGTTAGTTAAGAAGAAGATATTTTAATACCGGTATTATCTTGATTGTAATGAAAGGATCATTAAGATGGTTTGGACATATGGAAAGAATCAATAAAGAAAGAATGTTAAAAAAATTATATGTTAACGATGTAAATGGAACCAGAATTAGAGGAAGACCGAGGAAATCTTGAACACAATTTGCTTTGATTATCTTGGACGATCGAAGTGTGCGCGGGAGATGCCTATTGGTGGCGATGAGATTCGCAACCCATCACACCGCGTCTCCCGCGGAGCGAAAAGAGAAGGATGGAGTGCCGCATCAGTAAAAGTGTGACAGTCCATTCTTTTTGCCTACCCTTTCGGGGAGACGGCGTGATGGTTAGTTAGTTAGTCATATATTATTGTCAAGGAATAGAATACTAGTTCGGGTTGGGATTGAAATGATTAATATTTAGAAGTTTTATTTTATATTGTACAATATTAACAAAATAATCAATGTATAATCAATGTATAATACCTAAAACAGCTTCATCATATTAAACATTGTATGAGAGTTTACAAAGGTAGCCCAACGCACCGACATCTATCAATTTATTAATACAACAGCACTGCTCAGTATCTGCACGAAAGCGACCAAATGAAATAAACAAAGTAAATCGCACGTATAAATATTTGAGCACGGCGTGCGCGGAGCGTCATCCGTCCGACGACTGCGTCAGTGTGAAGAGCACCAAGTGTCGGGTCACGATGCATTCAGAACCTAAATTAAGCCCGGATAGAAATAAAGCCGCTCGCCTATTTGCAGACGCGGCCTGCAGTGGCGCACTATTGAGGAAGTGAATTTCCTCGTCATTCGAAGGCGAGGTACGCCAGTTGCACACAACTTGATTTTTATAGGTTCGATAATTGATTTTATTAATTTGAACAAAATTGAAATCTTAATAGATGACGCTAGTGTAGAGTGAATTTAAATATGTAAAGATAGGCGTGGAATCCTACTATATATACAAGTTCCAAAAATTTTGTCAGACGTCAATACGGTCATAAGAAAAATGGCGGAATGGGGAATGTTGTTAAACATAAAGCGATCGCACAACCCAACCAATGACAGGTCATAAGTCCTGTAAGCGCCTCGGCCACCATATTCTGTTCCCAGGAAACGATTTACATCTTTGTCTCTATTGAGATACAATTAATCCTTATAAAATAAAAATTGAAATTATTCTAAATATTAATTATCAATGAAAGCGAAAATGGCCGTTCACAATAGAGTTCTGCTCCCAACCCTAATGTATGGAAGCGAAGCATGGAACTGGCAGAAGAAGGATGAGAGCAGAATAAATGCGGTAGAGATGAGGTCCCTAAGATGTATGTGTGGTAGAACGATATACGACAGAATCTCAAATGCTAATATAAGAAAGGAATCTAGAGCGGAAGAAGGTATTATGAACAAATTTATGAAAAGATCGTTGGTTCGGACATATGGAGCGCATGGATGGAGAAATAATGGTTTAGAAAGTATACGTTAATGATGTAAATGGAGTACGGAGTCGAGGCAGACCGAGGAAAACATGACATGACCAAATTGATCAAATTTTAAAGGTTGGTCATGTTAGAAGTTGGAAGAATCAATGTGCGTGTATGACTCGCTGTATGAATGTGGAGGAATCTAGAGAGGTGTGTCAGGATAGAGTAGTGTGGCGGTCCATTCTCTTTGCCTACGCCTACGGGGAAACGGCGTGATGGTTTGTTTGTTTAATTATTATCATGTATGCTGTCGGCCGATTCTGTATAAATCAAAGGGCTTCCAAGAATTTATTGTTTCTTGAACAATGATGCAAAACTCCATATTAAATAATCAATACTAATAAAATGGTTTGTTTTTAGAAGTTTAATCATCTGACCTTGAGAATATGTCATAAAATGTACATTTGATATTTGATAAAAAGGCGGAATAATGAATATTAAAGAAAACGTCTGTCTTCTAAAAGTTACATTATATTTTATATGGAATGACATGTTTCGTCCTTCTAGGCATTATCAAATGATACATTTGATAATGTCTTAGAACTGCGAAACATGTCATTTCATCTAAAATATTATAAAACTTTTAGAAGACAGACGCTTTCTTAAAAAATAATTATTTAGTATGGAGTTTTACATCACTATTCAAGAAACAATTAATAAAAAGGCGAAACATATCATTTTTATCACACGCTTTTATTGGTTTTGATTACGAGAAAAATTAATATCATGTGGTATCTTCTGGTAACTGATTGCGTAATACTCGTATATGATATTTCTATTGGTTTTCTTATATTTAGAGGTAGGAAAATGTAGTATAAATAATTATATTGTAAATCTTTATCTAAGATTGACGCGTAAACAATGTTGAATTCTATTGTTTAAAATTTAACTGTATTTAAAAAAAATATTTTAAGCAAATAAAAATAAACCAACACAACGTGTTTCGTATATATTCATCATTTTCAAATATAACTATGACTGAATTTATCAAACCTCTTACCTATTTGAAAAGATTCTTTTTATCTAATCTGTTTTTATCCCTTTATATGAAAATATTTTGCTTACTTTCATTAACATAACGTTTCTCATATTTCAATAGAGATCAATATTGACTTTCGTGATTATTACAATGATTAAGTTCTAAATGTAAACTGAAATAATGAAAAAAGCGGATGTAATAATCAAATTAGTTTCAACCTATGCTAAAACCGGATATTAAAATATTCGAAGCTTTTCAAATATTAGTGACAGGTTGTTTATTGTAGTAATTGGGGTTTCCAAAATAATTTTTTGGTATAAACACATTATCATAAATCAATATTATAACTGTATGGGGGATAAGTTTAACAAATTTGATAATATAAAGGGGTACACCAAATAGAAAATACTATATTTTTGTAAGTATAAATTTCTATGAAAATGACTTACGTACTTATTATTTAAGTGATTTGGGCATTTTAACGGATAGAAAGACCAATGTTAGATATAATAACGTACCATTTCTATAAGTTTTATTGATGTATCTGATCTTAATGTCTGATAACTTTATTTTTTTAACAATGATTTAAATTTCCCCATTAAATCATTCTTATTAATGAAAACATCGGTACTAAAGAAGTTTTATTTTAAATTATGGGAGTGACATGTTTTATTCATGATAATATGAAACATGTCATTCCCATAAAGTGAGATAAAACTTCTAAACTTATGTTTTTTTTTCATGAAACAAATATCTTATACAACATTTTGAATGGCGGTAGCCTTTCCCATTGCGTTATAAAGATCTTCTGCTTAATGCTTAAATCTAATCTTCATAGATGGCGCTGGTCTGTTAATTGAAACTGACATGTGAATTGTGGTGTTAGATATTAACATATATACAACTTCCAAAAATTTGTCCGACATGGTGGTCATAAGAAAGGTGGAATGGAGAATGTTGTAATTACATAAAGCGTGCGCTTAACCCAACCAATGACAGGTCATAAGTCCTGTAAACACCTCAATCACCATATTTAGTTTCCAGTTTGCATCTTCGACTCTATTGAGATAAAATTAATTCTTAAATATCTTATAATTTATAAAAAACCAGAAGATGGTAGCGAGTTTCCAAAATCGATCGATGCTTAAAAGCAATTGGAATCAAACTGTGTATATTATAAAATGATTTAATATTATTTTTAATTTTCATTATATCATAATAACATTTTCGTTGTACAGTTAAATACTCCAGAAGGCTGTTGACCACCAGGATTTCCACCAAAGATCTAAAGAGAAAGCTGGACGTCTTCATCATAGGAAGAAATTTGATATACTGTTTAAACAGATCGCAATGTCTATAATAGGAAGAAGAATAATCAAAAGATAAAAACATCAGATTTACAATATCATTAGATATATAGTTTTAATGCATTTAATGATTTTATGAGAAAAAGTTTCAGTCATCTGAACAGCAATGCTGTTCGTTGTTTGAATCATTAAATAGATTTTTTATTAGTCTTGTGTATTTGCATAATTTATTGCTGCAAACAAACCCAAAGGAGTTGAGTATATAAACCATTTGTTATTCTGGTTTCAATTATCGGCTGAATTCACGGGTTTGGCTGCATTTAGGTTTCATGAAAATATCGACTGTGAATTAATATCTTTGTGTTATTTACCGGATGGAGTTGATTTAGAGCATAATTTGAATTGCTAATTTTGGAAACCATTGTCGCTCCCCTGAAATCATTTCTCCTGTTTTTGAGTAGCGCCATTCATTATGGACTTAACACAAAATGTTCAAATTTCCACTTTTTGTTTCACTTTAAAATTGTCGACCATTTAATTAACACGATGATTAAATAAATGAAAAAGTAGAGTAGAAGTTTACTTTGAAGGAACAATTCCATTTTTATTTTAGTTTTAAGAGAGAGAGTTGTATTGCCTAACTAGGTTTTGACATTTGATAATTATATCTAATTAACTAACTAACTATCACGCCATTTCCCCGGAGGGGTAGGCAGAGAGGATGGATCGCCACAATGGCCTGTCCTGGCATACCTCTCGGGCTTCCTCTACATTCATACATCGTACCATGCACGCACGTCAATTATTCCGACTTCGAATGTTGCCGCCTTTTAATAATTGATTAATTTGGTCATGCCATGTTTTCCTCGGTCGTCCTCGGCTTCTTTTCCCACTCACGCTGCTTGTGTACAACTTTTTAACCATTCTACTCTCATCCATTCGTTCCATATGTCCAAACCATTTCAGGGATCCTTTTTTAATTTTATTCATGATGCAGTCATCTGCCTTACATTTCTTTATAATTTCATCGTTTGGTATTCTATCATACAACGTTTTCCCGCACATTCTTCTTAGTGATCTCATTTCTACAGCGTTTATCCTGCTTTCATCCTTCTTTTGCCAGCTCCAAGCTTCACTTCCATACATGAGGGTTGGCACTAGAATTTATATATCAATTTATATCGATTTTTATATCAATTTTACATATATAGAAAACCAACATTTTATTTACTTATTGTGTCTTGACTTTAGATTAAATTAATAAATACAAATCAAATTGTGTTTTTATTAAAGTTCTATTATATTTTATTTTAATGACATATTTCGCCTCGCTAAGGCGTTAATAAATGTTTTTGATAATGCTCTTACGAAAAGGCAAAACATGTCATTCCCACAAAATAAAACTTCAAAGAAAACACACATGTTCGTTGGTAATAATTACATTTAACAGTTATAAAATTACATTTTCCGTATAAATGAATTCGTTTTTTTTCCTGAACATTATGGAACAACCAATGTTCAGATTCGGTTTCGTCATGTTTCGTTTCAACTTAGCAATTTTACTCAATCAAACAAATGAAAAGTAATCAAAGAGTCTCGAATATCTAGAAATCATGACCCAAACTTTTTCAATGTATGAATTTTAAAATTTGTACATCGAAATTGTGTAAAATTGAATTGTTTTGAAAATATGAGGTGTTGTTCTTTTCATTCACAACATAAAGTAAATGTGAATATAGAATAGGCGAAAATACATATTACGTTCGCACAAATACGAACGTACGTACAAATTTCAGAGAATGTGTACTTTTATTTAATCTGATGTGACATGTATTTTATTAATAACGTTTTAATGAACGTAGTTTGCAGTACCTGGCCGAAGTGTTAGTAAAAAAAGTTTTAATTCCAATGTACGCTTACAGAAGACGCGCCAGACGCGCTGGCGACGTCGGTAACCTCGACGCTGCAGCTGTCTATTTTGCCGACAATCTATTTCCAAACAACGCCGTTTGTAATTAGTGAGACTGATTTTCTAAGTACACTAAATCAAACAACGTCCGATGATTGAATTTGCAAGACAAAATTGTTTTATCTTCACGGTTATTCTATTTAACGTGAGCTTCCACTCAATATGAAAACCCAAATATACGTTTCGCAAAAGGGATGAACTAACTAACTAACTAACCATTACGCCGTCTCCCCGAAAGGGTAGGCAGAAAGAATGGACTGTCACACTTTTACTGATGCGGCACTCCATCCTTCTCTTTTCGCTCCGCGGGAGACGCGGTGTGATGGGTTGCGAACCTCATCGCCACCAATAGGCATCTCCCGCGCACACTTTGATCGTCCAACACCCACAAAATAAATCTAAAACAAATAATATAAAATACAATGATTTAAAATAGAATAACAAAATAAAAATAATTTAACACAAAATGTTATTTTTTATAAAGAATTTTGACAGGCGTTAAGGTGACAAAAGGGATTAAGAATCAAATATTATGTTTAGTAGAAAAAATCAACAAATAACTATTTGACATTATTCTATATTATTGCTTGTTGTTGCGTAAAAATAGCACCTAAATAGTTATTCCGATTCTGTAGAATATTAAGTAACAAAATAATCTAAGACATGACTTAATTGCCATTCAATCATGAAATATTTCTAAAGTCTTCTTCACAAACGTATTATGTATCACGGGGCATGTAGTTATTTTCGGCTTCTATCACAATGACCTATAAACATGTACTAGAAAGTATGTAAAGTTGTAATAATAACAATTACAAAATAACGTAATGCGCTCACTGTTTGTATAATATACACCAAACGCATAATTTTAAAATAACTCACATTTAAAATCATCTCGTTTGAATGAAGCATATATTCAAGTTTATATTTGAAAAATTTGTGACTACTTTTGATAAGTTAGTAACTTCTTCCACATGAACACCAGCAACTTGTTGATGTGTACCCCAAAGAATGCCCCTTAACTTGAAAGTCACAAAAGATTCGAGAAACACTCATACATAAACTTGACTATCTTTGCACCTTATAGCATTTTCACGAAGAAGATTTTTTCTTAAAACTTCTCTATTGGATACTATATGTATAAATGGGAAATAAAAACGCAATTTTTTTCCGAGTGAGATTTTTTCATTTATTATTTTTATGTTATAATAATATGCAACTGATTGTAACAAATTTGTTTGAATAACTTTTGAAATTAACTTTATAGTAAGTGATAAAATCGATGCATTATTTTTTTATTTGAACTTGATGCCACGATATCGATGCTCCATGTTTAAAAAAAAGTGAATACTTAACAATTTGATTATATTAATTATGTTAACAGGTTAATAATATTATATGCACTTGATAAAATAATAAATCTTACTTTTACGGATTTAAAAATAATATTTTATAACGTGACAGACAAAAAATGTTTTTATATAGCTTTGATTTCACATTTTCAAAATGAAGCAGTCAATGTCCAAAAACGTTATATTAAAATATTGGTTAATATTAAACACGAGAATGTTTCGGAGGTGACCTCTATCCTCAGGTGAAAATATATAATATATAATTACTAAAATCTAAATAAAGAAAGACTTTTTAAGTTTTCTTTTGTTTAGATTTTAGTTACATATTTTCACCTAAAGATGGAGTCAACCCCGAACATTATCGTATTTCATATTTTTATTGTATAAAGATAATAAATAAATGAAAATTGGAAAATAAATAGTTTTTTTTTTTTCAATTTCGAAGTTTTTTAAAACGAATTACACAGCGTTAACGCATTAACTTTCAGTTAAGTAAAAAAAAATATAGGATTTAAAGTTGTGGAAGCTTTACATTTATCGAGTAGTTCGGTTAAGAAAATAAATTAACAATCAATGTAACAGTACCACAGTGAAGGAATTTACCTACTACGACGTAAACTTTAACCCCGAAATAAGCGCCTGCGGTTAGTTAACCAAAACGCGTGGTTTAGGGCGCAACACATCAGGATTAGTTAATAGCCCTGGGCAAGGCCCCAACCCTCTCTAAGTCGGTCCGTGGATGGGCTTAACCCAGAGAAACTGTTATTAAAAGGTTTATGTCCCAGTTATTTCAGTTGTGAATACATACATCTATGATTGCCTAGTTGGAAAACATGTTACCGTCTTGTCGTAATATCGTCCAAAATATTTCATTAAAAGTATACAGAACTGTACCGTGTATGTCTTACAAGGGTTTACTATGGAAGATATGATATTTTACAGAAACGGAAAGAATGAAACATAATTTTCACATAAAATTCTCCTTTTTGTGAATCAGTCATTTTCTATTGATATTGGGTAAGCCAATTCATAAATTTTGAAATTGGAGTTCTAGAAACCCTGTAATAAATTAAAATACTTCTTATTTCACGTTAAGGGCGTCTGAATTCACAAAGAAATGACGGAATTCCTCATTGTATATTGTACAACACTTTATGAAATATAAATATAATTCATATTATTATTATAAATTTGATTAATTAAGCAATATTATTATAATAAAAAAGAAACAAATAATTTTGAATTCTAATGAATCAAATGAGTTTTTTGTTTAACATTTATGTATGAGTTAAATTATTTTAACGCCTCTAATAAACAATAACATATAAATTGATATTCTTATGATAATAATATTAATAATAATAATAATTATGATAATAAAATATTAATAAATACAATAATATTTTTTTATCTAAACTAATTAACGCACTTAGATTTTTTACAACCCTTTATAACACTTCGCAGAAATGTTTCGGTTATGACTCACCCCTTTTCAATGAACATAATTTTGAAATATTGTAATGAAGTGTTATAAAAATACTTAATGTGGTTATATATTATTTATTCAAATTTAAATCCACAACACAACGCGAAGGCGAATATAGAAGAAAATATATGACCATTTGCTATTTTCATGGTTCAAGATTATTAGATTTGTAATTTAATATAATGGGTTATTTATAATTTGTTTACGTATGGAGAAAATATTAGATGACGTTCCAAAGTTATTTATCGTGTTAAAATACCGGTGTTTTTGTATTATTTCATAATTTCACAAATATCTCTTAGAAGAATGTGTGGATACTCTGTGTATGATAGAGTGCCGAATGAAAATATAAGAAGTGAATGCGGTGCGAATGATGGTGTAATGAACAAAATAATGAAAGGATCATTAAGATGGTTTGGACATATGGAAAGAATGAATGAAGAAAGAATGGTAAAAAAATTATATGTTAATGATGTAAATGGAACCAGAAATAGAGGAAGACCGAGGAAAACGTGGCACGATCAAATAAATCAAATATTGAATGTCGGCCATGTGAGGAGTCAGAGAAATCGACGCACGTGCATGACACGATGTATGAATGTTGAGGAAGCGAGAGAAATATGTCAGACAAGAAAAGTGTGGTAGTCCATTCTTTCTGCCTACCCCTTCGGGGAGATGGCGTGATGGTTAGTTAGTTAGTTAGTATCTTCCATACTTAAAATCGCTATAATACATTATTGAACATTTCAAACTTTTATACCCTAGTATTAAAAGAAAAATATTACCGTAGAATGATTTAAGTTTCATAAATAGCTAAACAGGTGATGAAGTAATTTATTATTAGTCTGAGGCCCATTTAATTACAAATTATGCGGAACTAATGAACGTCTGCATTTGAATATGTATTTTAGTATGAGTTACTTGGACATGTTTTTTTTTTTACCACGGTTTGTGGGCAAGAACTGTCCACATAATTATGTCGTTAAATATCCTAAACATAGAGCAGGACTAAAATTTTTTTGAAGATAAGACGACACATAGATAATTAAAAAAAATACACGTAAAAATCAGAATGGTAAAGAAAATCAATCGGCGCATTATTAATATAATTTTAACTAACTAAACTTAATGGAATGCAACACTGATGTTTAAATTCATATATCATGTCATGCACACACGTCGATTTTTATTTTTATTTTTTTATTTTATTTTATTTTTCTTGTATACAACGGGTTGTTTGAACCCAATTACTGAATACAATTTATTTTAGCTATTATATTGATATTTATAATATGTGATAGGTAGCCATTCTATCCCAATTTTATTGTCACGTGAATTCTACACCAGACCAATGATAGTGTGACAATCACACTGCCATCGCCGGGAATCGAACCAGGGACTTTCGGTATGGAAGTCAGAGCTCTTACCACTCTGCCACGAAAATCGAAGGTTCATTAAACACAAAAAATCTTGTCAAAAGTTTAAAGACGTTGTATTTTTAAGTAATTCATAATGATTAAATGTACAAAAGTGAATATATTGTACAATATATTGATCATTCTGAATATAATAGGGAAGTACACATTTATTAGACTTATGTTTGAAACAAATATTCAAAAAACGAAAGTAATCTAAGATAATGAAACTGTTGTTTTTTCCATGCTTTTTGTTATTTGAATAAGATTGTGATAATGTAAATGCAATTCTTATATGTCGCGGAGACAGGAATATTTTTTACCAAAAAACGGAAGCAGAAAAAAGGCAATATGCTACAAAAAAAATAACAACAAAACATGTATTTTTTGTTACAAGTTCCAACCTTGTATACTTGCTTTACTTAGAAACAAGAGTAAACTAACTAACTAACTAACCATCACGCCGTCTCCCCGAAGGGGTAGGCAGAAAGAATGAAGTGCCACACTTTTCTTTCCTGACATTTATCTCTCGCTTCCTCAACATTCATACATTTGTCTGACTCCTCACATGGCCGACATTCAATATTTGATTTATTTGATCGTGCCACGTTTTCCTCGGTCTTCCTCTATTTCTGGTTCCATTTACATCATTAACGTATATATATATTTTTACCATTCTGTCCTCATTCATTCTTTCCATATGTCCAAACTATCTTAATGATCCTTTCATTATTTTGTTCATGACACCATCATTCGCACCGCATTCACTTCTTATATTTTCATTCGCACTCTATCATACACAGAGTATCCACACATTCGTCTAAGAGAGATCTCATTTCTACTGCATTTATTTTACTTTCATCCTTCTTTTGCCAGTTCCATGCTTCGCTTCCATACATAAGGGTCGGTAGAAGAACACCATTGTGCACTGCCATTCTAGCATTTTTGGATAGGTTTTTGTTAGACACAAGAGTATATAAATTGAAATATATCTCAATTACGAAATGTTTTATACTAGATCCTAACAAACATTTTACTGTTACTAAAAAACAAGGAATTTAATTGTATAAAGCTCAGAATAAACATTAACGGATTTAACATTTAAAGTAGGATTAAACCAAAAGTGTTCTCTTTCTCCAACAGGAATTCTGAAGCTACTGGATAAATAATACTTTTTAAAATGCTAAATAGCTTTTTGCTGCGAGAGGTGGGGATGGAATTAAAAGAGTACAGCGTGTTGACAGAGACGGAGTGTCCTCAAAATGATACATTAGTGTGTCTTTTAAAGTTTCTTCTACCAAAAATTTAAAAATGGATATTAGTAGAAATCGTACAAATCAAAAAATCTTTTTAACATGCACAGTCTGAAAAGTTAAAAGTGATTTTTTTTGCGAAAATATAATAAGTCTTTCTAATAAAATAAATCTTTATAACACCTAGCAGATCATATAAAGAATTTTATTGTATTTTAAATATTTATCTTTATAATATGTATCACTGAAGCAGGACTGGTTGTCCGAAACATGTCTATGTAATTTAAATTTTTTTAATTTTAGTGTTGTATATACAAAGTATATAAAAAGAAAAAGTATACATTCTAAGGCATTTGATAATAACTTAGAAGGGCAAAACATGTCATACATAAAAATTATAATAAAACTTCTTGAAAACTATCGTTTTTTCATACGTATTAATAATTTATTTAATGAAATTATTTTAAATATGGTAGAAAGTTGCTGAACACAGAGGAAACATGAAAGAGAAATTCTAGATATAAAACTCTCAGACCGGGTAAGAAACAATATGATAAGTAGAAGGTTAGGAGTAATGGATCTCGTCGAAAGGGTGGTTAAGCTCAAACGGTCATGTTGCCAGACTGAAAGATCAAATATGGACCAGAAGGTAGTGGAATGGAGACCTCATAAAATTAGAAAGATGAAGCAGAAGAAGACCCCCCAGCGATGGCCTACGATATAATAAAAAATACTGGTGATTGAAAAGGCGTGGGATAGGAGTGTGTGGAGAAATATGGGGAAGGCTTGTTTCCAGAATTGGACGACATTGATTGTTTAAGTAAAGATAGTTCTTGATTTAAGTAATGTATACTTCATCAAGGAGAATAAAGTGGCAAATAAATGTTATTTTGTAATCCATAGGCACCTAAAATCTCGTTTGCTGACAAGAAACACCAAATTATTGCTGCATAAAACAATAATAGAATCAAATAATATAGACCTAAAACTGAGAATACTCCTCATCAAGACCTATGTATGGAGTGTCTTGATGTACGGCTGCGAGACATGGTGCCTATCCGAAAGGGATAAGCGGAGACTAGAGGCTTTTGAGATGTGGTCCTATAGAAGACTCTTTTGAATTTCCTGGAGAGACCACATCACGAATGAGGAAGTTCTTCAAGGAATCGAAGGAGGAAGGCGCCTGCTCAGGACCTTGTCCGAAAGGCGTGCAAGATGGATCGGCCATGTAATACGTCAAGAAGGTCTCTTGCATGCCATAATGGAGGGTATGATAGAGGGGACAAACTCTAGGGGACGCCCACGCCGAGAGTACCTGGAGGACCTGTTGGTGGACGTACGCTGCTCATCATATGCAGATCTCAAAAGAGCCGCACAAGACAGGGAAAAATGGAAGAGAATAATGGAGGAAATTGCTGCAAACCAATCCCAGGATTGAAACCAGAGAAGAAGAAAACATTGCTGAGACCAGTATTTGTATATGGTGCGGAGTGTTGGGTACTGAGCTAAAGGGACAAAAATGCGCTGCCGGTTTTCGAAAGGAAGGTGTTGAGAAACATCTAAGGGCCTCTCTGTGAAAGTCCCATATGGAGATTGAGGTATAACCAGGAGCTGGAAGGACTTTACAATGGGCACAATAAGTGAAGTTTATAAAAATACAGCGTCTTAGATGTTTGGAACACCTCCAGCGAATGGAAGAATAAACTTCTCAGGGAAGATTTTCGATACACGACCAGATGGAAAGCGAAGTGTAGGAAGACCAAAACTGAGGTGGATGGATGGTGTGAATGGAGAACGTTGGGCAATTGGTGTTGCAAACTGGAGATTGTGGACGATGGACCGGGGAGAGTGGCGAAGAATTCTGGAGGAGGACGGGGCCCATATTGGACTGTAGCGCCAATGTTGTTGTTGTATTTCATCAACACACGATATTGTTATGTTATGTTTATATAACGATCGGGTCTATTCTTCTTCTTCTTAAAGTGCCCTGTCAGTCCACCCGATGTTGGCGATCACTGCGCTGTCCGGAATAGCTCCTCCACAGTTCTGATTCCCGTCCATTCCCTCACATTGCGCAGCTAAGAGATCTGCCTTCTCCCTACCCCCCCTCTATTTTTCCCTTCAAAATTAGATGCAGCAGGCCATATTTTTCTCTTCGTAGAACGTGATCCAGATATGAAATCTTGCGGACTTTGATCAATGTCAGCAGCTCTTTATTTACTCCTGCACGATTCAGGGCTTCTGTGTTCGTCACTCTGTCTGTCCATGGGATCCTGAACATTCTTCGGTGAAGCCACATTTCAAATGCCTCTAACCGGTTCATTATATTTACTCTTAATGTCTATGTCTCACACCCATATAACATAACAGACCTCACATAACACCTTAACATCGGGTCTATAAGCGATTTAAATATTATAATTCTGAGAGAGTACAAGGGTTGAAGTTATCTTCAGTTGCTATGCTTCTGTAATAAGGGCCATAAAGTGTCGGATAGTACAGGCGTATACTTCTGCCAAATGACAACGATTTGAGAGCAAATTGCCATTTAATAAATCAATTACTTTGACGAATTTCCCCAATTACCAGTGATAACCATTATTCCGTTTCTTCGAATTAATTTAAACTGCTAAGTGTCTTTAGTATTATTAGGCTAGAACTTCGGGACGAGGGGTTGGTATTTGACAGGTTTTGATTAATGTACATGACTTAAGTTTCCATTATTAATTTAAATTACATTTTGAGCTTTGTGATAAACTGAAAATCTTTCAAACATAATACGTAGAAAAGTTTTAATTGCTAAGATCAATGTCCTGATTCTCTTAGGTGAATATAATTGTTGCGATGTAAATTTTCTATTGGCTGACTTTCACATTTATGAGTGTCGGAAAAGTTTTCAGATTATCGTGATATTAATAATTTTTGCTTGAAACTGGAATGCTCTAGAGCAGCCATGGGCAACCTTTCCTAGGTCTGGGGTCAAATTATCATTCTGTCTCCCTGTCAAGGGCCGGACCAAATTATTAATCGTAATAAGGTTATATTAAATAAAATAAAACACTTTGCTACTTCTTGTATATTTTTTTATTTATATCATTATAATATTATATCATCATCATCATCATCAGCCGTCTGTCATCCACTGCTGAATGTAGGCCTCTCCCAAAGCCCGCCACCGCCCCCTATCCATTGCCGCTCCCATCCATCCATGTCCAGCAATCCTCTTCAGATCGTCGGTCCAGCGGGCAGGGGGACGTCCAACTCTACAGAATCCTGTACGCGGTCTCCACTCCAGAACCCGTCTTCCCCATCGGCTGTCGGTTCTCCGACAGATATGGCCAGACCACCGCCACTTCAGCCCGCCTATCCGTAGAGCCACCTCAATATTATATACTGATTACAAATTTAGTGCGAAGATTGACCTTGTACTTGAATTACGAGACTATCAATATTGGCGTTGGTATTGCTTAATGATAGTCGCATAGAATTTTCGAGATTTTCATGTGTTATCCTCGTTCGAATTTTTGATTTAGTATGTTTAATCCTCGAAAAAAACTGTTTCTGTTACTTTAATTACTTCGCCGAGATGAATCAGGGCCGGACAAAATATCTCCACGGGCCGGCGGTTGCCCATCTATGTTCTAGAGCATCCATTATTCTTAATTATACACAACTTTATAATGTAGAAAATTTCATGTTTTTGATAGATGACCATATTTTTTTATCACGTTATGCAGCACCGTGCTTCTTTCGTCTTTTTTGGTACATTTTAATTGAGAAGATTTTTTTAAAGTACGTTTAAAATTAATAGGAGTACGGAGTCGAGGTAGACCGAGGAAAACATGGCATGGCCAAATTAATAAAATTTTTAAGGTTGGTCATGTAAGAAATTGGAAGAATCGACGTGCGTGTTTGAGTCGTTGTATGAATGTGAAGGAAGCTAGAGAGGTGTGTCATGATAGAGTAGTATGTCGGTCTCCATTCTATCTGCCTACTCCTGCAGAACGTCGTAATGGTTTGTTGTTTTTAATTTTTTTGATTGTAAATAGAATACGTACTTCTTATTACCATAATCATAAACTGCAAATCATTTATAATAAAGGTAATTGAACAAATAGAACGATTTAATGCATAAACACGTTCATGTTTATTTTACTATTATAATTTGAATAAAAAAAACTTATTTACTTAACTAGAAAATAATAGTTATTTTTATATTAAAATCAAAATTAATAATCCCTATTTCGATTGTGAAGGTTTTACTACAGATTATTAATTAATTAATTTATTAAGGATAACATACAGCGATATCAATAACATGTATATAATAAAACATTTAGAATAATTAAAGTAAGGCCACTTACATGCTACCACAAATATAAAATAATAGTTTACAGCTAACAAATGATATTGTGTGAAACAAGATTGAAGTTAAACTAAGACAAAATGAGGTATACATAATAAGAGTTCAAATACTTATAGCACTGGAAATAAAAAATAGAATAAAGATAAAAAAAAAGTAGTATATTATATAAAAGTAATATATCAAGTAGCATCGTGGTCACATCCATGCCAAAATGTTGGTCCGATAATTTTTTTTAAATTTCGCTCGTTCAAATGAAAAACATCAATGTCTTCAAAGTGCTTATTGTAGTTGTCACAGATTCGATACAATGCCGCGCTCTGAGCGTAGTTAGTGCGATAAACAGGAAGATGGAAATCTTAGCTCGCGGTAATAATATTTAAATTGGTACTGTAACTTAACAACAACAAAACAAAACCATCACGCCGTTTCCCCGCAGGGGTAAGCAGAGAGAATGGACCGCTACATTACTCTATCCTGGCACACCTCTCTAGCTTCCTCCACATTCATACATCGAGTCATACACGCACGTCGATTCTTCCGGCTTCTGACATGACCAACTTTTAATATTTGATTAATTTGGTCATGCCATGTTTTCCTCGGTCTACCTCGACTCCTTACTCCATTTACATTGTTAAGGTATACTTTTTTAACCATTCTTTCTTCACCCATGCGCTCCATATGTCCGAACCAACGAAGCGAACCTTTCATAATTTTGTTCATAATACCTTCTTTCGCTCTACACTCCTTCCTAATATCAGCATTTGAGATTCTGTCGTACATCGTTCTACCACACATACGTCTTAGGGACCTTATCTCTACCGCATTTATTCTGCTCTCATCTTTCTTCTGCCAGTTCCATGCTTCGCTTCCATACATAAGGGTTGGAACCAGAACTCCATTGTGAACGGCCATTTTCGCTTTCATTGATAAATTCTTGTTTCCAATAACTACTTTTAAAGCTCCATTCACTTTGTTACCCGCACCAACCCTTCTTTCAATATCACTGTCCGTTCGGCCATCCGCTGTGAACATGCTACCTAAATACACAAATTCGCTCACCTGTTCCAAGTTCTCTTCATTTACACTTATATTACAAACTGTCATTTGCTCTTCCCTTTCAAAAACTAACACCTTTGACTTTCCGACATTCATCATTGTACTGTAACTTAATTGTAATTTAATTGGTACTGAGATTATTCAACATTTATTATATCTACTTTTATATACTTTTATTATACATAAATGTATCAATGATTCAACTAATATAAATATCATATTAACCTTTTGACTATTGAAAGAGAAAAAAAAAACGACATTTCAATTAATAAAAAGTCCGTTTTATGGATTTCGCGATGTTTAAAGATACTAATATATTTATTTCGTCATGTATTTTTTGTATAATTTTAGTAGAATTACGGTCAACTTTCTGAAAAAATGATAAGAAAAAATATTATGTCAAGCTTTTATCATTTTTGGCTTAAAGTCCATATAACATTTATCTTTGTTAGCTAGATCCATCGGCCATACTTGTGATTTTCTGGATGATTTATTTAATTTAGTCTCGGAAGGGAAGTGCATCTAGCCGGTGTAATAGCTATTACTGAGGAATGAGTGATTGAGGGAATAAAACGAAATAAAATATACAGAGCGAAGATAAATGACTTCAAAATCCGCGAATCGAGAAATAATATCTGGTGAACCGGCGGTTCTTAGTAATTTTTAAAACTTTTATTGATATAATTCGTTGAAAGTATTAATTAAAGTTTTAACAGAAAATGTAATAAAGAATTTTTATATAAAATATTGTGTTTAAATGCTTTCTTTTTATTTTTAGTCATAAAATATATTTAGTGTATTACATATTACATACTCTTAATGCCTCACTATTGCCACTTCTATATTCAGGAGTGCGAGAAAGATAAGCTTTTAGTCGTGTTTTGTCAAATATTGCGTGATTCGTTTTCGGACCTTTTCGAAGTTTCGTCCTCCCAAAGGTTTTTTTAAATGTTATTTGCGTTTACCGATGGTTTTTCATTATCCAAATTAAAATTTCATTGACTTGACAGGAGTGGTGATTTAAAGCTATTTCATACGAGTAATGAGTTATGTATAAACTCATGGGAATGCAATAATATATATTGTAAGTTTTGATAAATAAAATAAAAAATCATTCTTTTCAATTATGATCATTGCGCACGTGCAGAAGATGGATCCCACCAGAATCCCACACGCTGTGGCGCATCAGATTCCTGCCGGCTGCCGTCCACCCGGAAGACCGCCGAAGAGATGGAGAGATAGTTGGGAGTCAACCTCCCAAGAGAGGCCAGCCTGATTTCAGGAACAGACCAAAGGTCTATAAGGAGAAAAGGAAGAAGAAGAAGAAGAAGAATAACATTTCTTGTATATTACTTGAGCATTTTTAATATAGAAAGGTTATGAGATATATCCTTATTTCATATTTTTTGATAACAGAATTTTGAAGTGTGATCTTCTGGATGAATTTAATTAGATATCGGTTTAATTATCGAGGTCACGGTCCTCAGGAAAGAAATAATACTTCCATTAAAGACAATCTCCTGGATAAGTATTTGAAATAAAAAATATGTTTGCTTGCGAATCTGACAAACACTTGAATATTAATAGAATAAGTACTAAAATCTTAAAGTGTCGAATATTCGTCTCTGCCCGACACGCTGAGATAAACACCAACCGGTATACCCGTTTGAATAGCCCGTGATTTGCTATTTATGAACGTCATAAAAAATTCTTCGCACGGATAAACAAATTAGCATTTGGAAAATTTGGAGCTTAAGTTAAGGTCGAGGCGTTCTCGCGGTAAGAAATAATGTGCATGCTATTTATGAACTGTAAAGCTTATTCTCACCAATAAAATAATATCGTGTCTCAGTTCAAGAGTTGAACTATAGTAGAACATTCTCTAAATATGTGTTTCAGGTGTTGTCATATAATTCATAAGCAATATAAGTATTCATAAAGGATGATTTAGGGACAATTTAAAATGGGCGCTCCCGAATAGAATATCTGAGATAGGTGTGCGTTGAAACTGCGTGTCATTTTTTGAGTTAAAGAGGGTTGCAGAAGACCAAGCGCAGTGGAAGAAGATAGGAAGAGATTGTTATTTCCTACTAAATGCTCTAAGATTATTAACTGTAAAAGACTTTTTTACTACCGAATAAACTATTTTATTTGAGTTCGGACAACTTGAAACGGATAATGAAACATTAAAAATGTCATTTTTTTAAAAATTTAATATGAATAAAATGGTCTGTTTTATGATTTTTTTGCATTGATATGTTATAATGATTTAAAAGTATTATTATTATTATTATTATTTTGATGACTTAAATTTTAAGTGCGCCGTTTTGTAAAATCAATTACTCCAAGGGCGCACTAGGAAATGATTGACCGAACAGTGCAGTTTTTAGAAGTTTCTTAATTTTAACGTCACTATCCTCATACTTAATACTAACAAGAAGGCTATTCCACGCCAACGGACCTGCAACGCTGAAAGCACGATCATAGAAAGTTGTTTTATTTTCTCTGACTGGAATTATTATGTTGTTTGCACTTGTTTTTATCGATCGGAGTGAATGTTGCCTTTCCGTTGGTATAAGTGTCACGCAGAGGTCCGATTTTTACGCTGGCGCTCTCTGGTGTCGAGCCTTAAACACTGTCAAACACAATTTGAAGTTCCTTCAGGAGCGGGGTGATATGACAGTATTTTTGTTGCCCCATAATGAATCGGGCAGCAGCATTAAATACGCTTTGTATTCTGCTTAATTGATTATTTGGCAATCCAGCGTACATTCAAGTACTACAAAAAAAATTACGAGCGTCCTAGCTTCATCAATAGATACATCAGATACATATTTTTCTCAATTTCGACAATTTGAAAAGTAAAATGTCATCGTAATTATATATTATTTCTTCTATTTTTTATAGTTTCGAGTGCTTTTTGTAGCTCGCTGCCATCTTCCTTTATAAAGAATTAAATTATATATTATCTGCCGAAACTGGATTAAACTAAAGAACAAAAAGGATAAATATAAATGTTATACAATCAAGAGATTTTAATTATAAAGGTATGTTATCAAGAAATTTTAAATATTCTTTTGTTATCATTTTAAACAATGAACCTGTACCTAAAAATTTGAATTAATAATAAGTTTTTCGGTGAAAAACTTTTTAGTGTAATTAACATGATCATAAAATATGTAAGTTTTAGTATTCTTTAACTATGTAAACATTGTCATTGAAATATTTTAAACTAATTTGATTTTAAGATTAAAGAAAAACATTCATATTTTGCTTTGAATTATATTTAATTTTCACAAAAAATCTACATGAAAATACTGTCTTGTATGTTATATTCAAAATTTTGAATAGTTTTTGGGGATCAAACAAATATTAATATTACATTTACATCCCATAATAACGTATTACGTATTGTTTCCTCAAATATATATTTTTTCTCAACAATCATCTTACGCAAAATAATTCCATTCATACGCCAAAATGATATCTTCTAAATTTTAACTGCACAATTATTCTAATTTTACTCTTGATAAAATTACACTGTTATTAATAATTCCAAGATGTTTCTATTTATGAAAATGTAAAGAAAATTCAACGTTTACGTGAAAATAATTTACTGAAAGCAAGCGTTTTTAAGATGAAACAATCTGATCTTAACTTACCGTTTCGGCAGAATAGATATTGCTGAATACGACTTTTTTCTTATGATAAAGAAATTTGTTTTTCTTAAAGGTCGTTGTAAATATTGAAAATCACCAAAAATGGATTTTCAAGTTACACCCCAGCGATTTTATTTAAATTTCATCTCCAGAAAGCTTTTTCGATAACGTCAGTTTTTTTACAAATTTAAACAGACGTTTATTTAGACACGTGTGACTTCATTTTTGATATTTTATAAACTGAGAGAGTTTTTATCCGTTGCATAAAAAATAATATCTCTAGCTTAGAGTAAATGTAAATGGTGTCATTATCTCAAATACAACCTGAATCCATAACAATAACACAAATATGATTTTAAAATTCATAAGACGTATTGGAATTGATAAAAAAAAATTGTCGCTTAGAATACTCACATGACACCATTTTATAATAACAAAAAGGTCTTTTTTGAAGATGATTTAATAATGTTTATTCAAATGGTTGATAATGCCGTAAGTCGAAACATAGCTTTTACAATAAACTGTGTGTATCTTCAAGAAAATACATAAAAAAAAACATTTTTTTAAAGTGCAGCTTAGCATAATTATAGAATATTTTTTTTATTCTTTAATAAGTTTATTTTTATACTATTTATTAATTCTTAATTAATTATTTATTAATTTATTATTATATTATATTATACTATTTACTAACTATTTACTAATTCTGAATTATATACTAAAATATTTTTAACTGTTAATGAATAAACTTTTTTTTTGTATCACAATTGTATTTTATTTTACGCAACAGCTGTTTCATGTTGATATCATCAGGTGTTAAAATAATATATCAAATGTAAAATTTTAGTGATTTTTCGAATCTTTATGTGTATTTGTTGTGTTAAATAAAATACAATTGTGATACAAAAAACAAAGTTTATTCATTAACAGTTTAAAAGGTTAAGGTATCATAGTGTTTCGGCCAAAACAATGGACTATTTAAAATATTTTAGTAAATCCTGATATATTTATTAAAATATTAGGCTTATAATGAAACTTATTTAATTTTTCGTTAAACAACAATTTCTCAAAGTGTATGTACACCTCAATCAACGTTTTTAAAAAAACATTATTCCAATAGTTTACATAATATTTAAATACAGAAATATGTACCATATATCAAAGTGCATTTTCTAGGGTGACTGTGCCTTATGGTGCCCTTTTTGAATGACGTTTCGAAGATTGTTGCCTTTCCAATTTTCACAGCAATAAAAAAATAAGGTTTCAACAATCTCCTATCGTTCAAAAACAGTACTGCGAGACATGTGTGTTTGGTTTGGTGTAAAATTCACATAAAATGGTGATATATTAGTATCCCATCGCATGTTATGAGAATGAATATAATAATTAAAAACAAATTATATATTGTACAATAATTAGGTTGAAACGACCTGTTGTGCGCAAAAAATACATATCTTGGAGCTTTTAAAAAAACGATCGTTAACTAAAAAAAAACTGCGAAGGACCTTTGGCTACACCGATACTTGATATTGAAATGAAAACTTTTTTTTTAATATATGGTATAAACTATAATATTATAAATAATACAAGAGGTCGTTTGAACCCAATTACTGCATACACATTGTTTTTGGCTACTTTATTGAATCTCGTGACATGTAGTGGGTAGTTAATAAGTCGCCATTTTATTGTCACGTGAATTCTACACCAGACCAAAGACAGTATGACAATCATACTGCTGGTAATCGAACTCGGGACCTTCAGTATGGCAGTCAGAGCTTTCTTTTCTCTGTCGCGAAGTTCGACATTTTTATTTCATTTTGCATTAATACACTAGTATATATATCTACTTCGCAAATTGAATGTTCTCTTGTGCTATTTCCATAACCGATATTACGTATACGTAAATATTATAAGTTAAGCATATGTTTATGTAGGTACATCATAATAATGTGGAGAATTACGTATAATTATTGCTCATGTCACAAACACGTGCTAACAACGTAATATGGAATATGATGTTATAATTAGGCGGGAACCCAACGCACATCTTGTTCAACAAAGCCTGTCATTAATTTGACAAAAGCGAGGGAGAAAATTTAATATGATAATAGGTTAATACAATTTTAATTATTACATAAACCAATCATTTTTTATATTAAAACCAATCATATGGTTAACGTTGACGATTGTGTAGAATTTTTATTGGGATTATAAGGGAACAGTTTATTAACTTCAGGGAGATGATTTGCAATAGTGTTAGTAACAATTATTATATTAATATAAATGAAAACGTGTGTCTTCTAGGAATTTTATTAAATTTTATATGAAATTACATGTTTCGCCCTTCTAAGGCACTGTCAAATTTCAATATTTATTAAATATCAACATGTCATTCCATAAACAATTTAATAAGACTCCTAGAAGACAGACGTTTTCATTTATATATAATATTATAATATATTTAATATGGAGTTTTACATCATTGTTCAAGAAATAATAAAAAAGTGTTAGTAACACCTCATAAATTAGTTATAGAACGCTATGTGATTGGTTCCTGGGTTTTAGTAGGCGGAGTGCACGTGATTAGCTTCTAAAATACTCGGTGATTATAAAATTACTACCATCTCGAAAATAGGAAAATAAATTAATTTTAACAGCGAAACGACATGTTTGTGTTTGTGGTTTTGTTTTTAAATTGCCAATAAAATCACAATTTGACAGAAAAATAGACATTTTCAGACACTAGTCGGGAAATCAGATACTTGAAACAATGAAAAAAAAAACAACTAATTCCTTTAAATGTTTACATTGTATAGTATCATTAGGAATATTAGTCACATCCTTAATTGCTTAAAAAAAGATCAAAACCAGACATTAAATATTTAATGGACCTTATTTTTGTAATTATTACAATTGAAGCTGGTAGAATTTTTATTTAAAATAAAAAAAATCATTTGTTTATTTCAATGCTAGAATGTAAATTTTATTGAAATATTATTTTGCCATTTCAATTCATAAAAGTACTTTTTCAAACACATGAAATGAACCGACTATATCAAGGGTTTGGTACATCGGTAAATTTGAAATGCCTATGTGTTCGCATCCGATGCATCCGTTGTAACCTGCAAAATAGCTTCGTTGAAGTGGGATTGGGCTAGCCATAGTGAGGACAACGGATGATCGGCGGACTAGACGCACCTTGGAGTGGCGACCGAGAACCGGCAGATCACAAACCAGATGGTCAGATGACATCAAACGAGTTACAGAAGATCAATGTTACAGAGTAGCGAGAGATTTAGAGTTGTAGAAGTCGGAACGGTATGCCTATGTTCAACACTGGACGACAAATGGCTGATGATGTTGACTTAAAGGTTTGCTTTGATCATGGATTTGATGAAAGAAGAATATATGCAGTAGAAATAAGATCCGCAAATCTGTAGAGAAATAAAATCTGTGAAAAGAGTATCAAATTGAAATCTAAGAAGTGAATGCAGTGTGAATGAAAGTGTTATGTACAAAATAATAAAAAGAGAAAATAAGATAGTTTTTATACATTGAAAGAATAAATGATAAATGTTTTAATGCTATAAACGGAACACTAAGCCGAAGAAGACCGAGGAAAAGGTTATATGATCAAATCAAAGTTGTAAAAATGTTGAATAAGAAATAAAAGAATGTTAAAAAAAACTGTAACGGTCCATTCTTTCTGCCATTATTGTACGCTATTATTATTTACTTCTTATACGATAACAAAAATATCAGAATATTATTTAAACGAAAAATATATCTCTCATGAAAATTTTTAATTTTTTTGAATAACAATTCTCATGAAACATTATATATCGCAATTTCTGTTATTCAGATATTCAAAGGTATTCAAATATTTGCTTACCGGAAAAATATTTCATCGTATTCTCTGACTAAAAAATTTCTCTTTGATTCCTTCATCAAAGGTAGGTTCATATACGAAATCAATTCGGAATATAAATGTACATTATATTGTAAAATATGAGAGATGAAAGACTAATAATTCTGATTTTTAAATGTACAATAAAAATGTTTAAATTGGTTGTTTTTATTTGTTGTTGTTGAAATTATGTCAAACACGATAATTGACTTTTCATAATATTGTTTAAAAAAATAACTCTTTTTTCTAAAAAACATTATTTTTAATGAACTATTTTATTTGCTTTCTTTGATGTAATTATTGGAATAAAACTTTATGCATAAATACATTGGAATGACATATGGCGTTGAGCAAACGATTTCTGAAGACTACCGAGATGAAGACACTGAGGACGAAAGCAGCCAAGACACTGAGAGATCGCACGAGGAACCCCAGAATTAGAGAGATATATGAGATAGAGTATAAGGACAGGCGAAGCCTCACGGGATTCGTCCTTGTGGAAGACCTCCTAAAAGATGGATGGACAACTAGGAATCAATCTCATAGCAGAAGGAGCAACCCTCTCGAGAACATACCACATAGGTCTACAACTATGAAGATGAAGAAGGAATAAAAATCTTCGTTATTTATAATATTTCTTAATTGAGAAACGACATCAAATTCCAGATTAACTATTTGTTAATACGAATGGAAACGTCCGTTTTCTAGAATTTTTATTATATTTTAGGGGAATCACATGTTTCGTCCTTCTAAGGCATTATCAAATATAGTGATACTGATATTATCAAATGTAGTACATACATTAGGGAAAATTGTATGTAGTATATACATCTGATTAATTAAAAAAAAACGGTGGATACGTGGAACATAAATTAAATAGACAATGTGTGCACCATCTAAAATTAACATTTTATGTTAAATTATTTTTATTTTGTTATTTTATTTTATATCATTGTATTTTATATTATTTGTTTTACATTTATTTTGTGGCTGTTCGACGATCGAAGTGTGCGCGGGAGATGCCTATTGGTGGCGATGAGGTTCGCAACCCATCACACCGTGTCTCCCGCGGGGCGAAAAGAGAAGGTTGGAGTGCCGCATCGGTTAAAGTGTGACAGTCCATTCTTTCTGCCTACCCTTTCGGGGAGACCGCGTGATGGTTAGTTAGTTAGTTAGTTAGTTAGTACATAAAAGCTTCTAGAAAACTGACGTTTTCATTCGTATTAATTATTTAATATGGAGTTTTACATCAATGTTCAAGAAACAATAAATCACTGCATATTTGTTATTCATATTTGTTCCAGGGGCAGTATCAAATGATTGTTAAAAGTATGGTTAAAAAAACAATTAATTTAAAATAGACAAGGGTTTTTCAGGTAAGTAGTTTAAAAAAATGCTAATGTTTAAAGTATCCAAGAAAATTATATTGTTTATTTCTTCGCTTCTGAAGAATTTTAGTAAGGTTACGTGAAATTTACAATAATTGTAATGAGGTTATGTGAGGTTATGATAGATGCGGTGAATAATAATTATTATTATTCTCCCCACGGGCATTGCATATAGGGGATTGGATAAAAGCAATGGCAGGTGAAATAATCTACATATTTTGTCGTTGTCGCAGATAAGTATCGGGGACAAAAAAGTCATTTTTTAAATTATCCGAGTTATGCATTCGACCACGAATCAGTTGAAAAAATTGAACACCCAAATGGATAGTTCGCATTATTTCCAAAATAAGATTGTCCAACATACCTAGTTTTAAATCATTTCTGTATAGATAAAGGTATTAACTGTTATTTTATTGTATCTCAATAGAGACGAAGATGCAAACTGGAAACTGAATATGGTTGATCAAGGTGTTTACAGGACTTATGACCTGTCATTGGTTGGGTTAAGCGCATGCTTTATGTAATTACAACATTCCTCATTACACCTATTTCTTTATGACCATGTAAGACAAATTTTTGGAGTTTGTATATACTCGTATGCTACAAATCTATGCTTATCTTCACATGTCAGTTTCAATACACCATCTATGTAGATTTGATTACATATGTTAATTTTTTTAAGATTAATCTATATAATCCACACACTAACGCCATCTATGGAGATTAATTTTTAGCATTTAGCAAACTACTTTATTGACACAATGTGAAGGCTATCGCCATTAGCGCATTGTTTAGAAGCCGCCTGGAGTATCACTCCTATCTATATGCCAAAGAATTGACCAGAATGATTACAAATATTTTTTTGTGAATGTACTCGTATACTTATACTTGTATACGAATACGGGATTTTACCCATGGTGGGTGATTAATTTAGGAAATTTAATTGTATCTCAATAGAGACGAAGATGCAAAATTTTTGGAGGTTGTATATATGCTACAAATCTATATATAATATACAACCTCCAATACAACCTCCAATCCAAAAATTTGTCTTACATGGTCATAAAGAAATAGGTGGAATGGGGGATGTTGTAATTACATAATAATGTCAGGTCATAAGTCCTGTAAACACATTGATCAACCATATTCAGTTTCCAATTTGTATCTTCGTCTCTATTGAGATACAATTAAATTTCCTGAATAAATCACCCACCATGGGTGAAATCCAGTATTCGTATACAAGTATAAGTATACATTCACAAAAAAATATTTGTATTAACTTTTAATTTTGAGATAGCAGAAACAATTGAAAACGTTTAAAATATTTAAAAGATAATTTAAAGAATTATACTCAATCACGCAATCCAGAAAGACATAACTTTGCGATAAATGGTCGTCCAAGTGAAGGTTGTAAATTTCTCAGAGATTTTATATACGAATAGGAACGAATCTTTGCGATGCACTTCGCTGCATAACATTGCCATAAAAGCGCACTAAGTGAGTGCTCTTTATATGTTGGTGATCCTTTAGTACGTGTCCTATTCACAAATAAGAACCCATTTGCAGAGAAAGCGTTTTGATATCGCATTATAGTGAGCCCATCTAAAGCTCTTGAACCAATTTATAGTTTAATTTAAAACGTAAGTTTTATGCATCAAACTCTTCGATTTTGGTCAAGTATGCATTGCCGCAGTCGAGAAATAAGGCGGGAATATGAAATACAGAGCTAAAAAAAAAAAATTTTGTACATCCGACTTCAGATCTGCGGCTTAGAAAGAAGTAAATCT
This sequence comes from Lepidostoma basale, assembly GCA_022606425.2. Taxonomy (NCBI): domain Eukaryota; kingdom Metazoa; phylum Arthropoda; class Insecta; order Trichoptera; family Lepidostomatidae; genus Lepidostoma; species Lepidostoma basale. The sequence continues at coordinate 352,317 of JAHDVF020000172.1, forward strand.
GGAGGTAAATGAAAATTAAAAGACGCTAAGGAGATTACCTAACTACGTGAAAATATTGCTTTTTCGTAAGCTTTTTTTTAACGTGAATAACAACGTTAATTATTGCATTGAATAATTTAAATTATATTTTTTGTGATGACGTATATTTTCTAGAAATTTTATTTACGTCACGATTTATTTGTAATTGATTTCATTCGTATAACGTTTTCATTCGTAATACGAACATCATCAATTGTTCGTAAAACGAATGATAACGTCATTTGATAATGCCTTAGAAAGGCAGAACATGTTATTATTCCCATATAATATAATAAAACTTCTAGAAAGCCGATGTTTTCATTCGTATTAATTGTTTAATTAACTGTTTAAATTTAAAAAAAAATTGTTGTAAATATCACAATTGATTATATTTTGTCGCGACAGCTGTTTCGTTAACCGATGTTAGCATCGTCAGGTCTTACAATCAACATTTGATTGTAAGACCTGACGATGGTAACATCGGTTAGCGAAACAGCTTTCGCGACAATATATAATCAGTTGTGATATTTATAACAAAGTTTTTTTATTTAAACAGTTAATAATGTTGAAATATCAAAGTGTTTCCGCCAAAATAATGGATTATCTAAATTGTAAATAAAACACTCGTTTTTCACCACTTGAGTATTATATTTTACACGACTAGTTACTACATGCTTCCATCTACAGGTTTAAATATAAACTTAAGTTTATATTTAAACCTGTAGATGGAAGCATCTGTAGCTTCCGAAACTAGTCGTGTAAAATATAATACTCAAGTGGTGAAAAACAAGTGTTTTATTTACAATTTAATCATGTCGTACCACAAAGTGAATGCCGAAACAATAAATAACATAGATTATCAAATTATTTAATTCATGTTGTCTATGATTGCAATATGATAAAGTTAAAATGCGATTACAAATGTTATGTACATAAATTACATAATGTTGTTATACTTTTTATTAAATATCTATTTCTTTAGCGTCAACTAGCTCAGAACTGTGCGCTCTGCTATTGTCCGAACAGCTGTTTTCTCTTGTCCAAAACAGCTGTTTTCCAGTCTGTTTGATATTCTACACGGCAGAATGCTTCTATCTTATCCAGCTATTGTTGTTTTACTCCTTCAACAATTAATCTTAATTTTGCATGATGAAATCGCTGCACAGTCTTCGAATAGTAATTATAATAAAAAAATATTTATATTAAATTTATAAACAGTTTATTATATACAAAGCGATAAGTAATATTAGCAAAACAATAAATCAATGAATAAAAAAACAAAAAAAACGTTTTCTTTTAATTATTTAAAAAGATTGACATAAAACACAAAATGCAACGTACGCATGTAGCTTAAAAGTTTAAATGCACACGTTAATTTGAATTATTTTAATAATAATACCTCAACAAACATTGAATTTTTATGGAAAAATTGCTGTAATTTTCTAAAGTATCAGTTGTTTTCAGTATTATATTAGTAATTGTTCTCACTTCCACTTGAGAGTAGCCATCTCTGTCATTGGTAGCTAGAACAGATCTTCAATGATTTTAAGCCAGTCCAATCTCTTATGTTGCGGAGCCAGGAAATTCGTCTCCCGGGAACACTTCGTTGACTCTCTATTTTATTCCCAATTACGAGGTGCAACGATTCATATTTTTCTCCCCTAAGGACCCCAAATACAAGGGATCGAATTGGCCTGTGGTAAATTCAACAAAATAAAAATAATGTTCTGCAATGATAAACCAAATTTGAAACTTGAGCAGATAATTTCGGTTCTGTTGTATGGTTCGGAAATCTGGGCTTTGAAATTGCATACTATGAACCGGTATAAAGCATTTGAAGTGTAGCTACACACAATAATGGTACGTTTACCATGGACAGTTTTGATCAGTAATTCAGATGTCCTGAGGAGAGTTCATTACACCAGGGAAATAACAAAGTATTAAGGTCCAAAAAAAATCGTATCTGGGTCATATCTTGTGTGGTGACAAATACAAGATCCTCCAACTTATGTTAATGGGAAAAATGGGGGCCGACGTGGTCTTGGCCGAATGCAAAAGTCTTGGCTGCGCAATATTTAAGATTGGACTAGAATAAGGAGCGTGGAGGAGTTATTCTAGGTAGCGTAAATCGGGGAAGCCACAGCAGAAGTTATTGTCAACATCGCATTATCATCATCCTGCAACATCCTGCGTTTTGTCTCCTCCCTCCCTCCTGTGCCTCCTGCTGTGCATTATTTCATTTTTATTTTTCCTCTTACATATGTTATTTATGTATCAATTGTGTATTTTCTTTTGCTGTTGTATTGCTATGTGTGTACGGCGGGTCATCGAGGGAGAGTAGAGTAGCTTAAATGTGGTCTGGGTCCCCCTTGGTTGCAAATATATATTATTATTTTTTAACGTAAGTCCCGCATAGACGGGGGACGGGCCTAGGGAGTGTACGAGTGAAGCTGACGAAAGGCGCCGCTGCGCCTATATCAGCTTCGGGTAAGCGGAGGGAGCCCTCTATGGCTCGGCTATATTGTCAACATCGGGAAAACCTGAAATGGCATTAGAAGAAGCATGTGATCTTAATATGACACCTTTCCTAATTATCTCAATAAAAATATATGTAAGATTGCCCTTTAGCCCGTTAGATTTATAAGGATACACGCCTGTTTGCCACTGATATATCACATCAATAGCTAATCTCACACACGTACTGAGCAGAGTGGAGAAAAAGTAAAATGAATGGGCGGAGAAGCTACATTTTATATTAATACGATTCATCTACTATAACAATAGATAATAAATTTCCCGAAAGATTCTACGTGAGGAACGTCTTATTTCATATACTCACCAAAGTATAATGTATAAATGGAAAGCTTTAACAGTGGCGTTGCAAATTTCATGTGCATACTCGTATATGTCTTGAACGCATATGAATGTCATGAGACGTTAACATTGTGGAATTTCATATTACCGATTTTCCTCTTTAAACTCATTTCAAATATTTCTCTCGACGATGAAGGTGTAAAACTTTCGAAACATCTCGTGAAAAATAAATTCGTAAGTGGATAAAACTTTGTTTTAATGGTTAATTGATATTTCTTCATAGAAATTCAATGTACACAAATAGATAATTTTTTATGATCAAATGTTTTATTATTATTATTAAATAGATACCAGTACAGTAATATTAAATATAGCATTCAACCTTATTGTTAATTTACTCGTATTTTGAACTCATGTGATATTTCTTAGAACGGAAATATGACAATTTTCGTAAACAGTATATATGAATTTTTTTTTTATTTACAGACAAAACATTTTTTTCATTTGATTGCAATAATCGTCTGCTTTCGAAGAAAACAGCCGAATCGAAAATTTACGGGGGCCACATATTCTAAGCTTCTCCACAGAATCGAGCGTAGTTAAAAGGTAAAATGTTTATTTTCTTTTTTCACGAAAACGTGACGGATAGGGGTGGAAATGTTTTACGGCATCACACAGCCCCTGGGAATCATACAATGAGACCCTTTTACTAGAAAAATATTCATGAGGTCTGCATAAATAAAATGACCCAAAAACAATAATACTCTCTGAAATGCTGAAGATAAAAATAAAATTGAGCAATTATACTTTTTATCTGGGGGCAAGTGTCACTCTCGCCCTTCACTAATAACAGCTTCTTTTAGTAGTAACTGTTCTTTTTTTTTTTAATAAATAACGTTTTTAATGTCTGACGTTAGAATACTATAATTTTTGTAATGTGCAGGCATAATTGTGACATAAGAAAAAGCAAAAAACATAAGACATATTTGTAAAATCCAAACTTTTTTCTTATTCAAAAACCATAATATCGTCATCATTTTAGGGATGATTTTGAAAATCGATTAGCAAAAACATCTTTTTGCAAATTCCTGATTATCAGTTTTTTTATGAATAAAATCACCGTTATTTCCACGTTTGAATTTATTATTTTCGATATATATCAAAGATTTAATCCTTCATTACCGGGAAAATGAAATATCGTTCTAGCAGTGTAAAACATCCATATTAAATAATAAACTTCTCATTTGTTCCATTAAAGTAAATTTTATGAATTACGGAATAATTATTTTGGAATAATGTTAAAAAAGAAATCCATAATATATTTGACAGTTGTTTTCTTATTAACATTTTCTTTGAAGTTTAGATAAAATCACTTTAGTTATATACATATAATATACATAAGTATACGAGTACATACAATAATTTCAGCTATATATTAAAATGTTCATTTAGGATACAGATGTAGATGTACATAGAAGCAAAATCGTCATAAACACAGTGTTTAAAAATGTTTCCGCTTTACCATTCTGAGAATACGAATAATAACGGCACTTGCACTTTTAATAATAAGGTTATACTTTTGATAATAAGAAAAACGTAAAATCTATTTTATAAGTTATCCTGGACCATTGATACGTTACGTTTAATAATTCATACGTGTGAATACGCCTGTTTTCTTGAAGTTTTATTATAATAGTTTTTTTTAATTATTTGCATTTAAAATAAAAACAATGCACTTTGTTTTTAACCATAATGCGGTTATTTTAATTGCCGACTAGTTTCGCTTATACCCAAGCTTCCTCAGGGTTTTGTAATAACCGTATGGGTTATTACAAAGCCCTGAGGAAGCTTGGGTACCAGCGAAAATAGTCGGCAATTAAAATAACCGCATAGTAGTGAAAAACAAAGTGCAGTGATTTTATTTAGTTTATTTTAAATGCAAAAAATATATATATTTTTAATTATCTTACCACAAAGTGAATGCTTCATACAAAAAATTTATTATAATTCACGGAACTGACATGTTTCGCCCGTCTAAGGCATTATCAAATGACATTTGATTATTTCTTAGACAGGCGAAACATGTCATTCATGATTTGAGGAACGAAATGTTTCTCTACCAAACTGCGCACTTTACGAAACTAGTGTGAATGTAAGTTAATATTAATTTTATCTATATTTCAAATGCGCATATTGTGTTTAAATATATACAATTTAACTGAAAACACGACAATGTACGTGTCATAAAACTAGCAGTGTTGACCCAACGTTTCGCAAATATTAAAGGACGAACCGTGTGTGAAAATTGCTCGACATTACCAGGTGATCCAGCACTGAATGCAGCCGTGCAACAAGGCACAAATAGCTCCCACTGTTTTACTAGACCAAATGTTTCATCTGTGTCCGCCAAAGTTCATCACGTTTCATTGTGTTCTTTGCTCTTTGGAGTACGTGTTATTTTGCACGATATTAGAGAATATGTTAGCTGTATACCCTATTATAGTTCAATACTTTTACGAGGACGTGCTGTATGCTTTTTACAAAGAAACGATTTTTTTTAAATCAAGTAAAATTCGGGTGGTGGTCTAGGGGATAGAACGCTTGGCTCCTGATCCAGGGGACATGGGTTCAAGCCTGGACACGACCAGATTCCTTCTTCATAATAATGAGCTATTTTCTGCTCACATTGAAGATTGTAAAATTAATTCTTATATCATTGACATAAATCCCTAAAAAAGAAGTATTTATTTAAGGATTAATTGTATCTCAATAGAGATGAAGATGTAAATTGTTTTGGAAACAGAATATTGTGGTCGAGGCGTTTACAGGACTTATGACCTGTCATTCGTTGGGTTATAAGCGATCGCTTTATGTAATACAACATTCCCTATTCCGCCCTTCTTATGACCACCACGCCTGCCAATTATTTTTGAAAGATGTATATGCTACTATGTTGAGGAACATTTCACTTATTTTAGTTCAATCTACACTAGCGCCATCTATTAAGATTAGTTGTAAGCATTGACAAAATCAAGTATTTATTATTTCTCGAACTCTCTTTAAATAATTAATACAAGGAATTATCAAATGTCACATTTATCACATACGATAATGCCTAGATGCTAGACAGACGAAACATGCCATTCATATAAAATATTATAGTACTTCTATACAACAGATGTTTTCATTCGTATTAATTAACCAACATTCGTATTTGTAATTGGGGAAAACATTAATAATTTTAGTTTAAAAGGTTCACATTGTATTAATATTGTATCTCAAATATTGCTATTAAATTATAATGTAAAATTTAACCAACAAACCGTCAATCAGTATAATAGTTGAATCCTTTGAAATTTCTAGATATTTGATACTTTATGAGAATCCCAAGTATCTTAGATGAAACCACAACTATCCAAGATCACGTTCTGTTTGAATTAATTCTATTATTTGACTAGCGTTAGTATTATATAATTGGTTTACTTATCTAAGTCGTAAACAAGCGAAAGTTAAGATATATTATTGTAAATGTCTGATTTATTAAAACATACTTTTGTTCTGATCCCAACCCTAATGTACCAAAGCGAAGCATGAAACTGGAAGAAGAAGGATGAGAGCAGAATAAATGCGGTAGAGATGAGGTCCCTAAGACCTATGTGTGGTAGAACGATATACGACAGAATCACAAATGCTGATATAAGAAAGGAATGTAAAGCGAAAGAAGGTATTATGAATAAAAATATGAAAGATCACTGCGTTGGTTCGGACATATGGAGCGCATGGATGAAGAAAGAATGGTTAAGACGGTATACTTTAACGATGTAAATGGAGTACGGAGTCGAGACAGACCGAGGAAAACATGGCATGGTTGGTCATGTTAGAAGTTGAAAGAATCGACGTGCGTGTATGACTCGCTGTATGAATGTGGAGGAAGCTAGAGAGGTGTGCCAAGAAAGGGTAGTCTGGCGGTCTATTCTCTCTGCCTACCCCTGCGGTAAACGGCGTGATGGTTTGTTAGTTTAGTTTGCTTTTGTTTTAAAATTTGAATTTCTAATAAAAAAACATAATTATACAATATTTGAAAAAAATATTCCAACTTCGATTTGTGTTTTTATAAGAGACCTACCTATAAAAATTCCATTTAGCGTGTTTCTAAGTATGTAGATATTTACATTGAGAGGTTATTTCGGAAATGTTTACTTCTTGTAAAGCGTAGGTCAGTTTTAATACAGATCTTCAGAAATAATAAAATCATACCTCGCACACTCCAAATTCAATACTTCATTCTAAATAAAAACTGTGTGAAAAAATACCAACAGAATTCGATTTGAAATTTCTTAAGAAGAATTGAAAATAATGTTTCTTCTTCTTAAAGTGCCCTATTAGGTCCTATCACTCTGGTAATTAGTGCCCTATCACTCTGGTAATCTCTTTCCTATCCTGTGCTGTCCCGAATAACTCCTCCACAGTTCCGATTCCCGTCCATTCCCTCACATTGCGCAGCCAAGAGATCTGCCTTCTCCCTGCTCCCCTGCGGCCCTCTATTATTCCTTTCAATATTAGATGCAGCAGGCGATACTTCTCTCCTCGCAGAACATGATCCAGATATTAAATCTTGCGGACTTTGATTAATGTCAGCAGCTCTCTATTTACTCCTGCACGATTCAGGACTTCTGTGTTCATCACTCTGTCTGTCCATGGGATCCTGAACATTATTCGGTGAAGCCACATTTCAAATGCCTTACCTTAAAAAAATAATGTTTACCGTGACTATATTTTCAATACTGCCAACGTTTCATTAGTTTATGTTATGACAGTCCAAATTTCTATACAGCCGGACATCGACCTCGGGTTCTTTGAATCCTGAATATTCTTCGGTGAAGCCACATTTCAAATGCCTAACCTTACAAAAATAATGTTTACCGTGACTATATTTTCAACACTGCCAACGTTTCGTTAGTTTATGTTATGATAGTCCAAATTTCTATACAGTCGGACATCGACCTCGGGTTCTTTGAATGTTCGTATTTTACAATCAATAGTGTAAGTCACGTATAATCGATTTTATAAACAGAAAGCTTTCAATATATTTATATCGGGTATTGAAATTTCTTGGTAGCAGTCCACTATTACAAATGCAAATATTAAAAAGAATTCAGTTTTGTTTCTCTTATTAAATTACGTTTTTTTATGTTTAGGCAGTTCATCATCTCACAATAGCGTCTAGCAGAAAAATGGCTCGAGTGAAAGCGATACTCAGAACCGTAAGAATTACAGTATGAGATCGAGAAGAGCCAATTTCAACAATCAACACAAACAATGAGTTGGGATAGCGTTAGGAAGAAGAAGAGTTCATCATCTCACTGGCAACAGAAAATAACAATGGGCTGTCAACATAGATCGAAATATAAAAAAATAGTATAAAAAAACGAACTGGTCAGTCGATGCCAGCGAGCCAGCGAAATCGGTTGCTGTCCAAATAAAGACAAAAGTGGAAGTTCTTCTATATACGCCATACTTTATTTTTTATACACTTTGTATATACATCACTTATATTAAAAAAAAAGTTATATAGACATGTTTCGGACAAACAGTCCTTCTTCAGTAAAGATACATCCGTCAGACCATGTACACAACAACAATTTTTTAATATTTTTACAAATATTTATCTTTACTGAAGAAGGACTGTTTGTCCGAAACATGTCTATTTAATTTAATTTTTTAATATAAGTGTTGTAAATACGAAGTGTATAAAAAAGAAAAATAGAAATAAAAGAGGAAGTAGTTAAAAAACATTCTTTTATAATTATTGTTATTACTTCAAAATATTTCAGTAATAACATTCGACATTTAAAAAAAAAGCATTTTCGTAAAATTTAAATAATAAGCATTTTTGTAAAAATGAATAATTTTATCCAATGGAACTTCGAAATTTCCGGACTACCCAAAGTATTATTAATATTGAAGTGTATTTTTGAACATTTATGATATACAGCGAGTTATATACGAACGTAGATTCTTCCTTCCATTCCAGCATGGCCCAAATTCAAAATTTGATTAATTTGGTCATGCCACGTTTTCCTCCTTCTTCTTTGACTCTGTACTTCATTCACATCGTCAACTTAAACTTTCTTAGCCATTCTTTCCATATTACTTCACTCTATACGTCCAACGCATCGCTCCTTTCGTATTTATGTTCTTTCAACTTTCCCGGATTTATGCTGTATACCTGCTATTATTTTGCTTCTGCCAAATTCATGCATCGCTTCCATACATAAGCGTGGAACCAGAACTCCATTTTGATTATCTTTATGAAAATAAGAATATAATAATTCTATTGTTGGGGCATGAGGCGAGACAAGATTAGCTCAGATGGTCACCCAGAATCCTGAGTCGGAAGCCTTGGAACAACAGAAGAACCATAGGAAGGCCACAAAAAGGTAGATAGAAGATGTGATCCGACTTGCGGGTCGTAGGTGGCAGATACACAGATAGCCCAAGATAGAAAATGTTGGAAGAGTTAAGAAGAGGCCTGTATCCAGCAATGGAGTAAAAATGGTTGAGAAAAATAAAAATATTGTCTAAGCCTTCGAAACCGATATATTCTCTTATATAAGAGTTTTGATCCATTATTGTTTTCTTTGTGTTTATTATGAAACCCGGCAGTGAAATATATAAAACGATGAAACTTTCTAATGCTTTCTCAATTCCGTATTCAGAGAATCCCATCCATCACGATATTAAATGATTGAGAATCCGTCTTTCCTGTTTTCCCTCTGGATCAGAAGAGAAAAACTCACATTTGCAGAATAAATGAAATTCAATTCACAATGCCAGTTAACAAAATTGTAATTATATCAGTTTGCACTCATATTATGCTATTAAAAATGCAGAAATAATGCAGAAACAAATATTATGGTATGTAGATTACACCAATATTTTTTGAAATAGTAAATTTACTAGAAGTTTTAATGTACAATATTTTATGGGAATGGCATGTTTTACATTTCTGAGGCATTGTCAAATGTTATGGAATGACATGTTTCGCCCTACCGCATTATCAAATATTTCTAAGGTTTAGAAAAATTATAATACCAGAAAGGCATGAGAGATGGTTCTGAACGTAATTTCACCAATATGAAATGACCTAGCAGACCATATAATGAACACCGCGAGAACCAGTCGATTTATATAGATTGGCTACGTATACCGATTTGGATAGACCAGAGTAATCAAGATCAGCCCGAGTAAGAAATCTGGAAAACCCTTTAACAAAAAGTATAGAATCGATTAGCTTAAAATATCCTCAATAACAAGGTTTAAAATTCTTCAAGAGTTCAAATCAAATCAAATCAGTTTATTTTCTCAACAGACATAAAAACGAAGAATCTGGTCTGGAAGAACAAGCACATGCGTATCGACAGCAAGATCAGATTTTATAAAACATGCGTGCATAATACCATGACGTACGCTGTAGAGACTCGGGCCTACACTGTGCGAACCAAGAGACTACTAAGAACATCGGAGATGAAGCTCCTAGGTTCAATTATTGGAAAAACTCTCCGAGATCGTGTCCGCAATGTAGATCTAAGAAAAACTTGCGAAATAGAGGATATCGTTCAGTGGAGTAGATCCAGAAGAAGATACTGGATGAACCATGTAGCCCGAATGGGTGGTGACAGACTTGCATATACAGCCGCTTATGAAATCCCCTCCAGACACCGACCACCTGGAATACCGCCTAAGAGATGGAATGACAGCTGGATCTCATCATCCGACGAGACATGATTTCTGTGTCACAGATCGTCAGATCTATTAAAAGAAGAAAAAGAAGAAGACATTGCTAGTCAAAAATACAATATGATCATATCAGTAAGTAGTTATGTTAGTATAAAATAAACATACACAGAGATTAACGTATTTATAGAAGTGTACACATTCTCTTGATACTTACATTTCACAATGATAAAGCTCTAAATAGCTGTACGTACCCTTTATAATAGCAAGACTTGTCATTAGAAATGTGGAATACATGTTCTACAATGATAGTACGATGGCTTTGTTCTGGGTTAATTGTGCACTTAAAGTAATGTACGCTATGAATAAATTTCATCGCAGTGCGTGTATATACAACAATGGATATTATATACACCGAGGGTAAAGAAATAGGGCTGTAATCGTCTGAAGAATTATCGAGGTAGGTCATTACTGTTTATAATTTATTTTTCGAAAATTTTAATCAGATTCCTGAACAAAGCATTACACTCAGTACGAAACGAGCTATTTTGATAATCATTGCCAATTTTTAATAAGTTATTTCTAGTTATTAGGTTTTTTTTTTTTTTTAAGAATACCAAGGATTTTAATCAACGATATTAGAATTTATGTTACAATCTTCAATGTGAGCAGAAAATAGCTCATTATTATGAAGAAGGAATCTGTCCAGGCTTGAACCCATGTCCCCTGGATCAGGAGCCAAGCGTTCTATCCCCTAGACCACCACCTTCGCCTTATATATCTCTCGCTGTTTTATCTCACAGCATGCAGAACCAACCTGCCTCTGGTGAAGCCGGTGGGTGAAACTGTTGAACATTTAAGGTAGAGAAAAACACATTTTAAAAAATACTTTCGCAAGGAAGAAAAAAAAACTCATTTTTTTCAAAACACTAAGAAAGTTTTATTCTGTATTAGAAACTCACACATTAAAAATTAACATTTCACAAACTGTAAAAAATATGTACAGGAAAAAGCCACACATCACTCCAAAAAAATTTAAAAGTAGGCCTACAATGAATTAAAAAATTCTGTTATTTTCTACTGCTTCTTGTGTTGAATCGACTTTTTTAAAGCGTATTTCTTTATGAACATTACATCTACTGCAGTAGAATACTTCTGCTGCTGAATGTACATCGCCGCCACCTGTAGAGCCTATTTTCCTTCGTCGTAGCTAACCGTGTTGTCTTCTCCGTACTCCTCACAGTCGACTTCCTCTTCCTCTAGTGCTTCTTTGATAACAGTCTGAACTATCTCGTCATTACTCAACATTTCATTTTCAAGAGGGTCATGACCTTCAAGAACCCATTCTTGAACATCTTGAAGTTGAAAATCACTCATTTCGGGAAGTAGTTGTTAGTCTTTTCGCAAAGTTGCATTGTCATCTGGTTCAGGTTCTGTGTTTGTTTTTTCATTATTTTCCAAGGAAGTGTTCCTAGAAGAGGCCGGTTAAGAGAGCGTCTACTGTATGCACAAATTGTAGTTATATCATATTATGTTAATATTTCACTGTATAAAAACATTTGTTCTTTTTATGAAACAAGTAATATGCTTTAAATGTTGCCATTGTGATTAAATTGAACTCGCTAAAATACATTATTCAAATATTTTAATTTTGAATGAAGTACTAAAGGAAGTTTTTCAATGTGAGGTTTATTAGAAAACAATCAAGCCGTTAAGTGAAAGTAAATACTCTTTTCAATTTACAAGTAATTACTGTTAAAGTTGGCAGTTACCGCAAAAACTCTTTAAAACTTTCCGATGTTATCAAGTACAATGGTGCCCGAGGTAACTACGCGAAAACACGAAGAGAAAAAAGTCTAAGGGGGTAGGAAGAGCTGTTTATTGTATGAAAATAATCAATATGCACCGGATAAAAGCTTTTGGCAAGTTACAAATATAGGTATCGATATTGTAAAGAGTGCCCATTTAAGGTATTTGAAAAATAATATATGGAATTATTGTTCAAATGAGGGTATTATTTGCAAACCTGGCAAACTCCATCATTAGATGTTTTGAGTAAATCGCAAAAAACTGATACGCTAATAAAATGCGCTTTTTTACGATATTTATTTTTTTCATCTCAACCAGTTAGTATTTTAAAAGTAATCAGCCATGAAATAATCATCATTATATTGATAATTAAAGAAAAATAATGAATTTCATTTTGGAGTTTGCCAGCTTTGCAACACTCAAGTGGAGGTTGCCATGTTTGCAACAAACCCTATATTTTAATAGCTTAATTCTTCAGAATGAAGCCGAATTTGAAACTGAAAATCAATAAAAATTGTGTGCAAATGTATTATGAATAAGACCCAATTCATATCTCACTTTTGATTGTAGGTGGAGTTTGGTGGGTTTGCAAATAGTACCCTCATATCGTACATTGTTATATTTCCACACGGTTCTAAGTATTTTTTGAAATTTGAACTTTATTAACATGTAAGTAAGCTCATTACCATAGACAAAGTGGAGGGAAGGGAACCACCACAAGGATACGCTGGTCCCATCAAATCAGGGATCTGACTGGTTTCTTATTAGCTGCAGCCTGGAGACTGACGGGTGACAGGAGCGCATGGCATGCCATGATCAATAGTTTACAGGATGGACACGAACCTCAATCATGAGGAATACGACTGAGAAGAAGGAGAAAAGTACACATTTGCTCATACACGTTATCCAGAATGATACATTTGTTAATAAACAATTTAAATATATATATTAAAGAAGGTAGGAAGGTGCGAAAATGAACGATATCCATCAGCTGTTTGCTACACGCAGATGATGCTGTTTTAATCGTTATCACCATGTATGATCTACAAATCCTAAATATGACCTTGTGATAAACGTGTCAAAGTCTAAATATATGGTATTTGAAAAGGAAGAATGTATGACGGGTGGTGACGTAAGTACGAACGGTGAGAAATTAGAGCAAGTTACCGAATTAGTATATCTGGGAAGCACATTAACAAGAGATGGAAAAATGGAGAAAGATAGAAGAAGAACGGGATAATGAAAAATGGAGAACGTTTGAAGAGGACATTCAGCATGGATAAGAAAGAAGTAAAGAAGTGTCCCTTATTACGTTTACTGTGATAAATTTATTTCAGACTCGTAATAAATTATAAATTAAAGATTGTTTCTTTGCAATATATAGCAAGTAATATCACGGATTGTCTGGTTTCACTCAAAATGTTCTTTTATACACAGTTTCCTTATAATATACTTTTTAATTTGAAAATAACGTTGTTTATAATCCACAAAATATTAAAAAAACACGACATGTTTCAGAGGGTACCTCCATTTTCATGTGTAAATATATAATAAAAATAAAAATATGTAACATTTTGAATGTACACAAATACTTGTAGACAAATACTGGATACAACCCATTGCGGGTTAGTCATTTTTAAGGATTAATTGTATCTCAATAGAGACTCTCTATTGAGATACAATTAATCCTTAAAAATAATATTTGTATTTATTATACAATGAAGATGGACACCTGAAGATGGAGGTATCCTCCGAAACATGTCGTATTTTTAAAAATATTTTGTGGATTATAAACAAGTTTTTATTTCAATTTACAAAGTGTATTACTATGGAATTCCACTTTGTCTTAGCTTTCAATAAATCAAGTTCGTTATAATATAATATATTTTGCCATTGTTCAATAATTAAAAAACGAAATTTTTGTCTCAAAATATTGTGCGATAAACCAGTATCACAATCCCAAGGAGAGCAGAAACTGATAAATTTCCGCGGGGTAGTAAAACAGATTTTTAATATTTCTCGCTTGTTAAGTGATTTATGGTCTTGGCTGAAAACTATCGGAGCTGAAAGCAGACAGAGTATGAAATAAGAGCGTGCATTGCAGATTTCACTGAAGATATTGCTGGAGCGGGTAATTTAAGATTCTGCAGCAGAGATGATGCTCTCAGGAGCTTGTTTCGCTTGTGTTAACGAATCGCTTTCGCGATATGTTTCGTTTATCGTAAAGTATCGTAAAATATTTTTGTCGTAATTATTTTCATTTAATAGTAAGTAAAATGTATTTGTTTTGAACTTTTACATTCTTGAAAACTTAATCCGTATTATTTTGTAATACCTGGTACCAGTAGATTTTTGTTTGGATATAACAATTTTCATAGAAAACCTTCATCACATAACCTATCTCTCCATAATTAAGATTGCTGATTTGTATGCAAGTATGTATGTTTATACATGTCAGGATATTATAAACGTAAAATTAAAGTCAATTTATCTAACTATCTAACTAACTAACCATCACGCCGTCCCCCTGAAGGAATAGGCAGAAAGAATGGACTGGCACACTTTTCTTTCCTGAAATATTTCTCTCGCTTCCCCAACATTTATTTCTCTGATTCTTTACGTGGCCGACATTCAATATTTGATTTATTTGATCTGCCACGTTTTCCTCGGTCTTCGTCTATTTCTGGTTCCATTTACATCGTTAAAATATACATATTTTAGCATTCTTTTTTCATTCATTCTTTTCATGTGTCCAAACCATCTTAATGATCCTTTCATTATTTTGTTCATAACACCATCATTCGCACCGTATTCATCGTTAATCACCGCACGCACCGCTTCTTATATTTTCATTCGACACTCTATCATCCACAGATTATACACATTCCTCTAAGAGATCTCATTTCTACTGTATTTATTCTACTTTTATCCTTCTTTTGCCAGTTCCATGCTGCGCTTCCATACATAAGGGTCGGTAAAAGAACACCATTGTGCACTGTAATTTTAGTGTTTTTGGATAGGTTTTTGTTTGCGATGACAACTTTAAGTGCACCATTTTCTTCGTTGTCTGCCCTTATGCGTCTTTCAATATCGAGGAAAACGTGGCACGTTCAAATAATTCAAATATTGAATGTCGGCCACGCTAGGAGTCGGAGAAAACGATTTGTATGCATGGCACGACGTATGAATGTTGTGGAAGCGAGATAAGTATGTCATGAAAGAATATTGTGAGATTCCATTATTTTTGCTTACTCCTGCGGAGAGACGGCGTGATGGTTCTTCTTATCAGCCGTCTGTCGTCCAGTGGTGAACGTAAGCCTCTCTCAAAGCACGCCACTGCCCCCTTTCCACCGTAGAGTGATGGTTAGTTAGTTAGTTATATTAGGCTTTCAGTTCCAGTGAGAACATATAATACTTACGAAACACACGTGTATGGTATAAAGCATTGGGTTAGGTTGATTTTAATTTGAGTACAGAGCCATTACTGAACAAGGCGTGGAAACAATCACCCGCTTTCCGCAGAATAACGCCAGGGAAACCTTTCTCCTCCGCTATTTATTGAAGGCTGATTTTAGGGTGCGATCGAATGGTTTTCGAATGGGTGAAGTGAACAGACGAAGCTTAAAAAGCGCTTTTGTTGAAACGCTTTTAATCATAGAACGAAACAATTAGAGCGGATTTCAAACATGTTTACGCTTTTTGGCATATTCACGACTTTTTAAATATAAGTCTTTGATTTCCGCTCTAAATTTATTTTAAATCAATAGCTTTTTTATTTACGAATCAAAACGCATTTTTTCCGCGATACAGTTGATTTTCGTTGATATGTAACGAAGGTTTTATACCTTTATAAATTGTTATCTTTGTTTTTGATTTCTGCTCTAAATTTATTTTAAATCAAAAGCTTTTTTATTTACGAATTAAAACACATTTTTTCCGCGATACAGTTGATTTTCGTTGACATGTTACGAAGGTTTTATACCTTTATAAATTGTTATCTTTGTCTTTGATTTCTGCTCTAAATTTATTTTAAATCAATAGCTTTTTTATTGACGAATCAAAACATATTTTCTCCGCGATACAGTTGATTTTAGTTGATATGTTACGAAGGTTTTATACCTTTATAAATTGTTATCGTTCGTTCGATGATAGATGTGTGAAACCATCAAAACATATCGAGAAAAAATAAACTCAAAAGTGTTATAATACATAGAAAACAATCCGTCATATTGGAATTTATAGTGTTAGTAGCTAGGTGTGTTGGCCTTAATTTTTTTTTGTAACATGTTCATTGAAAGATGAACAACAAACAGTTTGCAAGTATCTACCGTACATACCCAGTTAGAAAGAAAACATCAATCGACCTTATTAACCAAATGTATGAAAATTCGAAATTTGAAATTCAAAAATACTTTAGAACGGGTCGAATTTTCCAACAATGATTGGTCGGTTATTCAAATTCCGAACGGGATGCCTTAAGAATCGATAATCTGAGAATATTCATGGTACGTTTAGGCTTTTTGTCGATAGAAGTTGAGCATTGGCGGATAATCTTTGGTTGAAGAAACATTTTCGTCACTCTCTTAAAAACAATTGCCATGCAAAGGGAATGAAATGCTGTAGAAACACAATTATTTTAGATTGACATTGTACTAAACAGTAATTTGAAATATTATTCCCTTTTAAGTAATACAACGTTCTATGTTAGAGTTGATTGAAATTAAATAAGGAATTTTTAAATGAATTTAAACACTATTATTTCCAAACTTTAGTATGAAGCACTTAATTTGTGGTCTGACATTATTAAATACAATTATAATACACTTCTAATAATATATATTCTTTCTTCTTCTTTAACAGCCATTGTCGTCCTCATACTTCTCCATGTATGAAATGTCATACGGGGGGTGGTTGGCATTACAACGCCACGCTTGCCAGACGGGTTGGCGAGTATAGAATATGTATTAACACTACTTAATTTGGTAACACCAACCGGTTTCGCTCCCGCCGGAACTTGCAGTTGGTGTTAGTTACCAAATAAAGTGGTGAAAATACAAATTACTAAAAGTGTATTATTCTTTTATTTACTATTATTTCCACTCTCAAAAGTGAAAAAACGTGTTTAATTCATAAAATAATCGTCATTATGGAATTTCAGTGTTTACGCCTTAAATTTATGAAAATGGATTTTGATCTTATTTTTGATTGTGATCTCTGAGTAAGTAAAAATGTCAAAAATAATAATAATTAATTATATTATTTGTCTTTCATATTATATGTTTATAAATGAAGAGGATTTTTTTACACTACTACACTGCTTTCTACGTTGTCAGCGTACATAGCTTAAGGATGGAACATTAGCAATGCATTAAGGCTCTGATTGCCTTGCCAGGCACAATCTGTGACCTGGAAAGTTTGGAGGGTGCGCGGTAGTCAATTGATCTTTAATGCGCAAGGGACTTTTAACCTTATGGTTAAGCTGGTTAAGTTTTAATGGCGTCAGTTAGTCGATGCCGTTATTACTAGACATTTGAGGTAAATGAGAATTTATTAAAGTTTGGAGTGACTTAATTGAATGTTACACGGAAATTACCCATTTCACGGGCTCCTAATGAAATGTTTTACATGTTGGGCTTAAACAACTTCAGTATGCATATTTTATTAGTTTATTGAAATGACGTGATGGTTAGTGAGTTAGTTAGTTTGAAAATGAAAAGAAAAGGGATCTTATAAAAAAGAGGGAAAACACAGTAATTAGATAACAAGAGAAATTCAATATCGATGAGTCGAACAAAATTAAGAAAAATAAACAGGAATATTCAGGTATATTACTTTAGTACTGAATTCATTTCTTGTACCTTAATTGTATGTTCGTTTTTTGCGACAGACGTTTCGGAGATCATCACTGTCTACGTTTTTGCGTTGAATGTCGTTCTGACAAAGTCCCAGTCGCAGTAAAAACACTCAAGATCCAAGTAACTATCGTACATACTGAAAATTTACGGATAACCTTGTTTTTGTGTGTATTTAATATTGGTAAATCGGAACTTCAAAAACCGGAAAATACCGATCAACCTGAAAAGAAAAGTTTATGAAGCCTATGTTCCTATGTTCTACCAGTTGGTACTTATGGTCTTGAAACTATAACATGACATAAAGAGCCATGAAAAGAGCCATGTTAAGAATAAGCCTAAGAGACAGTGTCAGAAACGATATGGTGAGAGAAAAAACGAAGGTCACTGACATTATCCATCGGGTAGCGACTCTAAAATGGCAATGGGTAGGTCACGTGGCCAGAAGCTCAGACGAAAAATGGACAAGAAGACTGCTGACTTGGAGACCGTGAACGGCAAAAAGAAGTGCATGGCGACCGCAACTACGGTGAAAGGATGATCTGAACAGACATGTCGGAATAACCTGGATGCAAGCTGCACAAGACAGAATGACATGGAAGCGAATGGAGGTTGCCTTTGTCTAGGAGTGGACGAGAATAGACTGAGGAAGAAGAAGAAGAAGAAGAAGAATATTAGTAAGTATTTTAATAGAAAACTGGTAAATATAATGTACATGAATGAATATTTTTTATATGATTTAACATCGCAATTAACTAATGCATAAAATACATGAGTACATTCACAGTACTATCAAAAGCTTTCAAATGCAGAGATTTATTCGAATTTTTGTCAAATGTATTAGGAACAAAATGTTAAAGCCTACAACACAAATGGAAATTCGGATTGACGATAGAGTCGGGTGGAGAAGGTTCCTTGAGGCCCTTTGCACCACGGAGGTGTGACAGGACAAAAATAAGAAGAAGAATAATAAGATTTAGTGTGCGTCCTCTTGTGTTTATGTTCCTCCGGTTTCGGCAGCTTGCTGCCATCTTCTGGGAAATTTTGTGTCTAAAAGAATTTTTCTGATTTTGCTTCTGATTCTGGTTCTGATTTTGAAAATTTGGTTTCGTTCATGTGGTGCTCCCGTCGATTTGGAGAAATTTCGTGTATAAGTGAACGGTTTTATAATAAATATTTGTGAAATGTATACTTATATCTGTATACGAATCCTGGATTTTCACCTGTGGGTGGTTAATTTAAATTTTTTTATAATAGTTAATTGTGACACGTAATACGTTTGTACTGTTTTGATGTCAAAATTATACAAGTTTTTTCGTTTATATAAAGAATTTTGACAGGTGTAAAAATAAATTTTTCATTTGTTCCAATGACAATTTGAATAATTTCTTCAATATTCTTTTAAAGTTCTTGCTGGTGTTGGTTGGTTTTAAATGCCTAATTACTGTTAATAAAAAAAAGGTGGATACGTGGAACATTAAATAAATCATATAATAGACAATATGTGCACCATCTGAACATTTTGTGTTAAATTATTTTGTTATTTTATTTTATATCATTGTATTTTACATTAAGTGTTTCAGAATTATTTTGTGGATGTTGGAAGATCGAAGTGTGCGCGGGAGATGCCTATTGGTGGCGATGAGGTTCGCAACCCATCACACCGCGTCTCCCGCTGGGCGAAAAGAGAAGGATGGAGTGCCGCATCGGTTAAAGTGTGACAGTCCATTCTTTCTGCCTACCCTTTCGGGGAGACGGCGTGATGGTTAGTTAGTTAGTAAGTAAGAATTTTTCTGTAAAAATGAACTTCTACCAAGAAATTTGAATTAAAAACATTAATTACAGTATGTTTAATTTAAAGAGTCAATTTCAAAATGTTGACATTCCGTCGTCATCATTTTACCGTTTTATGTGAGAGAAGAAAGATTGGCTACAAATATAAAACAAACATCCATATTATTTTACGTTAGATAGGGTTATAATGATTTATTGTTGAACGATTGCTTCATACGTATTCCATGTTATTGCAGTTAATTTTCCGTTAAGATTTACGTATACCGTCTAACGTATTAAGACATTGTTAATTTCACTCTAAATTAATGATATATTGATAATTAATAGTTGTTTTAAGAATATTCTTGAGTATTCATTGAATTGAAGGGGTATTTTAAATTGGAATGTTAGAACATAAATTTTACGCATTCTTACCCTTTTTAAAAAATGAATAATTTTCGGAAAATATTGCATTATCACAAAAAATGCATTTTACATACAAGTGAATTTGAAGAAAAAAAAAACACATTGGTGAAGGACAAGTACGGCCCGAAACATATTTGTGAAAAGGGCAAAAAAACGTTTTTAAAAAACAATGTTTTTCGCAAATAACATAATTTTAATTGCAACTTTTGATTTTTTCAAACTCACTCGTAAAGAGATACCACAAAAATATTTTCTGAACTCGCTTCTACAAATATTAAATAATCATAGGCAACATAAGCTCTGCTTCGTGTGATTGAGAGTATATTAAAAAATCCATTACTTTTTAAAATAAAAGAACGTTTCTTCTATATTCGTCATACTTTGTGTTGTAGATGTTTTATTTATCTTTTTTTTATATACTTTGTATATGCAAAACTATTAAAATTACAAATCAGATATGTTTCGGACAATCAGTCCTTCTACAGTGATACTTATTATAAAGATACCCATTTAAAATTGTGTACAAATATGATCAATTTTGACAGATGTTATAAAGATTTTATTATTATTTTATTTTTATTTACACAAACGTTCCAAAATAAATCTTTATAACATCGGTCAAAATTGATCATATTTGTAAACAATTTTATAATATTTTAAATATGTATCAATGAAGAAGGACTGGTTGTCCAAAACATGTCTGATATGTAATTTTAATAGTGTTGTCTATACAAAGCATACAAATAAGAAAAAGATGAATAAAATAACGTTGTTTATAAAAATAAAGAAATTAGTTAATTTGAAAAACACAAAAAATACATCGGATTCAGGTTTTTAAAGTCGTTTTGTATTACATAGATATTCGAAAAACATGTAGTAGTAATTTTATGATTGGATAAACTTTAAAGAATCCAATAATAAACTTGGTGTGGCACACAGTATTTTTCTTTCCGACTTCTCACAAAGTCGACCCCTTAAATCAAATGCGTCAAACGTCTTCATTTGCATCGAAGGCTCGGAGCTTTCGCTAACAATTTCCGCAAACAAGGCGAGCTTTTACTTTAATTGTCCCAGTTCGCTGCAAGACTTGCTCCGCCGACAGACGTTTGTTTGGGAATATTCAAATTAAATGTTAATTTTCGTGTTAATCCGCAATATAAACCCAAACCCAGTGTGTCAGTTTGGGTTAAATTAACTACTAATGATTTTCTACTACGGATGGTAAGGAAGGGGTTTTGGAGTAATGCACTGATTTCATACTAATCAATTTTATATAACAATCACGTTATTGTGATATATCTGAGAAATTCCGTTTATTTATTTTGGACATAAACGCCGCAATGGCTTTTACAAAAATGACCTGTTTAGTAACAAAGGTAATTTAAAAATTTGGGCAAATAGACAGACAACTAACATATAACGGGAAACACAAAAACGAGAATAAGGATAACATAAGAGAAATAAGAAATTACGTACATGAAATAAAAAAGAACATAACATAATATAAATTAGAATTTACGTGCATAGGATTGAAAAGAACATAAGATGATGGAAATTAGAAATTACGAACATGAGATAGAGAAAAAAAAATGAAGGACATAACATAATAGAACTTAAAAATTACGTACATGAGAAAGAAAAGAACACAACATAATATAAATTAGAAATTACGTACATAGGTTAAAAAGAACATAACATGATAGAATTTAGAAATTACGAACATGAGATAGAAAAGAACATAACATAATAGAAATTAATGTTACGTACATGAGATAGAAAAAAAACGTTTACACAAATGTTAAATTATTATATTTACATATATGAAAACGGAAAAGACTTTGTTAAAATTTTATTTCTTCATCTCAGTCGTATTCCTCATGATTGAGGGTCGTTTTCACCCTGTAAGCCATTAACTATGGCACGCCATGCGCTTCTGTCACTCGCCAGTCTCCAGACTGCAGCTAAGAGATACCAGTCAGCTTCCCGATTTGATTGGAAAAATAGTGTCTTTGTGGTTGCTTTCCCTCTACTTTTTCCATGATGATAAGCGTTTCAAGGTTGTCTTGATTTATCTGGGCTATGTGTCCAAAATATTTTAACATTCTCTGAGAGCAAATCCGTGAGAGTCTTGCCCTAATCTAGCTGGTCAATGATTGACTGGTTTATTCTTCTTGCCGTCCAGGGTATACGCTAAATTATTTACGTAAATTTAAAGGGTTTTAAGGGTTTAATTTAAAAAAAACTATTACATTATCTAATTTAAAAAAAAATTAATTTGTGAACACTGTGAAATTTTATAATTTTTTAATTGTGTTAAAATCGGAGAACAAAATAAACTAAATTTGAGTTTATTTTGATTTGTCGATAAAGGACTAATACTTTTGAAACATGTCAAGAATAATTAACCCAAAAATGAAAGCACATTGTTTTAATTAATTAAAAACATTATATTATGTTTTCTCAACAACAAAGGAGAGAAAATAATTTAGGTATTTCTTAAAATAACAGAATAACTTTAAACTGTCGCATTTGTTTCTAGCATATTTATACATATAAAATGAGAATTTTGGTAGTGATATAAGACAATTTCCTCCAATAATAATCCATGAAAGACAATTTCCTCCAATCCAATCATCCGTGGATTTCCATAATGACTTAATTTTAAATTTAACACTTAACTATCTCGACGTATTTTGAATGCCTTGTGCCTTCCGATGATTGGGGAAACAGGTTATAATCATACATTCAGCTTTTAATGTGTTAATAAAATTATCTGTATCATTATTTTTGATAATAATTGTTAGATTATTTTGGTTAAAACAATCGTTTTCGACAAGTCTCAAGAACTTTCGTGTGTAGCATTTTATTTGTGGTGTGGTATTGTTGAAAATATATTTTAAACATGTTTGTACGTTTTTACTGTTTATTTTTGTTTTATCAAACCAACCAGCTTCTTTCCAGCCAAAGCTTCATCTTAACGAAGTTCCAGCAGGAGCGAAACCGGATGGTTTGATAAAACAAAAATAAAGTGGTGAATAAATAATAACGAAAGTATTTTGAAATTATTTTTTATTCATTTTATATAATAAATATTTTTCGTCTTGGTTCGATATTATCGAATGTCACCTCAAGTAGAAACATGTCTTCTTCTTCTTTTTCGTCAGCCTTCATCGGTCCACTGCTGGATATAGGCCTCTTCCCTTCCTTTCCACTCGTCTCTATTTTCTGCCAGCTGCAGCCACATTCCCCCCCCCCCACGGCAGCAATGTCGTCGGCCCACCTTTTTTGCGGCCTGCCGACGCTTCTCCTTTTTGCCATGGTCTTCACCTTATTATTTTCAGGGTCCATCTATCCTCACTCCTGACTTGCCCATTGCCACTTCAGTCTCGCTAATCGTTCCATGATGTCCGTTATTTTTGTTTGGCGTCTAATCTCCTGTTTTCTGATTTTATCTCAGAGACTGACGCCGAGCATAAGTCTTTTCATGGAACGCTGCGTGACTCCTAATCTCTCTACATTTCTCTTGGTGAGGGTCATAGTCTCCATCCCATAAGTCATCACCGGCAGTATGCATGAATCATAGACTTTTCTCTATAGACATTTGTCATTCTCATAAAATAAAATACAATTTCTAGAAAACGTACGTTTTTACGAACAATAAATATTCAATGTAGAATTTTAAATCATTGTTCAACAAACAATAAACATATCGTGAATGAACGTCCAAAGAGGATAAATAGTGAATTCTACGCTTGTTTATTAGGAAAGTGATAAAAACATCGAAAACAAATATGTCACTTCTTCAGAATAAGGTTATCAGTTAATCAGTGTAAGATATTTTTTCACATGCGCCATATCTGGCAGGAGTTGTTATCTAGGAGAGAAAACATCACTGAATAACACGCGAATTGATGTTATTGTTCCAAACACATAGCAAAATATCAGCGAAACTTCCGAAAAAATCTAGGCTCCCCTATCACATGTAATATATTGATGACGTCATATGATTGATTGCGATATAGACATGGTCAAACATGCCCTCTGTCGGAAAACAATTCCCGAAGTTTCTTTGATAAGAAATTTAATATCCTAACCTTTAATATGTTCTGGTCGTTAGCCATTTTGCGGCGAACAGTTTAGCCGAATATTGATTACTGATTAAATCACGTTAATGAAAAACCCAAGTTTTCATCGGTCTAATAAGGTTCAAGTTAACTTAGCCTTATAGCATAATTTATAATTTCAAAATGCAGATTTTCCACACTATCAGAAACCGAGGAAGTTTGAGGTAACCTTGGTATTTATTAACGTATTATGTTTTTATTAACTGTAAAATTAAACCCTTATGTATGGCAGCGAAGCATGGAACTGGCAAAAGAAGAATGAAAGTAGAATAAATGCAGTGGAAATGAAATCTCTTAGACGAATGTGTGGAATCTCTGTGTATGATAGAGTGTCGAATGAAAATATAAGAAGTGAATGCGGTGCGAATGATGGTGTTATGAACAAAATAATGAAACTAGCATTAAGATGGTTTGGACATATAGAAATAATGAATGAAGAAAGAATGGTAAAACATTTTATGTTAACGGTGTTCATGGATCTAGAAATAGAGGACGACCGAGGAAAAAGTGACACGATCAAATAAATCAAATATTGAATATCGGCCACGTGAGGAGCAAGAAAAATCGACGCGCGTGTAAGACACGATGTATGAATGTTGAGGAAGCAAGAGAAATATATCAGGAAAGAATAGTGTGGCAGTCCATTTATTCTGCCTACCCCTCCGAAGAGACGGCGTGATGGTCAGTTATAATAGTTAGTAAGTTTTTAAATTAAATAACTTTGTTTTATGTATCACAATTGTATTTTATTTTACGCGACAGCTGTTTCGTTAACCTATGTTGACATCATCAGGTGTTACAATGATATATCAAATGTAAAATTTTCGTGATTTCTCGAACCTTTATGTGTATTATTTCCTATGTCAAATTGAATAATTTCTTTGATATAATTTAGAAGTTCTTACTGGAGTTGAGTTAAAATATTTTATTTAAAAGAACGGTTATTAACTATTCAAAGGAGAAAATATTAGTAATTTATAGGAAAAAATATAACAATGTTTGCCATTTTGTCTATAACATCTTATGACCGGGGGAGGTCTATGTCCAGCAGTAGACGACATCGGCTGTTTAAAAACAAAAACAAAACATGTTCATTGTTTTTTTAATCTACTAAAGATAAATGATGGGGATACATTTCCATGTAAATTACACTATTGTAAATAATGAGCGATGTTTTGATTGAATAAATTTTTTTCTGCGTAATGAAAAACACAAAAGGATTGATATATTTTTTGCATGTAAAAATATATAAAAATAGAATAATACAACGAGAATAAATTAATGTTTTGGTGTTTGTAAGAAAAAACATATTATTTTCATGCCTACTAAATATTCAAGCTTCAGACTTGTCATTTATATAAAAAAAAAAAACTATCTTATATAACGAGATTCTATCGCCCGAATTACCTCTTCACAGGGGTGTGCTGAGATGAAATCTGACAAAATCATATTTATCCGCTTCAAGTATCATTCTCGGAGAGACGTCCGGAGTACTCAGCGTGAGATGATTCCGCCATAAATCTCCAGACACGCATCTCCAGTCGGTGAGAGAAATTTACTCCGAAAGTAAACAAACATGAACGAGGGTCCATTACCGAGATCCAGACTCCGGCCGCTGTTACGTGCCGGTCGGCGTAAATACACTAAATATTCTTCATCACGCCTACTTGTGAATATTTATGCTACAAAAATTATTTGCGAGGTGTGAGTGCGCCTGTAGTACCTACATGCGATAAAATAAACAAGTTTCTTAAGGTCCCGCAGAATGCGTGAGATATTATGACGTGATCCTACTCTCAATCGCAACGTGAATTAGTTCCACAAGTTCATTCATAAGATTTAAGCTACAAATAACTAATAAGCTATAAGTTATATCTATACTAACAAACCTTTTGCATATGGTTTGACAAAAATGTATTTTTTATAAGTTATGCTATATATAATGAGAGAAATGTTTCGCTTTTGTCAAATGTTGAATAAAATATTTAATAACGCCCTAGCTAGGCCCCTAATTAATAATTTTAGAAAGAAACTATTATATGACTCCCAAAAATGTACCGTTTCCACAATAATAAATACTAAATATGATTATATTTTTGAAAAAAAAGGACTATTAATTGAATTTAATTATACACTCGATAGATTAGGTGACGAAATCCTTATAAAAGAAAATATTACTATTATTTTTATTATTTTGATAAATCGCTCTTTACATCATGACAGCATGAGCTAAATCGATGTAAAGGGTATTATAGCTATCATAGTGATTCTCGTGACTAGCTAATCTAGGAAGCTAATCTATTGCTATTTTATTGCCACGTGAATTCTACACCAAACCAAAGACAGTGTGACAATCACACTGTTCTCGCCGGGAATTGAACCCGGAACCTTCGGGGTTGCAGTCAATGCACTGACCACTCGGCCACGAAGGACGTAATATATAAATTAAGTAGAATAATTATGTACGTGTTTGTATAAATTTTTTTGAACGAAAATTATTTCTCTTAATGGAATCGAATTCTGGATAATTTGACCATTCCGAATAGAAGTTTAATACATTTGAAAATATGTCGATAAGTATAATAAAAAATGTGGAGAAAATAACGCTTTAATTCAAGATCAATAATTTGAAATCAATTAAAAAAATATCATTCATGTTATAATGAAGATATATATATTTGTTGTGTTTTATTTTTAATCACTGCCTTCAGTTTGTTAAAAAAATATCTGTATATTTTATTATGATTTTTAATGAATCGTATTTTTATTACTTTTTTCTTGATTTTTTATTTTATACACATTGTATTCAATATTTTTTATTCGAAATATTGAGCAACAATGAGTAATAAATTCGCAATTATGAACAGTGGAAGCACAACGAAATACTTACTAAGTTATTATCACAAAGGGGGACCCAGTTAGAGGCTGTAAATCTCTCTCTATGCCACCGTTCCGGAATATAAATCTAACTCTGTCGATAACTCAGCTGATTACTCCAGCTAATGTACAAAGGAAAGCACAACCTCATGAACTTGCAGCCACTGCCGCAGTGACACAAATACAATAATTGAACTGGTCGTTATACGGTTATTATGTTCTTGTTGATACATTGGCTTAAGAAGAGTAATTACATTTTTAAACTTATTTTAAACGTAACATATTGGGAATGCAAAAAATACAATTATTGAACTGGTCGTTATAACAGTTATTATGCTCTTGTTGATACATTGTCTTAAGAAGAGTAACTTATTTTAGCTCATTTTAAACGTTGTGTATTTGGTATAGTATAGTATTATACGTTGTGTATGTATAATACTATAACTGAACTGGTCGTTACAGCGGTTGATGTGCTCTTGAGGATACATTGTCTAAAGAAGAGTTATTTATTCTAACTTATTATTGGGAATGAAATAAATACGATAATTGAATCGGTCGTTATAATGGTTATTGTGTTCTTGTGTATACATTGTCTTATGTAGAGTAATTTATTCAAACTTATTTAAAGGCTTTCTTCTTGGGAATGGAATAAATACAATAATGGAAAACGTCGTTATAACGGTTATTGTGCTTTTATTGTCTTTATACAATATCTTTAGACGAGTAATTTTCTAACCTTTTGAAACATTCGTATGAAGTACATAATTTGTTGTGTGACATTATTAAATATAATAATAATGCACTTGTAATATTTGTGTCCGATAGTATATTATGTTACCCTGACGAAGCTCCGGCGGGAGCGAAACCGATTGGTGTTAATAACAAATAAAGTGGTTTAGATACACAAATATTACAAGTGTATTATTATAAGTATATTTAACTTATTTTAAATACGTAATATTGAAAATAAGATAATAATATCTATATATTATATAACATATATATTCATATACTTTCCGTTAATAGTACGCCTTGTTATCACCAACCATACCTTGTATTTATAAGTTTTAGTGGTGTATTAAGATAATTTGGACATATAATAAAAGTATACTTTAATATAATAAAATAAATGTATATTTTATATCGACGACATAAACGACGACCTTCGTGGCAGAGTGGCAAGAGCTACTACTGCTTAACCAAAGTCCTTCGATGGCAGTGAGATTATCACACTGTCTTTGGTCTGGTGTTGAATTCAAGCGATAATAAAATGGCGATAGATTGGCTACCAATTATATGTCATGAGAATCAATATAATAACTATAAACAAATTTACACAGTAATTGTCTTCAAACGATCTGTTGTACACAATTAAAAATAATTTTAAAAATAAAATAATTTTATAATAAATAAAATAAAATAAAATAAACAGAAAAAGATATAGAGAATTTAAGGAATCACCTTTTATACATCCTCTTCAATATGCTCTAAAAACGATGAAAAAGGGATAATAA
Organism: Lepidostoma basale; assembly: GCA_022606425.2. Taxonomy (NCBI): domain Eukaryota; kingdom Metazoa; phylum Arthropoda; class Insecta; order Trichoptera; family Lepidostomatidae; genus Lepidostoma; species Lepidostoma basale. The sequence continues at coordinate 381,261 of JAHDVF020000172.1, forward strand.
TTTGCATAAATGATATAACTGATTGTCTTATGAATATTTAAATCGTTGTTTAACATTTTGAACAAAAGTTTGTTACTATTGACCTCACTATGAAATAATTTATGAATAAGTTGTTAATGTTGTTTTGTACACAATTGGTAGATAAACAAGTATCTCTTTCATGTACGACAAGAAAATATAGTTCTATGCAATCAGCGATAAAGCTATCATTATATATATAACTATATGAACATAACGCGATATTGATTTTTGTCTACAATAGCCGTACATTACTCATAAGCCATAACTCATTATAGTCAAATTTTTACAGATAAAAAAACACTTATAATAAAGAAGTCATTTGACTAATAAAGTTCATTTAATGTAAAACCAAAACAGTTTTATTTATAATCCATAACGATTAAAGCTCATTACAACAAAAAAAGTAACGATTTTTTTTTTGTTTTGACTTTTTATCAAGTATGTAGAAATAAGCTTTGCAAATACAAAAAGCGTTTTATCAATAGGAAGAATCCTGGATAAATACGATCCATCCAATGATTACAAATCATTCATAAATTTATGTCGTAGTTCACCAAATAAAATAACTTGTGATGTTGACTTATATATGCTTCAATCTTGTCTAGTAGGCTTTATTTTATACTAACTAACTAACTAACCATCACGCCGTCTCCCCGAAAGGGTAGGCAGAAATAATGGACTGTCACACTTTAACCGATACGCCACTCCATCCTTCTCTTTTCGCCCCGCGGGAGACGCGGTGTGATGGGTTGCGAACCTCATCGCCACCAATAAGCATCTTCCGCGCACACTTCAATCAACCAACAACCACAAAATAAATAATATAAAATACAATGATATGAAATAAAATAACAAAATAAAAATAAATATTTATTTTATCATATAATAAACAAGGCAAGCACTTCGTTTATTTAGACTGGTCGACTTTGAATAATTTAATATTGGTTTATTAATATTTTTGGCAAGCGTAGTGTTCTGTTCTAAAAAACATAGATTTTTTCATCAATTTCTGTATCCACTTGTTAAACATTTTAATAAATTTCTCGAGAAGAAAAATATATATTCATAAGTTTTATACATTGGATTTTTTCTTCATATGGCTCTGAATTTTTATAATACTATTTTAATACTAACGGACACGTGAAAAGACTTTATTTTACGAGTACTATTCCTCTCTGGAAGAGAGAAATAGTAAAATTCACATTATAAAAATATAATCTCTTTGTTCTAGTCACTTTGTTAAAATAAAACCGGCAATATTTCACTTCCAGTAGACCAACTCACGTGCTGTAAAAATGTTCTGTCAGCTTGTATTTTTTTCTGGGGAGGTTTGGTGTTCGTGGCAGACTTTCACGCGAGGAAAGCGCAAAGGGAAAAGCAATGGAACGCGAATAACATCGTTCTCAGTGGCGGAGCAGATATTTTCAATCGGTATAAAAGCTCAAAATATTATTTAGTAAAAAGTTTTTACTATTCGATATGACAAACTTCTTCTTCTTCTTCTTCTTCCTTGTTGTAGACCTATGTGGTATGTTTTCCAGAGTGTTGCTCCTCCTGTGAGGTAGTCTCCCTGCTGTCCTTCCATCTTTTAGGAGGTCTTGGAGAAAAGAAGAAAGGATGGAAAGGAAAGAAAGAGGAAAAGGAGGTAGGTTGGCGTGCAAGGTTAGCAGCCTACAAAGAATGAGTGAAGACAGAATGGTAAAGAAGGTATATGTAAATGGCATGAACGGAGATAGAAATAGAGGAAGGCCGAGGAAAATGTGGAACGATAAAATCAATCAAATATTAAATGTCGGTCACGTGGAGAGTCGGAGAAATCTACGTGCGTGCATAACACGATGTATGAATGTAGAGGAAGCGAGAGAAGTATGTCAGAACAGAACAGTGTGGCGTTACCTTCTTTCTGCCTATCCCTCCGGGAAGACGGCGTGATGGTTATATGTGTATGTTCAAATTTCAAAATCTAAATTATAGAAATTAGAACATACACAATGGAATGCTTACATTTTGAAAATTCTTCTAAGATAAAGGTTGTCCAAAAAATAATAGTCTTATTTCTTCTCCCTTTTGGTTAATCTATAATTAATATTTAGAAATTTGAATTTAACAAAGGAATGCGTATGTACGTTTCGAAAGTTCTTTCAAGATAATGGTTGTCCAAAAAATATATATCTATATCTCTTCTCCCTTTTGGTAAATCTGTTATTCACATTTAAAATTAGAACCAATGGAATGGATACATTTTGTTACTGTTCTATGAATTTCGTCTCCGCGCCTCTGATTTTTCCTAAACGTGGAAACCACTGGAGATGAACCGACTCCTCCCTAATGCATTAACCTATTTGCCCCGCAGTCGGTACAGGATCGGGAGAGTTGTTTGTGGCGGTTAAATACATTCTATTGCAACTAACTGAAACTGAATGGCATTCCGGAGAGAAAAACTTGCTTACACGTGTGGAAAGCTGCAAGGCATGAAATAACATTTCTCTTTTGTCAACCTTGTATTGTTTTAAAATGCACAATGGTTTTCTGAAGATTCCCTTGAGGGCATGAATAAATTGCTTTGGCGGTCGGTATAAATCCTTTTATTCGTTTGAGGATTTGCACATCACATCGATACATAACGACGCTATTTCAGTTCAATAAATAAATAAAAAACACATCTCTAAATAATTCAATTTCAAATACTGAACGAAGTCTGTCGAAGCCAGGGAGCCTGATGAAACCGGTCGCTGTTGAAATCAAGACAAAAGTGGATGTAGTTATTAAGAAACACCAGTTTAACATTTAAAAAATATTATTTCTTTCAAAAGTAAGGATAATGAAATAAATTTATTACCTCAATCAGTGTTGCAATTTATGGATTTACAGATTAAAAACAAATAACCAACATCAACATTTTTATTTAAACTATTATTATTATTATTATTATTATTTTGTTGAATGGCTCTTTACATCATGACATCACGAGCCAAATCGATGTAAATTGTGTTTATAGCAATCATAGTGATTCTCGTGACATGTAGCAGGTAGCTAATCTATCGCCAATTATACTGTCACGTGAATTCTACACCAGACCAAAGACAGTGTGACAATTACACTGACCTCGCCGGGAATCGAATCCGGAACCTTCGGGGTGGCAGTCAATGCACTTACTTCTCGGCCACGAAGGTCATCAGTATTAGTACAGTTTTGTTGAAATGATGAAAAATATGTAAGTGTGATTTTTTTACCGGCAGCCATGACCGGTTTGAAGTGCTGGCCGCTCAAAAAACCACAAGAAGACAAACTGCATAGCGCCAAAATGAGGAGCTTAGATGGGTGGGTGGAACTTTTGTCTACTACATCAGGAACACACACATCCCCGGCATTTTTGGAGTGAGGCAAATCTCACATATACTGGAAGAAAACCGTCCGAGATGGTATGGACACGCCGTGCGGGACTATTGAGAGCTAAATAACAAAATTTAATTTCGAGAATTTGCAGAATCCAAGATTATAATTCGAGGAGATATTAAGATGCCCGCATTTCATTTTATGGGTGAGATGTTTTGGTATTGATTGTTTTTAGTGCGAATAGTTGGCAACCGCAAATAGTTCCGAGAAAATTAGGTAAGTACCGACTCATTAAAACTAGACAATCAAACATTTATGACGCTTACTTCATTGTAGACAACTCAATATTAATGTTCACGTATTTAAATCAGCATATGTAATGTGGTTACTCAGTCTTGTGAGTTTTCCTCGAGTCTTTGAAATGAAATATAGATTGAATTAATGATTTTAATGATTACACGGATATTTCTTAATGCCAATTTCTTTAAATTAATGTTGTATTATTTAAAATTCTACTATTGGAATGGAATTGAACTGGCAAAAGATGGATAAAAATAGAATTAATGCAGTTGAAATGAGATCTCTCAGACGAATGTGTGGATACTCTTTGTATGATAGAGTGTCGAATGAAAATATAAGAAGTGAATGCGGTGAGAATGATGGTGTTATGAACAAAATAATGAAAAGACCAGATCAGCACCAGTATAGATTGTTCTTTCTTCCGGCCGCAAGAACCAACCTGCCTCTGATAATACCGGTGGGAAAAACAATTAGTCTGCGGAACAAGATTACCTCGAAGATCGACGTCTTTAATATTAGTGAAAGTAACTTCAGAAAACAAATACTCTTAACTCGTATTCCTAAAGTTGAACCATCTTTAATGCGTTCCTGATTCTTTACCCTTTATCAAATAGTTGCCTTATGTTTGTAATATCTTTTGAGTGAATACATAAACTAGTAAACTTAGACTGGACTGGAATAAGGAGTGGTGGAGTCATTTCGGTCAGCTTTCGAGACAGCTTTTTTATTGCAAATGAACCCGACCGCACAATGGGGTACAATTAAAAGTAATTTAAATCTTAATTTATAATATAAGCAGATGAACAAAAAAATTACATATATGCTTCTAAATGTATTATATAGGAATATGTAAGAGAACTTAAGGCGAATAAACTTGCGTATACTAAATACGAACAAGAACACAATTTACTTAATTGCGTGTTAGTTGTTTCGTTTAATTTAATCAACTGGCGTCGAGCAAAGTCTTTAGCTAAAATCATAAGTCTATATTAATAATGATCAACTAGGAGATAAACTCAAAACTCTGTTTAATATCAGTCGCAACTGTTTATATTCTCCGATAGTTCTTGATACCGCGCGAAGATATGAGAATATTGGAAAATGTAAACTGGAAATATTTTCTCGTCCATTTTAGTCATTTAAATTGCCCCTTAACAAATATGGCGAGCAATATCTGTATTATTTATGTGTGATCTCTGTTCTCGAAGACGTAATAACGTATACGCTGTAAGACGCATTAAATGTGATTTACGATAATCGCTTTAACATTTTATTTAGAAAAAATATCTGATAGTACTTACCCATCCGGTGTAAGCCAAAATCTTTTTTAATAACATTTGTCATATACGTGCATTATTACTGCAGGCAATTTTCCCTTTTACTTTACTCGTTGGAGAAATATATTTGAATATAAAGATTTAATTTGATAATGCGATTTGATAATTAATTGAGATAATGCTCGGTCACGTGAGGAGTCGGAGAAATCGACGTGCGTGGATGACAAGATGTATGAATGTAGAGGAATCGAGAGAAGTATGTCAGGACAGAACAGTGTGGCGTTCCATTTTTTCTGCCTACCCCTCCGGGGAGACGGCGTGATGGTTAGAGATAATGCTGGATTATGTTATATTTAAATTTCATATATTTTGTTTTTTTATAGATGGAAAATGAATTTATTTATATATTGATGTCACAAGGGCTTCTATAAATATACTATGAATAAAAATCTGTTGAAGAATAAGGATGGGAATAGAGTGTATAAAACTAAATAATATACTCTGTATAAAAAAATACAAAAACCGTGAAACTATTTTTTATAAATATTATAATAAAAAAACCATACCAAAAAAGATATACATAATTCGACTACAGCAATATACAATCAGTTTTTTTTATTATTATCTGTGACTTAAATGAATTAATTGAATAATATAGTTGTAATTCTCATAGTAAAATTATCTATAATATTTATTGGAGATGTTATAAAATGTTCAGGAATTCGTTAATTTGCTTTTAGATCACGAATTAAACAAATTGTGTCACATTTAAGCTTATAAATTAATTAAAAAATGTTTTTGAATATACGTCAAAAATCTGTAATAAAGCACAAAATCGAGGAATCGTATTAATATCAATAATATTAGAATAGACGAATGTGTGGATACTCTGTGTATGATAGAGTGTCGAATGAAAATATAAGAAGTGAATGCGGTGCGAATGATGGTGTCATGAAGAAAATGATGAAAGGATCATTATGATGGTTTGGACATATGGAAAGAATGAATGAAGAAAGAATGGTAAAAAAATATATGTTAATGATGTAAATGGAACCAGAAATAGAGGAAGACCGAGGAAAGCGTGGCACGATCAAATAAACCAAATATTGAATGTCGGCCATGTGAGGAGTCAGAGAAATCGACGCGCGTGCATGACACGATGTATGAATGTTGAGGAAGCGAGAGAAATATGTCAGGAAAGAAAAGTGTGGCAGTCCATTCTTTCTGCCTACCCCTTCGGGGAGACGGCGTGATGGTTAGTTAGTTAGCTAGTTATATTAGAATAAAATATTTTTTTTATAAAATGTTTAATATAATGAAAGCGTGATTGCTTTTTCGATTTTAAAAAGATTTATTTATATATAAAAATACATAAATAAATTTATCAAATCTGTTTATATATTTTTATACATAAGTAAATCAAAAATCCAAAAAAGCGTTCACGCTTTCATTATACATTAATTTTATAATGTAATTTTACCAAATAAAAACGGCAACCATCTCCATATATTTTATTGTATTCCATTTTTTAATTAAACATTTAAGTTGAGTTATCCATTTAAATCTTATTTTAATTATAGCCAAAACATTTAAACTACCAACATTAATCTATGTTTAACTAATTTTCGATTATATAATAACGTGAAATTTGTATGCAAATAATTTTTTTTTTAAATATATACGATTGGTTTGAAAATAGGATCCCAAAGATATCCTGGGACCGGCGAGTTCCCGAGAACGAGGAAAAGTTGGAGAGATAGTCAGCAGTCCACATCCCAGAAAATACGAAGACGTAGCCACTTACGGGTCATCAGACCTATAATCAATATAAATCATTTTTAAATCTGAAGCTTACCTAGTGCAAACTTGACCCCGGTCCACGCAGATCGCACGTAGTTGAAGAAGCGCCTATAGAGCGGGCGGGGGCGGCGGCGGAGGGCGCTGGGGCGCTCCTGCTCATCCCCGGAGCCGCCCTCCGCGAGCCCCCCCGCTTCCGTATCCTGGCTCGACGTCCTGAGGCCCTCCTCGTGGGAGCTACACGCTCGCGCCTCGGCCTGCGGGTGGCGCGCCACGGCTGCGGGCTGGCGGGACGCGCCCGCAGCGCCTCGAGCCGGCTTGACGTCTAATATGAAGAGTAATAACCCACTTTGTCACTCAATATGAAATAAAAAAAAAAACATTCACAAAATTTGAAATTCGAATCACAATAAATCACTTAATTTGAAGTTCAGTTAATTAAGTACTTGTTTGTTAATCTGAGCTTATATTGCAGTGTCGATGTGAGAATAGACAATAACGCTTTACCAAAGTAATCAATTTAACCACAATTTGAGAGATCACTTTCTATGTACTTATAATATAATAAATTATCGATTACAAGTTAACACTATTTGGAATTCATTTGCAGTATAAACACTCTCGATTAATAAAACACAATACCCGCGATATTATGAACAACGTTTATCTTTCATTTTTACAGTTAATCAAAAAAGTAATAGCGATTTTTTTCTATTCACTATAAGATTTTCAATAATTTGTGTAAATTAGCTCCCAAAATGTTTCCACTGTTTCATTTCCTATTTTGATCAATTCATATAGTTTTCGCACCAAATGAATGTATTGTTAAGTCAGTCTCATTAAATTAAAGACTTCCAAATTATCGTGCAAAAGTCGATCTATCAAAACCAACTTGCCTTGTTACAAAAAATCCCTGTAATTAAATCATTTTCATAAAATATCATTCAATACAAAAGCCACTACACCACATGATTAGATCATGTTTTTCAACCTATTAAAATGAGCTTTACTCATTTAAATTTGGAATAGCGATCCATTTTTAAACTTAAACAACACTTCATTTTTTATTCTGAAAATGTTTTGCATAATTGAGAAGCAATCCGAATTCACTTCTGTAAATTTTTTGTATAAGACTTATTTAATGGAAAACAATTGTTATTAAATTTTTGTTTAGAGAAGAATTTTTAATAATTCACAAATAAACAAAGACATTGTTAAATCTTCAAAAATGTTTTCCACTTTGTGTTATGCAACGAGAGATTCTTCTAGTTATTCTTGTAAAATTATTTTTGAAATGAACAATCTATTTTTAATTAGTTTATTTTCAAAGTATCTAACTATCACAATGAAAGATTAAGGGAATTGTTTCACTTCGAGAAGATAAACTTGGGAGAACTTCTGCTTTAGATGATGTTATTTGAAAGTTGTAAACCGGTCAAGAGTTGTTTTTTGCACTTTTTCTTTGCATTTATGCACAACTTCATAGTATTGTATACAGTTTTAATATTGAAAAACCGTCTTTATCACGAACTTATGAGATATCCTCTTATATATTTTGTAAAATAAGTGGAATACAGCACATATTTCTAAATTTTGCAGATGTATTGTTTGTTGGAATGAATTTAATAGAATAAGTTCATTATTAAATTAATCATAAATAAAAACATTGAACTGTTTTCACTATGTTTTTAAGTATTATTTTTTTTGGATTTTTCATGTATATAGATATACGTTAATATATCGTTTTGTCGCTAACACACTTCGTTCGCGAAATCGATTGCTAAAACAAACGACAAACTCGGTCAATCGTGATGTGTGAGTGAAATAATGTATTGGCAGGGCTCGACTTATTTACTTTATCGGCAAATCATAAAATTGGCCAAGCTTCAATATAAAACCAATCGTCTGACAGAATTAAGCACTGCTGTCCTATTAATTGTTCGTCAAGAAATAATTATAGCCGGATTTACGCGAGTATACAAAGTTTACCGCGGGTCGATAGCACAATTTATTTTGTTTAGTTTCAATTCGTTTATACTACGAAATGAAAGCAGTTTTAATACACGGGTGTTGCGCACATTTTAAAGCGTCTATCTGAATTATTTATGTAAATCGTTAAAAGTTTTTTTTTTAGTAGTATTCATTAAATTTATTGACCATTATTTGATAGCCATTGATACTGTAATAAAAATCAAATCAATCAATCTTCTAAACTCGGAACACTTATGAGTTAGTTTCCTGCAACACGTGTCAGGTGAAGTTACGAAGAAATGCAATTTTATAAGAAACACGATTGCGAACTTTTACTTCACTGTTATAACGTTTTAAAACTGTCGTCCAACTTTATCCGTCGGTTTTAACGACCACCTTATGAAACGTATCGTAAAATTGATGTAGCGGATGAAATTTCACATATAGACACTGCAAACTTTCACGAAACGACGCGATTAATAACTTCAAGCGCCCGACACTTAATTTTTCAGCTAGCACTGGCGGCAGCAGAGGCTAGTTTTCCCGTGAAATAGCTCCACGATTAGTCAATTGTCTGCCGCGAATGAGAGCGTTCGAGGGAGAGTGAGCGGCTTTGTAAGCCTCTTTTAATTTCGCATTGTCTTCGCAGCGTCCTGATGCAGTGCTGACTACCGGACGAATGTGCATCATGATTACATCTCAGCCTGTAGTCGGCCGCGACCGCCGCGCGCGGTAAATATTCCCGCATCGATCATTGATAGATCAACGGGCTATTTTCATTCGGTTTTATTGCACAACCTGCCGGCGAATATTACCGGCCGATAAAGTTTAGTGTTCTTTAATCGTTTGATTATAGTATTCTTTCACTTGGAGTGCGTGTACTGCAGGCCGCGACTCCCGCGGGCCTTGTTGACTTTTATATTCATTGAGTAATCAAGAAGCTTTTATGATACCGCTTTCTAAAAATACAGAATTAATTCCATTTTCTCCTGATACGATAATAAAGCGAAGTACACAGGGGATATACCGCACTGATTGTGGCTATATTTAATAAGCAGTTTGCTAGTACACCAGGAGCTCAGAAGTTTCCTTTATATTATTTTGCCGGAGGGTGGAGGTAATCATCAATAGGAGCTTTGAGAAGCTCGTTTCTGCACCGATTCAGACGGAAGTTTCTCGTTAGTTTTCGCAGCTAATGCGCCGGCATGTCCAATTATCTGAAACCAGAGGAATTTCCAATTTTAGATAAGTCACAAATATATACAAACTGTGATATACACATTTACAAAATCATGAAAAGTGATAACATAATATAGATAAATCCATGTGCCTTTGTAATATTTTCATCTTTCAGTAAATAAAATTTACCAGTTCGCATTTTAAAGCATTTTTAACAAATGCCCTACACAAAGAAATATTTTATAATCGTAAATAAATCCTTTGTAGAAAAATATTCAAATCCATTTTATTTATACCCCACATTTTGTGCCTTATGTTGAAAAAGGATTTGTTTACAAGTGTTTAATAAGAAAACATAAATTTTATTCCAAACAAAATATTCCCAACAACATATTGTGGATCAAAATTTAAAACATCACTAAGAATTATCCTTTAAATATTGCTGATATTATTTTAAACCTTAAAAAGTCTTGTCTATAAAGCGAAAATATTTCATTTTTAATCCTTAATAAATTAAATGATTAAAAAAAACATTTAGATTAGGTAATAAGTTTAAGTAATAGTTTTTTTTAACTTAAATTTTTTTTTTCGTGTTCAAAGAATATTCTTTACTTAAATTAAATGAAATTTTTATTAATAATTTTGTCAATTAAAAAAATATATAAGGGTCATTCGATTAATAAAGATAAAAGCGAGGAAATTTTACTCGTTTTAAATAGAAATATGATATCAAATAACCTTGAAATTTTGGAAATTAAAAATGCATTGAAAATATGAAACATTATAAACAATCAAACAAACTTATTTCTTCTATATTCGCCATACTTTGTGTTGTCATGATGCTTAATTTCTCTTTTTCTTTTTTATATACCTTGTATGTACAACACTTATATTAAAAAAAAAAAAATTTCACAGACATGTTTCGGACAACCAGTCCTTCTTCAGTGACACATATTATAAAGATATATATTTAAAATATAATATTATAAAATCTTTAAAAAAATATCAATCATTAATAATCACAAAATAACGAAAAAGCATGTAAAAATAATTGCAATGTTAACTACAAAAATAAAACAATTATTGTTGTATTAATTGCAAAATAACAATTATTTGATATCTACCTATACACTACGATATCTATCTACCCCATCATTTATTTATTATAGGATATATTGACGGTGTCAATTTTCTGTTTTTATATTGGCTTGTTGTCTATTTCTATCTACTTCTATCTCTATATTTTTCTACCTCGTACATTTCACAGTTAAATTACTATAATGAATGATCACCTGTTTTATCTCATGTATGTAATTACTACAATGTACTAACGCTTGTTTTTGTGTGTTGCCGTATGTATGTTCTCTTTTTAAATGTGTCCATCTATTAATCGCTACTACTTTGTTTACTAAGCATCTTGTTTTTTGTAAAAGCCTTTGGGGCGTTTATGTCAAAATTTCATTTTATGTTAACATTTCTACACTGATGAAGGACTTTGGATGCACGAAATGCATTTTTTATGAGTTACAAGACGTTATACCGTAGAATTCCATCGTTAAAAATGCAATAATTTAAAACATTGTATTATCCACTTCCTTTATAAAATATTTTTACAAACCAAATAAAAATATTATACTCAACATGTTGCAGAGGAGACCTCCTCCATACTTATCTAAAAATTCACAATAACTTAACTAAAAACAAAGAAACACGTATAAAGTAAACATATTATGAGTAATCCTTGAAAGCTTAAAATAACAAGAAAACACAAAAAACAAAAACAGGAAAAACCCTACAAAATTAAAATTGGTGGCTGAGGATAGAGGAGGTCACTTCGAAACATGTTGTGAATAATATTTTTAATCGATTTGTAAAAATATTTAATAAAGAAAGTGAGTTATACGGTAATTTAAATATTGCAAAAAATAAATCCATTTGTTTTAACTCCAAACACATGGTAAATAAAAAAATCTTTCGTTATCTATATAAATAAAAGGCTATATATAATAATTTTTGCGTAAACTTATTTGTTTTATTTCACCGTCATGTCTATAAGGTTTTCAGAATATGTGTTAACAACAATTTATCACACATTTAGGAACAGTGTTAATGAGATCTGCTCCTTTCACCATAATTGAATCTCCTGAACAAATAACGCACCCATAAATCAACCCGACAGCTTTGATTATTAAATGAATCAGTACAAAACACCTAAGTACACACGTACTCAGAGACAGAGACTTTCTTATTTTAAGATTAATGACTCTGACTGTCCGCGGAAGCTTTTCACAAGTAAACTCCAGCGAGCTTAGGTGTATAAGAACACTAAATGTCATCCACAGGATGTTTCTATAATTTACGAGTACAATGACTCTTCGACAGTAATGCGTAAATGTGAATACAATTTTGAGCATTGACGTAATAAAAAAAATCCAATAATATAATCTGTATATAAAATACTCACATTTTAAAAAGAATAAGAAAAAGTCTGAAATTGTCCATTGTTTTGGCCGAAACACTACGATACTTCAACATTATTACTGTTAAAATTTTAAACACTGTTATAATATCATAATTTCTTATTATTTACTGAGATTGTCGTGACAGCTGTTTCGCTAACCGATATTGGCATCATCAGGTGTTACAGTTTATTGTTACAGTCTAGACCGACTGGAGTAAGACCTCTAGGAAGGCCTAGACAGCGCCTAATGGACAATGTTCTGGCTGATCTGGCTAGGTTGGGCGAATCGGACTGCTGGGAGCAAAAGGCGCAGGATCGAGGAGCTTGGCGAAAAATCATCAAGGTGGCTAAAACTCTTCCAGAGTTGTATGGCCATAGGAAGTAAGTAAGTAAGTTTTATTCTCGCCACATTTGAACATTCCCTAGCATATCGGAACATGTCACTACCATACGATTGTAATTAAACTACTAGAAAACTTACGTTTTTATCATTACAAATTGTTTATATTTTATGTATTTTAATTCTTGTCTCTAGTTTCAATTTGTAAAACGCCATTTTCGCAAGAGTTTCGGTTCATAGGCAGACTGATAGTTAGTAATTTACGTTAGCACGATCATACCCAATGATCCGTATGTTCGTAAATTGAGAACAAATTTATTGCTCGCATTATGTGTTGGGACGTTAAATACCGGACTTGCACCAGAATAATGACCCTATCAAACACAAGCAGCCAGCTATTTCAATTTAGATCGAATACGTCAAAGAATTGTGTGAATAACCTGAACAGACTTAACTAACTATCGTGCTATTTTTTCAAGAGGAGTAGCCAGAATTCATGGACCCCACATTTCTCTATACTGACTTTTTGTATGTTCACGTATCGTGATACGCATGTTCGTCGATTTTTCTTTTTCCGAAGGTGGATGCCATTTGGTAAGCGGTTAATTTAATAAATTTATTGAAAGTTAAGACGTAAACACTATGGAATTCCATTGTAAATTGGAATTTGAAACACAACACTGTATATTTTGTACTTAAGTAATAAATTTTTTTAGCAATTCTAACCTCATCCCATATTTTCATATATTTAAACCGTCTTAGTGATCCTCTCTTAATTTTTTTATTATTATACACTATTTTAAAACACTTTGTATAATACCACTTATTTAAAATAAGTTGTTTTATAGACAGTATTTAAAAAAATGTTTAATTCAATTTTTAAATAAGTCGAACCATCAAGTATTGGGTGGTATCTTACCATAGATCATATCTTAAGTTTATACATTTTTCATAAATTAGGCGTTAACACTGAAGAATTCCACAATGACGACATATCCTTGAATCAAAAAACCAATTTTATCGACACTATTCAAAGGTTTTTTTACTATTATCATCGGGAGATTTGTATACTTACACGGTTTATATTGTTTCCTCAATGAATATGGTATAAAATCATTGAAATTTATCGAGGAATATTAATATATGGTAAATGTTGAAAAAATGTATTTTTATTATATTATTCGTCATTTTCTATTTCCACAGTAGTTTATCAACAAATTTAACACAATATTTTCCAATTTTTACCATACAGCTAAAATATACATCATGGGATGATGATCATTATGAATGTTTATATCATCGCATAATACTTACTCCTAAACTAAAAAACTAGCAACTTATTTTGTTCCGATCTGTATTTACATGTATTCAAATATAGAACTTATTTGTAAATGTTTGTCTTGGGTTTTATGATAAGTACTTAAATTTCAATTCGGAATAATCTGTGCCGGTACCTACTCACAGATACCCGTAGATTACTGGACACGAGAGTAATTGGTACTTAAAAATAATGAAAAAGTGCCCGTCCACGGTTCATTTGCCTTGAAAGGGCAAGGAGAAACGCGCCCTGTTTTCATTGTTTTATAGCCCTTTTAGCTGACTCGTTATTACTCCATATACTCACTTTGATTATTATAATGATTTGTTGCTGGTAAATCAGTAACGCGAATTTTTAAAAACTTTAAAAGACAAAAAAAATGTATATGATGCATTGAAGTGAAACAAAAAAGGTAACACCAAAAATATTAGATGCATTACGATCTTCGGGATTCTCACCGGGTCCATCCTCTAAACATGGTCTCATTCGATAATCTTTGCAAACTCAAACAGTTTGTGAATGCCCTCGCAAGGCGAAACAAATTTGTCACAATTTATATAATTTTTTCTTCCTTCTTCTTCCTCAGACAAGGGCCTTCTCCATTCGCTTCCATGTCACTCTGTCTTATGCAGACTGCATTCAGGTTATTCCGACGTGTCTGTGATCATCCTTCTACCGTAGTTGCAGTCGCCCTGCACTTGTCTTTGCCGTCCACGGTCTCTAAGTCAGCAGTCTTCTTGTCCATTTTTCATCTGAGCTTCTGGCTACGTGACCTGCCCATTGCCATTTTAGAGTCGCCACCCGGTGGATGATGTCAGTGACCTTTATTTTTCATCTCACCGAATTGTTTCTGACTCTGTCTCTTAGGCTTATTCCTAACATGGCTCTTTCCATGGCTCTTTGGGCCACTCGTAGTTTCTCGGCACTTTGTTTGGACAATGTTACAGATATATATATATATATATATATATATATATATATATATATATATATATATATATATATATATATATATATATATATATATATATATATATATATATATATATATATATATATATATATATATATATATATATATATATATATATATATATATATATATATATATATATATATATATATATATATATATAACATTGTTGATATTTGATCAATGTTACATATATGTATATTGATAACTAGTATATTGAATGTCGGCCATGTGAGGAGTCAGAGAAATCGACGCCCGTGCATGACACGATGTATGAATGTTGAGGAATCGAGAGAAATATGTCAGGAAAGAAAAGTGTGGCAGTCAATTCTTTCTGCCTACCCCTTCAGGGAGACGGCGTGTTGGTTAGTTAGTTCGTTATGTTACAGTTTCAAGACCATAAGTACCTACTGACAGAACACAGGCACATGTAATACATATAATTTATATAAATTAAATCTGAGAAAACCACTAAACAATCGTGTTTACTATTATAAATTAAATTACAATGAAATTATACCTAGAATTTTTTTGCATATTGTATAAAGTAAATATTTTATTTTTATTTTTATGAACCCTATGACCGCTTATTCCAAAGTCAGGTATATTGATGACCAATATTACAAATTTACACGAAGAACTGATAGCCAGATTGAACCAAAATACCGTATATATTAATAATGAATAGCAGTCGGCAGTTGGCAACTGGTTGACGGCACTCGATGGTAGCGATAACACGGAATGATGTAACCTTAATATATGACTACGTATGAACTGCACATTCATTGTATTTCGTATCAGGATTAACATTTCACGAGTGGATAGCGGTACATCCGAAGTTATATATTCATGTTCTGGTGTATTTTTATCTACCTTATGATTATTCACTTATCTCGATACGGTAATGACGGAAGCCCATAAAATCCTAGCGTAGTTAGAGCACACAGTTCAAAAAGACCTCTAAACTGCAGACTCCTTGAAGACGTTTCAAAAGTCCAACCTCCTATCCAGAAACACAAAACTGCGTATTTATAACACCATAATCAAACTAGTGGAGGCATATGGTTCTGAGTCATAGACAATAATTCTTTATTGTTTTTTGAACAATAATGTAAAATTTTCATATGAAGCACTCACTTTGTGGTAAGACATTTAAAAAAATAGAAAAAAAAATATGAAAATTATTAAAGGATAGCTGCGTTGGTTCGGACATATGGAGCGCGTGGATGGAGAAAGAATGGTTAAGAAAGTATACGTTAATGATGTAAATGGAGTACGGAGTCGAGGTAGACCGAGGAAAACATGGCATGACCAAATTAATAAAATTTTGAGGGTTGGTCATGTTAAAAATCGGAATAATCGACGTGCGTGTATAACTCGCTGTATGAATGTGGAAGAAGAGGTGTGCTAGGATAGAGTAGTGTAGCGGTCCATTCTCCCTACCGACCCTGCGGGGTAACAGCGTGATGGTTTGTTTGTTTTGTTTAGAAAATAAATAAAACACTTAGTATTGAATCACGGTATGGTTATTATATTTGATGTCAACTAGTTTTGCTTAGACCTAAGCTTCATCAGGGCAGTATAATAATAATATTGATAAATCTAACGCGTCTATCTCTTTCCCTCTCGCACCCCTCCTCTGATATCACCACCGTTTGTTATATGTAAATGTAAAGTTTGTATTCTTGTATAGTTGTTATACTGCCCTGATGAAGCTTGGGTCCAAGCAAAACTAGTTGGCATCAAATATAATAACCATACCGTGGTTCAATACAAAGTGTTTAATTTATTTTTCAGTTTTTAATAATGTAAAACACTCCATGTTATAATTAATATGAATGCAAACATCCGTTTTTTAGATGTTTTATTATAATTATTATCGAACATCACATTTGATATTGCCATAGACAGGCGAATAATGTTATTCACATAAAATATAATAAAACTTCTAGAAAATAGACGTTTTTATTCATATTAATTACTAAAATAAAACTGTTGAATCACATAAAGTTTAATAAAAACAAAAAAATAGACGTTTTTTATATATTAATTATAACATAATATTTTATATCATCTACATACTTATACAATATCAATTAATAAAATTGATTCATTTTGAAATGTTTAAAAACTAGTAGATGGAATTTAATTTTAAAGCCTATCATAAATTTATTCTAATATCACATAAAGAATTTGAATGAAAACATAATTCTAATTTATTGTCATTTTTAAAACAATGATATGGTCAACCGGGAGGTGGTCTAGGAGAAAGATGCTTGGCTCAATCCAGGGGACTTGGGCTCAAGCGTGGACGCGACCAGATTCCTTTTTCATAAAAATGAGCTATTTTCTGCTCATATTGGATATTGCATATTATTTTTTTTTATCACTGAATAAAATCAATGGTGTAAGTCTTTTATATAAAAAATACTTCACATGAAATATATTATATATTGTTGAAAATGATGTTTTATGCAAGTTTAATTATTTGATATAGTGACATTTTAAGCCTGTTAGGGCATTGCCAAACATAGATAATAAGTTTAATGATAACCCACTAGCAAAATTAAACATGTCATTATCTTATAAATATAATATTATGTTACATTCCAAAAATGTGTGTATAAATGATTGATCAATCCATAATCTCATTCGAAAATCAATCATAATATTCTTCGTATGGAATTCGCGGAAAAATTTTACAAGTCACGCTTCATGTAGCATTACGGATAGGTACTTGATGTAAAATAATATATTGTATGGCAAAGGTGGGTGACTTAGAATGGGCGTGGGCTTTCTCGCGCAACAGGTGTTGAGTGAGGAAAAATCTGAAATCCGTAGGTGGTCAAAAAGTAGGCAACGTACATGATTAATCACTCGCCTTTGAAAAAGCACAGTCTAACCACGCGCGTGGGATTTTTTTTTAAGAATCCTTAAGATAATAAAGTACACGAATACGTTATATGATATGGCGAATGATAACGGGTGGCCACAGTGACTCGGAAGTTCATGACTGTCGCAATGCATGTACTCATACAAATGTTGCGTGTTTACATTTCTCTCACTGCTCAAATATTTTTTATATTTTTTTCATCATTGAATACATGAATTTTTTAAAGCTATTTAAGCTAATAAATTCTGTAGCTTTTGTATTATGATGACCTACATGGCAGAGTGGCAACAGTTATGACTGTCACGCCAAATGTCCAGAGTTTCATTCCCGGCGATGACAGTGTGGGAAAATAATTCTCACACCGTCATTAGTCTACTATAGAAATCATTTAAGAATCTCTTGTACTTAAAAACATGAATACACATATTTTTTTCTTCTATATTTGCCTTCACTTTGTGTTGTGGATTTGTATTACAACACTTTTTATTTTCACTGAACTCAGACATGTTTCGGTTACAGGGAACCTTTTTCAATGTAAACAATTTTAACAATCAAATAAAACAGAGCGATCACTTTTATACTAAATGGAGATCGAGTTATGCATAAAAATGGAAGGAGTTTAACTAGGATTGAGGAGAGGGGGGATGTAACGGGAACATATCGAGTGGAAGGTTTTTTTGATGGCTTTTTAATTTTCAAAATTTCTAAATTGTTTAAAGTTAGGTTTTTATTATAAAACTAACTAACCATCACGCCGTTTCCCCGAAAGGGTAGACAGAAAGAATGAATTGCAACACTTTAATCGATGCTGCACTCCATTCTTCTCTTTTCGCCAACGCAAGAGACGCGGTGTGATGGGTTGCGAACCTCATCGCCACCAATAGGCATCTCCCGCGCACACTTCAATCATTCAACGTCTACATAATAAATCTAAAACAAATTATACAAAATACAATGATATAAAATAAAAGAACACATAAAAATAATTTAACACATAATGTTCTTTTAGGTGGTGCACTTGTCGTCAGCTGGACGATCCGGACATTAATTTGTGTTTATTTAATTTTTTATTCAACTTTTTTCATTTTAATTAGGCACTTATCACAATCCAACACCTGCAAAAACTTGAAAATTTGATTGAAGAATTTATTCAAATTGTCATTGGAACAAATGAAAAATTATTTTGACACCTGTCAAAATTATTTTTATAAACGAAAAAACTTGTATTATTTTAACATCAGTTTTTATTATTAATATGCAAAATTTCAATACCGTTTTCTTTAATAAATGTATGATTATGCACATATGATAATACATATATTTTTACTGGATACTCGGGGTAGCTCCGTTGTTTAAGTATTATAACATAATTATGAGTATTGTGACACCTAATGATGTCAACATAGTTTGACAAAACAGCTAAAATTTTGATACCATAAACATTATCATAGTGTTTTGGCCAAAACAATGGACTATATAATTTTGAGTGTTATAATAATTTTCTTTTACACAGATATAAACTTCATTCCAGTTATATGATTTTAAGTGCCAATCCAAAAAGCTTAAATGGCAGTACACAATGGTGTTCTTGTACCGACACTTATGTATGGAAGTGAAGCACGGAACTGCAAAAGAAGGATGATAAAAGCAATAGAATGAGATATTTTAGATGAATTTGTGGAAAATCTGCGCATGATAGAGTGCCAAATGAAAATATAAGAAGTGCATGCAGTACGAATGAAAGTGCTATGAACACATAGGACAGTATGAAGAAAGTAGGTAATGTTAGTATGTTAATAATATAAACGGTACTAGCTATAGGGAAAGACCGAGGAAAACGTGGCATGATAAAATAAAACAAACATTTAATGTTGACCACGTAAGGAGTCAAGGAGGAAGAAACGAAGTATGTCAGGAAAGAACAGTGTTGCGGTCCATTCTTTCTGTCGATTTCTTCGGAGTGACCGCGTGATTATTGGTTAGTTAGTTAGTTAGTTAGTTAAGTGCGGATAAATACAGTATTCCATTATGAAATTTCGCGACTAAGTAAGAATAATTCGAACTATTAATTCCGGCCCACAAAACACTGCAACTCAGCGGTTTTGACATTCAGCTGTGACGTCATCATCTGGCTGGCCATTAGCCACGTAATAAATATTTAATTAGCCGCCGCTGCCTTAACGAGTCTGTGATCTTTATTAGACATTATCTCGTTACTACCCTCCCGGCCTCGGTAGGGTCGTCTGTCACGTGGCAGGGTCGCCAATGCGATTTTTAAACTAGTGTATACCTTTTTCCGGTCCTTGTGAAGGTGATTAATATTAAAATGTAATTGAGCTTTAGGCAATCCTAAAATTGTTTCAATAAAAAAGCTTTGTTAAAAATATCCCAATTTATTTTATTTTATCGCGACATCGAGGTTAATGTAAGACCTGACGATGCTAACATCGGTTAGCAAAACAGCTGTCGCGACCTAATATAATCAGTTCTGATATTTAAAACAAAGTTTTTAATTTAGATAGTATTTAATGTTGAAATATCAAAGTGTTTCCGCCAAAACAATGGATTATTTTATCTTAAGACAATGGATTTGAACAATGGATTATCTAATCTTACACGATTTTTTGAAAATGTTTTCATAATTTCACGTTGGATAATGCAAGGAGAAACTTGGTGCTCTCCGAATATATAAATAAGCTTACATAAAAACTTATGTAATCATGAAAACGAAATTTTATAAAATTTTAACAAATTTTTAATCAACTTAATACACCGCTATATTCTACAATGACGAATTTATATATAATAAATTAAAAGTTGATTTTTTCCACTTCCGTACTTATTTTTTTATATCGTTTATGTCTAGTTTATCAAGAAAAATAATGTCAAAACGAAGAAAACATTCAGTGTTTTAATTAATAAAAAAAAACATCAGAATTGAATTAGATTATCAATTGTTTATATCGAAAAAGCCAATCTGAAATTATTAAAAAAATAAGTAAAATGTATGTGTGCTTTCAAAAAGACATTTCGTTGTCAATACGCTGACGAAGCCGGTCAAAATAATAATAAATTAATGGAAATAACTAATACCTATTTTAATAAATAAGAATAATTATGTTTCTCTAGTCTTTTGGAAGCCCTAAAGTGACTGCGGTGTAAAGTTACGAAGACAAAAGCCTTTTCAAATCCGTCGTCCGACCTTTATTATGAATTATAACCGTACACTTTGAATGTTCGTTTGAACAATGAGAGTTAATATTAACGGCGCAGACAGGAGCGCGAAGATTAAAGGAATTCACAGCTAATTTAATCGTGAAACACATTGTGTTATTAGTTATTAGCCAAGTTACTCGTGTTTCAACACCGACAACTTAGACGTGCGTGCACTTCATTGTTTCCTTACATCTTCCAACGATTTAGATTTGTACGTATATGTGTTTAATATAATTATTCTATTCCGATAACTGTAAGTGGTATTACTCGATGGGGATTTTCCTTTTGTTTGTTTAAATAATAATATTCAACTTAAGATTTTCATTGATAATTTTACGTAATCTAGCTGTTATTTTGATATGTAGTGTGGATACTCTGTGTATGATAGAGTGTCGAATGAAAATATAAGAAGTGAATGATGGTGTTACAAACAAAATAATGAAAGGATCATTAAGATGGTTCGGACACATGGAAAGAATAAATGAAGAAACAAATGGTAAAAATAAATATATGTTAACGGTGTAAAAGGAACTAGAAACAGATAAAGACATAGGAAAACGTAGCACGATTAAATAAATCAAATATTAAACGAATATACTAAAGAATTCATAATTTTAAAGAAGTTTATAAAGCTCATTTTATTTACATAATATTTTTACTCAAATAAATTGTCTTTAAATACAAAATAATAAACAGTTACAACCAAAAAAAAAACCTTTCAGAAATTTTACCTTTCTAGAATTCAGTCACTCGAAAAACTCAATTACGGTGTTCAAACATTCGATAAGAGCTTTTTTGTCAAGGATAGTAATAAAAATTCATGGCACTGTAATTTCGAAAGCTTTTCTTTTAAGTTATACCGAAAGTGGACAGTAATTGCACAAAGCACCGAAATTCATCTCGGTACCCGCTTATACCGGGTTACACTGAACAAAGTTAACTGCTAAACCATCAACGGGAAAAATTCAAACGCAGATTATTACAGTGCTTAGAATGATGTAATGTTTATCGCGTACCTACATGGCATTAAAAAGTTTTTAACATTTTTAACGAATCAGAGCGAAAACGATCTTTATAAGATTAAAATGGAGAGGAAACATAGAGATAAATGGGGAACCTTTAATCGAATACTAATGTCTTAGAAAAAATAAAATAAGGAAGGAGATGAAAAAGAGGTAGAAGATAAAAAGAGGAAGAAATGGAAGAAGAGAGAAAAGATAAAGGAGAGGAAGGTGAGATAGGGGAGATAATGAGAGAAGGAGAGGAAGGAAAAGAAGGAGAGGAAGATAAAGAAGAAGAGAAAGGAGAGGAAGGTGATTAAGAGGAAAAAGAAGCAGAAGAAAACATACTGGAGAACTCCGAGCAGAACATGCCAGTACCTCAGGACTGTTATCGGTCCTTTCTTTGTTCTCTCCGTTCACCATTCGCAATGGACGTGAACACCCATTCATTCCTTGGACCGTTCCCGCATTTACCAAAAAAAAAAACTCTCAAAATCTTTTTCAGAATTGTGAAAAGTTAGATGAAAATCCAAAACAAATACATGTTTGGCGCAATGCAGTCTATTTTTATAAGTTTAATAATAACAGCCTTAAGTGTTTTAACATCGAAAGCTTTTTTCAGTTTTTTATTACTCTTTTACTGGAAAATACAATAGGTACATATTTCGTTGATCTATTTTTAAAAGGCTTTCACTGTGATCGGATCACGGAATAAAATGCAATTTGTGAGATCGCCCTTAACTGGCGGCGCTACCTACCCACCCCGCCCGTTAGGGTTGACCTCGAATAAAAAAACCGAGAGGAGGCTGCTACAATTTTTTAGAAAATTTATATTTATTTATTTCATTCAATGACCTGTTCAAGACATAACATTATAATATACATATTATATTTGTTAAATAGGTCTTCACATCATTACAGCGCCAGCCAAATAGATGTAAAGGGTATAACTTTTATTTTGATTCTCATGACGTGTGACATAATTGTCACGTGAATTCTACAGCAGACCAAAGACAGTGTGAGAATTACACTGTCATCACCGGGAATAGAACCCGGGACCTTCTGTGTAACAGACAGAGCTATTATCACTCTGCCACGAAGGTCGTCAATATCTAAATACGAGTATATCACATACCACGGTGTTAGTGCATATACAGTATTAGTTCACATTAAACTATTTTTTGACGAATTTTTATGAATTAAAACACTGTTTTTTCCAATTTCGAGTTTATTTTTCTCGACATGTTTTCAAGGCCTACACCTTCATCATCGGGGTATATCGTTTATATTGTTCTCCCGATGTCGAGAAAAATAAACTCAAAAGTGGAAAAAACAGTGTTTTAATTCATAAAAATTCGTCATTATGGAATTCCACAGAGTTAACGTCTTAAGTTTATCTTTTTTTGTTTAATCGCTCTTAACGTCATTATAGAGCAAGCCAAATCGATGTAAAGGATATAGCTATCATATTGATTCTCGTGACGTGAGATAGGTAGCTAATCTTTCAATTTATTGTCACGTGAATTCTGCACAAGACCAATGACAGTTTGACAATCGCATCGCCATCGCCGGGAATCGAACCCGGGACCTTCGGGTGGTAGTCAGAGCACTTACCATTCAGCCAAGAAGGTCATCAAAAAAGGTCGTTAAGAAAAACATTTTTGTTTGTAAAAGATTTTGATGAATTTCCTTTTACTTCTTTATTCATTTCTGGCTGCCTTTCGATTGCTTTCGAATCGAAACGAATTATATGGAACTTTCTAGTGTTTGTTGTCTGTTGGCAATTAAAGGCTTCGTTTATTACTCGAAAATTGTAACAAACTAAAGGTACAATACAAAATGGAAGATTTTTTACGAAAGATTTGAAGTGACACTATGATTCCGTGAAAATAAATTTATAAGGTTGTTGAAATTCATTCCTATTACTTCCTGGAAAGAAAACAGAGGTTGTTAAATTTAAAGTCTTAAATTTTTTCGGTATCTATAATACTTGGCATCTATCTAATAAATCTATCAATATCTAATCAATTTGCCAAAAAAGTGGTGTGTATAAAATTAAATGTAAAGATTGTGATGCTTTTTACATAGGCAAAACAGGACGAACATTTAAAACACGTATCAACGAACACAAAGAAGCTTTCAATAAACATACAATTTTTCTGAAATGGCTAACCATTGTATTAAATTTGACTATAGCTTCGATAAAAATGACATAAAATTTCTACACACAGTTAACAATAGCAATAAATTAAACAAACTTGAAAATTTAGAAATCCTCAAATCGGTGAAATTGAGTGAACACATTATTAATAATCAGATTCCTTCTTTTACTCCTTTTTCCTTAAATACTTTTTCTACATTTAATCTCCCAAGCTCCCATTCCCAATCAAATGCAATTTAATCATTTATTATTTTCAATATAAATTATGTCTTTTGAAATGTATGTTTTTTCGAAACTCCAATTTCATTATTAATAATCAGATTCCTTCATGTATTTTTAATATTTAATATTATTTATTAGTTCTTACTGTTAAAAAATAATGATTAGTACTTATAACAAATAACCCAGGTAAATGTTTAAATTTGAATTATTGTATCGAAATTTAAATGCGTTTTTATATTAGTCTTTCTTTTTTTAGTTTTTATTATATTTTTACACCTGAGTCTTCCATAATAATTTTAATAATTAGTGGATTAAACGAAGTTATTTTAGATTTCTAAAGTCTAAAATACTATATTCCATTTTACTTGCCGAGTGAAGAAAACGTTGTTTAAAATAACTTGGGTATAAGTATATTAATTAATATTTAATAATTTTGCAAATCTTTTACAAATGTGTAATTTAAATCACCAGGACATAGATACGGTGTCCTTAAGATGATTAATTAACAAACGGCGCTTAAATAATCATTAGATTTATTGTTACAATATCATTATTTTTTAAATCCATTGCCCAATTATGTAACGGACGATTTTATCTATAATTTATATTTTAAATGGGATTTTTTTTATTGTTTTAGGAACAAAAAGTATACAGGTTGATGTAATGCATTTTATAATCATTATTCAAGTACCTTTAAACTGTATGCACCAATGCCATACTAAAAGCGTTCATATATATGTATATGAGTTCTGAAACATGTTAATCGTAACTTTAAGTTAAATTTAAAATTTTCATTTGCACGCCAAGTACTCAAGAAAGATTCTAATTACTTTCAGAAACGGTTTAAATTAACTTTTGTAGTGTTTCCTAGGATAACTTGATCCTGGAATTCTCGCTACTGCACGTGGATGAGCTTGTAGAGAGAGGAGAAAAGTTCTGCGAAATGGAAAACCGAATTAACTTTGATTCAAATGCAAATTTTCATTCGCTAATCGCATTACGCGCGAGTCTAGGTACAATCCTTTGGGAATTGTAACAATGGTAAATTGTAGATAGTCCATCGTAGAAGATGACCGAGCTATTATTTAAATATCTTTGTCATAGCCAAATGGTATTTAAACAACACATTAAAATTTATAGCTTTTTGGATAGGCTTTGTTTTGCGACGAAAACTTTAAGTGCACCATTTACTCTGTTGCTTGCCCCAACCCTTCTTTCAATATTCTTCTGCACTCTCCCATCCAGTGCATAATAGTATTCTTGTGCCTACCCTTATGCATGGAAGTGTATCATGGAAGTGGCAAAAGAAAGATTAAAATATAATAAATGCAGTAGAAGAAGATCTTTAAGACGAATGTGTGGTAAATATGTGTATGTTACAGTGTCAAATGCAAGTATAAGAAGTGAATGCGGTACAATACAATTATTATTAGTATTACCATTATTCTCTTTGATTTACAAATCTTTCTCTCTGAAATTATGTTACTTTACTCTTCTTCTGTATTTATGTAGGTACACATGTCAGTTGCTGTACAATATTTGTGGTAGCATGTAATTGGCCTTGTTGTGTTGTCTCTATATATATTAAAATCGATATTTGTAACCCTCAATAAAAATATAAAATATTATAAAATTTATTTTGTATTATGTATAATTACTATTTTCGTGTTTCAGTCGTAAAAATAAACAAATTTAATCTATAAACTGATTTCAATTTGAATTTGGAAAAATAAATTGGTTTAAATTCAGTTTTTTTAGTAATCAAACTTTGGCAATTTGTTGTGCAGAACTGATTCCTGAACGGAATAAAAGTATTAGTTGATTTTTCGATTCAAAAGTTTTATTTGAACATGGAAGAAATGTTTGCCTTGATCGAAAGTTTAAAGTTAGTGTATTGTTTGCCGGTTCAATGCTAGTAAGCACACAAATTTTCTTTTGAAGTGATCGGTATGTGTAAGACAGTTAATATTTTGTTTTCGAAATATGGTTGTTTGAATAAATTGAGGTTTGAAATTTTCGAAAGAACGCGAAACTGTCATAAAAACACAAGTTAAATTTCCTTAGAAAGGAATTTTATCTAACTTAAATTTCTTTAGTAAGGATTTTTAACCACCCTGTATTCGCAAGATAAAATACACGTCAAGATAATGATATGGTGTACGAATATGTAATGTTTAAGCTTGACTAAGGTTAAGGATTGATTGTATCTCAGTAGAGACGAAGATGTGAATTGTCTTTTTGGAAACAGAATATGGTGGTCGAGGTGTTTACAGGACTTATGCCCTGTCATAGTGTAGATTGAACTAGAAACATGTGAAGTGTGGTGCAACTTAGTAGCATATATACAACTTTCAAAAAAAAAAATTGTCAGACGTCGTGTGTTCGTTAGAAGGGAGGAATGGGGAATGTTGTTAACATAAAGCGATCGCTTAACCCAACCAATGACAGGTCATAAGTCCCGTAAACGCCTCGACCACCATATTCTGTTTCCAAAAAAACAATTTACATCTTTGTGTCTATTGAGATACAATCAATCCTTAAAAATGATAAGCCCGAAATTGGTAAAATCCAGCATTTGTCTACAAATATTGGTAACATTCTTGACTAAGGTTGGTTAAAACATGAATAACCAAAACAATTATATCGTACCTTCTGTAAGACAAGGGTACAAATACACGTTTTGTAATTTTTAATTAGACAACATTCTAAGATTTTGAAAAGTACTATCGTGTTATTCTGGCTATATTGATAATACACTATCGCCCTCTGGCAAAATGAGACTGAACTTAATGAGCGACTTTGTTCCTCCAGATAAAGGGATGTTTTTAAAATACATTGGCATACTTAACTCATTTTGAGAATTTTTAACAATTATGCCCTTGGCTTACCGATTACTTAATTTAACTAACGTTTTCCCGTCTTCAGAAGCATATTTGTTTCAATTGTTGTCATATATAATATTATACTTATTCAAAACACAATTGTATGTTTGTTCATAATTGTTTTTTTTTCATTTTTGAGTTGATTTTTATCGACATGTTTCGAAGATTTTACACCTTCATTATCAGGAGAACGATTCAAACTAACCAAAAATATTTTAATCCTTATACGAGAAACTAAGCGTGTCATTAAAATTAGACAGAGTACGAGGAAAAAAACTTTAACAAGAGTTTCATAAGATAATATTTCATGTTTTGAAAAAAAAACATAGGTATTTTAGGGGATTTTTTTCACTAAAGATATTGATTTATCAAATGAACTTTCAATATTTGAGGTTATTTGTGATTTTTTGAACAATGATGTAAAACTCCATATTAAAAAAATAATCTCAACGTATGTCTTCTCAGAGTTTTATTAAATTTTATATGGATTGACATGTTCGCCCTTCTTAGGCAAATGACATTTGATAATGCCTTAGAAGGACAAAACATGTCATTCCATTTAAAATTTAATAAAACTTCTAGGAGACAGACATTTTCAATCATATTATGATTTTAAGTTATGAAGCAAATTACATATTATACTTTTTTGTGTATTTAAGTAATTGTTTACAATATATTGTTGAAAAGGTGATATAAACGCATTAAAAATGTATTATTTAGGTTTGAATTAGAACTAAATAAACAAAAAAAAAATTGTTTTTATTTATCGATACAAATCTATGTTGTTTCAGTTGAGATGTTTATGTCATGTAGCCGGATAAATTGTTTGTAGAATACTTTATAATATGAATATTGATATTAAGTATAAAACGAATGAACAGTACAAGTTTTTTAAAACATCAGTTGGATCTCTTGATTAGTCATCGATGACAGAAAAAAGATAGGCAATTAAAAAATATATACATATATTATAATTAAGTATAAAACAATAAACCATACAAATAGTATAAATTATTAAGGTAAAATATATGGTTATTTACATTTGGAATTTTCGCACTAGAAAACATGTAACAGTCTAAAATTGATACACATTTTTTTGTGAATATTCCATTGGTCTATGAATATATCCCTGCTATTGATTTCTTGTCAAAGGACTTGGGGATACGCTTTGAACTTTTATCAAGATGAAATGGACAGAGAGCATAACAACTGCATGTAACTTTTTATATTAGTATATTTAGTGGATTTATAGGAAAAAAAAATACTAGTTGACTTGAGAAGCATTTTCTTATTTTATGTGAGGTATATTAAAGCAAAGAACATGTCATGTCTGTGTATGTATATTTACAAATATAAAACATTTTGTTTTGAATGTATACAAATACTTGTAGACGAATACTGGATTTTACCCATTGCGGGTTAATCATTTTAAGAATAAATTGTATCTCAATAGAGACGAAGATGTAAATTATTTTTAATGTTTTTTTAAGTGTTTCTCAACATAGTAGCATGTATATATCTTTCAAAAATTTGTCAGACGTGGTGGTCGTAAGAAGGGCGGATTGGGGAATGTTGTACACTTTATAGCGATCGCTTAACCCAACCAATGACAGGACATGAGTCCTGTAAACGCCTCGACCACCATATTTTGTTTCCAAAAATAATTTGCATCTTCGTCTCTATTGAGATACAATTAATCCTTGAAACAAATATTAAAGAAAACAAAAGATTCTTAGTAGAATTATAATGTGATAAAATAGTTTTTTTTGTCTTGATACATATTGAAAAATGTTATTTGACTATACTCTAGCAATTGTGCTGTCAAATTTACTTCCTCTTAGTTAAGATCGTATGACCTATTTGTGACTGTGAATTGGCCTGGGATGGTGGTTTTTTGTTTATTGAAAACTGTCACCTTATAAATGAAGGCTTCTTACAAATGATTTTATAAGATCTAATATTGCATTTCCTGAAAACAGTTTATAAAAATCGTAAACTGTAATGAAGATTTCATAAACTGTTGCTCTTTGTAATTGAAAAGCTTTGTTTTTTTTAATCTAAAAAAATGAGTTAAATAAATCGGAGAAAGCAATCAAAAGGAAAGAAATAACAACGAAATTCATTACGTTCTTTAACTCATTGTTGCCAAATTGGATTCACGGGGGGCCGGTTCTATTGTACGGTGCAAAAGTGAGTTTTGGAACCGTTTTGGAAGTTCCAAAACTGCGAGAATGTGTCGCCGTGTCAGCGGTCAGCGCCATTACTCAAAACCCGACCCGCGCGCCCTGTCATGGGCGGGAAAAGAAACAATTTGCCGCCATTTAATTCTTCCGCTTTTTAGATCAAGAGGACCAACTGAATGTCTGCTTGTCCCTTTTTTAAATTGCACCCTTCGCTTATCCATTCCCCAAGGGAAAAAAAGTTTACATTATTCACCAACAAATACTTTGTTTCACGAAATTATTGCATTTATATCGTAATTGAACGTTGCAGAAAATGTTTTATATTTATCAATTGACCATCTGCGAATACGTATAAAACATTTAATTCAGTCATCTAAAACGTCCAACGTATATGTACGAGTACAATATGCTGTGACGTATGCGAGTAGTTTAGGTATATGAAAATTACAATGTACAAAGTCCTTATTTTTTCAAGCAAACGTCAAGATGCTTTAAATTAATATATTAATTTAATGTAAAGAATTTGATGAAAGCATTTAATTATGTAATGAAAACAAACAAAAAAATTGATTCAAAATTTCTTTATTATTATGTATTTAGTGTGCTTCCACTTGTGTCTATGTTCGATCGGTTTCGGCAGCTTGCTGCCATAGTCTGGGATGGTCGAACATAAACACAAATGGAAACTCACTAAATACATCATTATAAAGACATTTTGTGTAATTTTTTTTTTGTTTTCATTATTTAAAATGAACTTCTACCAAGAAATTTCAATTAAAAACATTAATTATTTACTAAGTGTTAAGTACTGACATATTATATTATAAATTAAATAAAAAAAATGTAATGTACACCCATATATTTTTCATTTACAAGTAAAATATTATTTATTTGAATAAAATTTAATATAAGGTCACTGATAATATTTATAAGGCCACATTTGAAGTCGGAATATAATTTAATATAAGGCCACATTCGAAGTCGGAAATAACGACGAGCGTGCATGTTACGATGCATGAATGTGATGGAAGTAGAGAGATATGTTAGGATAGATCGGTATGGCGGTCCATCCTCTCTGCCTACCCCTCCGGGGAAACGGCGTGATGATTTGTTATTTAGATAGTTATAATATAATATTTTTGGAAGTTTCATTAAAAATATATCATACGAGATAAATATAGAGATAATAAAACTTATCTATACGATCTGCTGCGCCTCTTCATCAAAGGGAAGATCGAGGGTAGGCGTGGTGTGGGAAGACCCCAGGTGTTCTGGCTCGAGAATATCAAGGAATGGACTGGAGTTTGGGGGGTGGGGGAGTTGTTCCGTCTGGCACAGGACAGAGAGGCCTAAGCCAGGGTGATAGCCGACGTCGGGGAAATTTTGGAAAACATATTGAGTAAATGAAAAACCTGTTCGTTTTCTAAAATCGTAAAACTTTTTTCTAATGATTGTACAATGCCTTAATTATGTAACTCGATCCTAAAACTGAGTGATTCGGGTGTCTCTGAAATTCTGGTGCTTACTATCAATTTGCAAAATTACACATTTACTCTTTTGCTTTTTGGTCCTATTATTCTATACAGCGCGGGAGCTCGCGCGCAATTTGCCAGTCCCGGTACTATAAATAACCCTCTTCCCGCCATCCGCCATTTTTTCGGCCGAAGTTTCCCGCCAAATGGACGGGCGGCAGATATCACGGCGGCCTTCATATCCGGTGGTCGGAAAAGGAAGCTTCGGAATGACGGTCGGGAACATTCGAAAGACCGAATTCGAGCGTTCGGAATTTGAAGGAATATAGAAATGATTGGAGCGGGTGGAGTCGCCTATTGTTGAGGAGGTAGGTGCCTGCCTAGGTAGCCAAATACCCCCATGAAATGTTTCGGATAAAGCCGATACGATGACGTTTTACGTTATTCCGCAGTTTCTAAAATACTATTTTAAAAGACAAATGAAATATACATTTACGTTTAACGTACAAAAACGTTTGTATTAGATTATTTAATTTGAGATATGCCCACTGTCTAACTCCGGCCCACCTATCCAAAATCAACTGTTCTCCTTCTTTTATTTGTGAATGCGGTGCAAATGGCGATCTTCAACATTTAATTTTTCAATGTTCTCTATTGTAAGTATATTTTTGTGTATTTTTCACGTTCCTCATCACCATAGAAGTATTATTATCATCACAATCAAAACTTGTAATTATATCGTTAATAATTTAAAATTATAGGAATTTTGCGATTGTATAATGTAATTAATCTATAAATTAGTTTTCTCTATTCCTTTTTCAAATAATTCTTAAGAATATAATAAATATATATTTGTTAATTTAAACTGTTCAATTATGTTAGTGAATGATGTTCTTTTTAAATGTACTAATTGTTTGTTTATAAATATGTAACCTTAATGTTTGATTACTTGTATGACACATAAAACTCCATGTTTAAATAATTAATTTGAGATACACAGATACTTATGAGTATTTTTTAAAATATATTATAAAAAAGTTGGTTTTTGTGAATACTTATTTATTTTTAGTTTAATTAACGACCGGATTCGGTGAATGTATAGTTTTATTTAAAATAATTTAACCACATATAAAATTTATGTTAACTACACATTTTATTTTTGCTGAACAAAATGGTTTCACTCCTACCGAGCTTCGATAAGGTTACGAAACAAAATTAATTAATTAAGTTTATATTTGGAATCATTTAGTTTGTTTTGTAGCCCCAACGAAGCAGTGGTGGAAACGAAACTAGTTTATTAAAAAAAAGTATTAGGAAAACAAAATATAGTAAAAGTTTTAAATTATTTCATACCAAAAATTAGGTGCTTAAAATAAGAGTATAATAACCAATATTTTATTGTTAGCATTCGGTTTTCAAATTATCGTTTTAAAATATTTAAATAAAAAATATCAATATTTAAAAAAAATATGGAAAATGTTTAATGTAAAGTTTATTATTATTCGTCTGATTTCGGTCAATCCGTCAATATCATCAATGCCAACAAAACCAGTCATGTTTTTAAATTCTTTTCTATGATAAAATTAAAAAATAACCTTAAGACAATTGTTTTTATCAATTATTGATAATTATTTAAATAACTATTATATAATTTTATATTGATGGTGTTTGCATATATAGCACTCTCATACTTAATATATTTTTTTTCTTCAAAATTTAAAATATTCAACAACGTATTTTGGTGTATGAGCTTTGAAAGCTAGAAGTAAGAATTATCGTTTTCAGAGATTATCATGCATAATTAAAGGATTTATTTTTAACACCGCGCTAAGCTGCGACATAAAAGCCAGAACTTTTAAATATTCGTGTTTTAGTACTTGTAATTAATACTGTTTATTATGATTCCAAAATTACGACTACCAAAGAAATAAGTCGTAGAAATAATCTAGTGGAAGAGGGATGTTCAAATAAAACGAGTGAAAATTTCTTCATTTAACCGCCGTTAAAGAAATAAATTACGTTCTATAAAAATAAATAAACCGTTTAACGTTAACGTTTGTGAGATTAGAAAGATTTATATTTTCAAATCTCAACAAACAGATTTCACCATAACCAAATACGCGATGCGATGCAGAGCTGGTATTATCAAGTTTGGCGCCCAGTTTAAAACATTTTTATTGCAGCCTCTGAATTTTAATAAATAGCAATGTTTGAATCACTTAAATAGCCCAATTAAATCAAATGATTATATATTTTAATACACTAACTAAAATACATTTTGAAATATTTTCATTATAACTGAGGTTTATTATTAGGCAAGATTGTAAATTAAATTGAAAAACTTAACCACGTTTTCTAAAAATTGCTTTAAAAGATTTATTGTTAATGTAAACTTCCGAATACCGGTAGAAGGTAAACTTCAGAGTACCAATTCCTCGGTTTCTGAATACGGGAAGCATCTTACAGGAACATAAGAATTCAACGTAATTTATGCAAACATGTTTATGTTTGTTTACGTTTAACATTTTATTTTTTCTCCTATTAATATGAAAATCAAATATTTATAAATGTATTAAAAACACGAATTACAGTAAATCAAATATCGTTATGGCAACATTTTTTTAACCTAATGAGAACACTTATTTTGTATAAAATAACAATAAATTAGTATTTATTGTTTCTTTAACAATGATGTGAAACTCCATATTAAATAATTTATACTAATGAAACGTCAGTTTTCTAGAAGTTTAGATGCAGAAGAGAAGAATACATCGATTAAGTCTACGCACGCAGGATGGCAATTTTATATTACATATAATACTTAGAATCATTAGTCACCTTGAAACATGTAAAATCATTTGTAAACAATTTGTAAGACGATGTTTTTCTTAGGAACAGTTTATTTCGCTCTACCTCAATTAACTTATTTTTTTTTATATAATATCATTTAGTATCACTTAACTAGGTAATCATTGTCATCAAATTTCTTTACGAGTTCCAAGAAACACTTTCCAATATTTCTGGACCTACCCAAATAATTATTTGTTAAAAAAGAATAAAGTCACATCAATTTTCCTTGACTACCATATTCTGCTCCATTTACTGTGTATATAAACTGCAACGAGCTGAAGTTTCATCACATTTGATAATGCCTAAGAAGGGCGAAACATGTCATTCCCATAAAATATAATAAAACTTCTAGATAACTGACGTTTTCATTTGTATTAATTAATAAATAAATAACTCGTAATTTAGCGTTCCCTTCATCTTTTTTCTTCTTCTTTTAAGCCAATTTTACTCTACTGCTAGATATAGGCCTCTTGTAAACTATTATAATATTTTCTGTCTTGAGCTATCTGATGCCACCTACGACCCGCAAGTTGGATTTGTTCACTTTACTTGGATTGTTTGATTGTTCACAAGTTGGATTTGAAATAAACTTTTTATAAATTATTTAAAAAAAAATTAAATCACTAAATCCAAGTGTGTAGCCGGCTCTGAAGCAATGCCATCTGGGAAATATTTATTGGAGAATTATTTAATTCTCTTGAAGAAAAACGCCCAACGGAGCGGAATTCTCTCGAGCATATTCTCCTCCGACAATGCGCCATGTGGATGTGTCAGGGGCACATTGGCACTTAAGCCCACCATTTCTTTTAATATCGCTGAGGGATCCGCGCAAATACCAGGTGGCTACATATGCAGTAAAAACTTTCCCTCTTCCATCAAATAATGGAAATGTTCACTAAAAATAGATTTCTATCATACCGGAAGAGCAATTATTTATAAAAAGTGATTCGAAACAAATGTCCAATAAATCATTTGAGAAAAAGTATTAAAAATTTGAGAAAAAATGCGAGCAAGCCAGTGCTTCCATATTAGTATTGTGATTATTATTAATGATAATTTATATTTTATATAATAAATATTGAATGTCGGCCATGTGAGGAGTCAGAGAAATCGACGCGTGTGCATAACACGATGTATGAATGTTGAGGAACAAGAGAAATATGTCAGGAAAGAAAAGTGTGGCAGTCCATTCTTTCTGCCTACCCCTTCGGGGAGACGGCGTGATGGTTAGTTAGTTAGTTAGTTTATAATTAATTATAATAATAATACGTGTTTTGATGTTAAAATTATACAAGTTTTTTCGTTTATATAAAAAAATTTGACAGGTATAAAAGTAAATTATTCAATCGTTCCAATGAAAATTTAAATAATTTCTTCAATATTATTTTAAAGTTCTTGCTGGTGTTGGTTGGTTTTAAGTGCCTAATTACTGCTTATTAAAAAAAAACGGTGGATACTTGGAACATAAATTAAATAGACAATATATGCACCATCTAAAATGAACATTTTGTGTTAAATTATTTTTATTTTGTTATTTTAATTAATATGATTTGTTTTAGATTAATTTTGTGGATGTTGGACGATCGAATTGTGCGCGGGAGATGCCTATTGGTGGTAATGAGGTTCGCAACCCATCACACAGCGTCTCCCGCGTGGCGAAAAAAAAAACGAAGAATGGAGTGCCGCATAGGTTAAAGTGTGACAGTCAATTCTTTCTGCCTACCCTTTCGGAGAGACGGCGTGATGGTTGGTTAGTTAGTTTCTATGATTTATATTTTCAGTGTGCTGTTTTGTATAATCAATTACACTAAGAGCGCACTAGGGAAAGACTGACCGAAAAGTGTAGTCTTATAAAACATTGAGGCTATTGCACGCCAACGGATCCGCAATGCTGAAAGCACGATTGTATTATAGAAACTTGCTTTATTGGCTCTGACTAGAATTGTTAATGTTGTTCGCATTTGTTTCCACTGAACGGAGTGAATGTTGTCTTTCCGTTGGCATGGGTGTCACGCAGAGATTTGAATGTTCTAATGATAATATTTACACCAGCACCTGGTGCAAGATAAAGTGGAGAAATAAAATCCATATCAATCCAAA
Source organism: Lepidostoma basale (assembly GCA_022606425.2). Classification (NCBI taxonomy): domain Eukaryota; kingdom Metazoa; phylum Arthropoda; class Insecta; order Trichoptera; family Lepidostomatidae; genus Lepidostoma; species Lepidostoma basale. The sequence goes on from JAHDVF020000172.1 coordinate 417,214, forward strand.
AGTCGCCTAAAGCTACGGTATAATTAGAACGTATAGAAGATTAATATAATAAATATAAATAACTGCTATATTTCGAACAGAAAATTCAACTGGAAATTGGAGTGCGTCTTATGGTCCGATGCGTTTTATCCTTTAAACATATAATATTATTATTTTTTTTTAATGTATTTTGGGGTGCGTCTTATGGTCCAATGCATCTTATCGTTCGCAAAATACAATAATTAACCATCTCGCCTTCTCTCTGGAAGGGTAAGTAGAAACAAATGACCGACAAACTGTTATTTTCTGGCATACTTATCTCGATTCCTTAACATTCATAAATGGTTGAATGCACGTACGTCAATTTCTAAGACTCCTCACGTGGCCGACATGTAATGTTTGATTGATTTGATCGTGCCACGTTTTCCTTTTTCTTATTCCATACCTTTTCCGTTTACAATGTTATCATATACATTCTTAATCATTCACTTTTCATTTATTCTTTTTAAGTATGCAGACCATGTAAATGACACTTTTATTGTTTCGTTCGTATCACTTTCATTCGCACTCCATTCATTCTTATTTTTGCATTTAAGACTATCTCAAATATACTTAGGTACTATATATTTGTCTAAGAGATTAAATATCCCTCCAAAATTTAGCATTCTCGATTTACGACACAGTTAAAAGGGTTTGTGTATCTTCTATTTGGTTTCTTTTAATATTCAAGAGAATTGTGAATAGTATTCAGCTTTCAGGTAAAGGTATATTTTTCTTTTTGTAGAAAGACATCTCTATTCCTGGAGTGGAGATGAAATAATGTGCCTGTGGAATGAAGAGCGTTCCTCTGTGGTATTGTGTTTCAAATTTACATTTCGTTACACAAATTCACGGCCAAAACGTGATTACGCCACGTGAATGTGACAAAATGTGCGCCCTTGTTATTTCAGGGAATGTGAAAATATTTTCATAATTTGTCCTGGCATTATCGAAGTACGAGTACATTATGCATACATTAAACGATAAAACGTGACTCAAATGTAACGTCAACGAACGTTAAAGTAAATATCATACGCACTTATTTACCAAAATTAATATTATATACGAGTATGTTTGAATATTTGAATTATCGAATGACGACGTTCATTATTCTACAATAGCAATTTGTAAAAAATTGTCTTTTATGTACCAGTAAATGAATAAAGAAAATATGAAAAAAATCTTTAATAATATGTATTAAGTTTTATTCCACTTGATTTTTAGTTTCAACAGTTTTCGCTGTTATATTCTGGAGTATTCAGTTTGACGACCTTCGTGGCCGAGTGGTAAGTGCATTGACTGCCACCTCGAAGGTTCCGGGTTCGATTCCCGGCGAGAGCAGTGTGATTGTCACTGTCTTTGGTCTGGTGTAGAATTCACGTGACAATAAAATGGCGATAGATTAGTTACCTATCACATGTCACGAGAATCACTATGATAGCTATAATACCCTTTACATCGATTTGGCTCATGCTGTCATGATGTAAAGAGCGATTCAACAAAATAATAATAATAATAATAATAAACTAACTTTCTAACCATCACGCCGTCTCCCCGAAAGGGTAGACAGAAAGAATGGACTGTCACACTTTTACTGATGCGGCACTCCATCCTTCTCTTTTCGCCCCGCGGGAGACGCGGTGTGATGGGTTGCGAACCCCATCGCCACCAATAGGCATCTCCCGCGCACACTTCGATCGTCCAACACCCCTTCAGTTTGATTTTCTTCTAAATTCGCCTTCACTATGTATTGTGGATTCATATTTGAACAAGTATACTATAACTGCACTTATTTTATTTAATGATATAGCCGAAACATATCTGTGATAAGGGGGTATTCTGGTCTAGACGCCCGAATTTTAGGCGTTTTTTCGGGGGCTACAAAAAAAATTACCGTCCATTTTTTCATAAATTATTAAGACGTAGTGCAATACTCAGGTATAAAAAGAAGCTCCGTGCAAAATGTCAAGAATGTTGGTATCGAAAGAAGTCAACTTTGGAAAAAGCGTTTAAAGTTTGGGGTCTAGTTTCGCGCGATCTAAGTGCGATCTAATGGAGTGTTGTACTTACATTTTCTCAACCAGCGATCCCAGCCTCATACAAATTTCAACCTTCCATGAAGTCGATTTCTAATAATTTACTGGGTACACACCGTCTATCGTTCATTCGTCCGACCGGACCAATTTAGTCGGTGCGTCACAAAAATAACTGTAACTTCGAAAATATTCGGAACGTCAAAAAATCTTAAGTCTAAAATTTAAGGTCTAAACTTTAAAATATGCAAAAAAAAAAAAAGAAAAATAGATTTTTTCAATTTTATTTATTCAAATATTAAATTTGTTTTGGAATTTTTTCAAACCTACTTCACCGGCAACCTTCAAAATATTAAAGTTGTTAATTGAAATGTCTTGGAGAAGGATTATTGTAAAAATGGTATTTAAAAAAATTCCTATTAATGTGTATTTAGATTTATTCCACTTGATTTTTATTTCAACCGATTTCTGGGGCCCTCTGTTATCTTCTGGCATATGTAAATGAATCGTTTTTTTTAGTTTCAATCCACAAATTTTTGGTTTGTATCATAGTCTTTTTAACCGATCGCTTTTTAAGCGGTCACATTTAGATTTTTTAGATTTAAAACACGTCTTAATGCGCCCTTGAGGTGATAACATTACAAAAACGGCGCTTTAGAAGTTAGCATATTATTATTATTATTATTTTTATTATTATTATTATTATTATTATTATTATTATTATTATTATTATAATAATAGTCATATTTATTTGCTGGTTCTTGGGATGCCATTTGGGCTTTTTTGATGTGGTAGTATTCCGTTGCTTTCCCATGAATAGTGAATGATTGTTAAGATAAACTACAGTTTGGATTGTATTATTTAAAAAAGACTTTAAAAAAGTACAACGAGAAGAAAGCTATGGAATAAATGCATGCAAATTCCGGCACGAGTATGCCTAACCCACTGCAACAATATTTACTCCCGGTACGGGGACTCGCTCCCGTATGTACGTTTAGTTAACATATTCAAGTAAGGGATTGGCGTGAAGAAACGCGCTTAGGAGTGATAAAAATGTATGAGAGTGTTTCGCAAACATTTCAGATTCAGCAACGGAGGGATGCCCGCTGTGAAAAAGCCAATTTGATGCACTTTAGTGACTCTACGTGGTACCTGATCACGATGGAGCATGTGACTATTTGCTTAAGTAGATACTCGTGTAGACTTATTTATCCGAGTTTTTTGTTTAGTACGAAAGGGGAGATTGTTTACCTTAATTTTTAACTACATTTAAAAAAATACCCGATATACGCCTTACTTCCGAAAATATAATATGGGTATCTTTCTTGACTTTATTTACTTGTTTATAGCATAGACAGAATATATTGTTTTACCTACCGGCCGCCAGAACTAACCTGTCTCTGTTGACACCGGTGGGAAGTTCAATTAATCTGCTAAACGCGGTCTCCTCGGATATCGACGTCTTTCATATTAGTAAAAGTACGTTCAGAAGGCAAATTCTTTTAATTCTGGAGAGTGTCTTAGCTTCCTAATGTCGAACCATCTCTCATGCATTTCTGGTAGTATATTATACACAATATATTATTTTACCTGTTCTCAATAGAAGCCTTAAAAATAAAATTTGTAATGTCTATTGATGAAATAAACTGATTTAATTTGATTTGATTGTTAACTAGATATTATCAAATGATAAATTACAGTTTTTACCTATGATGCATTAATGGTATTTGAACATAAAAACCGGGTGATGGTCTAATACTAGTTGCAAATATGGTCTAAGCCTCAATTTAAAGAAAAATAAAGTAATGGCTGTTAGTTTTAGCAAATATATTAGACTTTCTGACTGAGGTTATGACCATTATAAATTGAATGATTTGTAGAGCGCCATTTTTATGAAATAATCACCTCGAGGGCGCTGCATAAAATGCTTAATTTTTTGAAATAGTAGAAATAAACAAACTCAGTATAAAGGCTGCTAGTAGTCTAGTTGTGACACGATAAAATATAGACAAAATGCAGAAAAAATATAGACAAAATACAGATGATAAAAAATAGTTGATCAGTGTTTTGAAACTATTAACGGGCGCAAGAAAGTTTTACTGATATCTGTGTCGTGTGTGGATCTATGAAAATATATGAATAATATGTGACATTTTTCAGAAAATTTGTCAGTTATAACCATGTATTGTATGAATAATAAACGTAGTAATAATGTATAAGTAATAAACGTGAGTGGAGACTGGAGAGACCATGTTCCGAAAGAATGATAAGTAAAGCAGCAAATAAAGTACCAACAGGAAATCGTAGTAATAATGTATAAGTAATAAACGTAGTAATAATGTATAAGTAATAAACGTCGTAATAATGTATAAGTAATAAACGTGAGTGGAGACTGGAGAGACCATGTTCCGAAAGAATGATAAGTAAAGCAGCAAATAAATTACCAACAAGAAATCGTAGTAATAATGTATAAGTAATAAACGAAGTAATAATGTATAAGTAATAAACGTCGTAATAATGTATAAGTAATAAACGTAGTAATAATGTATAAGTAATAAACGTCGTTATAATGTATAAGTAATAAACGTCGTAATAATGTATAAGTAATAAACGTGAGTGGAGACTGGAGAGACCATGTTCCGAAAGAATGATAAGTAAAGCAGCAAATAAATTACCAACAAGAAATCGTAGTAATAATGTATAAGTAATAAACGAAGTAATAATGTATAAGTAATAAACGTCGTAATAATGTATAAGTAATAAACGTAGTAATAATGTATAAGTAATAAACGTCGTAATAATGTATAAGTAATAAACGTGAGTGGAGACTGGAGAGACCATGTTCCGAAAGAATGATAAGTAAAGCAGCAAATAAATTACCAACAAGAAATCGTAGTAATAATGTATAAGTAATAAACGAAGTAATAATGTATAAGTAATAAACGTCGTAATAATGTATAAGTAATAAACGTAGTAATAATGTATAAGTAATAAACGTCGTAATAATGTATAAGTAATAAACGTGAGTGGAGACTGGAGAGACCATGTTCCGAAAGAATGATAAGTAAAGCAGCAAATAAAGTACCAACAGGAAATCGTAGTAATAATGTATAAGTAATAAACGTAGTTATAATGTATAAGTAATAAACGTAGTAATAATGTATAAGTAATAAACGTAGTAATAATGTATAAGTAATAAACGTAGTAATAATGTATAAGTAATAAACGTGAGTGGAGACTGGAGAGACCATGTTCCGAAAGAATGATAAGTAAAGCAGCAAATAAAGTACCAACAGGAAATCGTAGTAATAATGTATAAGTAATAAACGTAGTAATAATGTATAAGTAATAAACGTAGTAATAATGTATAAGTAATAAACGTAGTAATAATGTATAAGTAATAAACGTAGTAATAATGTATAAGTAATAAACGTAGTAATAATGTATAAGTAATAAACGTAGTAATAATGTATAAGTAATAAACGTGAGTGGAGACTGGAGAGACCATGTTCCGAAAGAATGATAAGTAAAGCAGCAAATAAAGTACCAACAGGAAATCGTAGTAATAATGTATAAGTAATAAACGTAGTAATAATGTATAAGTAATAAACGTAGTAATAATGTATAAGTAATAAACGTAGTAATAATGTATAAGTAATAAACGTAGTAATAATGTATAAGTAATAAACGTAGTAATAATGTATAAGTAATAAACGTGAGTGGAGACTGGAGAGACCATGTTCCGAAAGAATGATAAGTAAAGCAGCAAATAAAGTACCAACAGGAAATCGTAGTAATAATGTATAAGTAATAAACGTAGTAATAATGTATAAGTAATAAACGTAGTAATAATGTATAAGTAATAAACGTAGTAATAATGTATAAGTAATAAACGTAGTAATAATGTATAAGTAATAAACGTGAGTGGAGACTGGAGAGACCATGTTCCGAAAGAATGATAAGTAAAGCAGCAAATAAAGTACCAACAGGAAATCGTAGTAATAATGTATAAGTAATAAACGTAGTAATAATGTATAAGTAATAAACGTAGTAATAATGTATAAGTAATAAACGTAGTAATAATGTATAAGTAATAAACGTAGTAATAATGTATAAGTAATAAACGTAGTAATAATGTATAAGTAATAAACGTGAGTGGAGACTGGAGAGACCATGTTCCGAAAGAATGATAAGTAAAGCAGCAAATAAAGTACCAACAGGAAATCGTAGTAATAATGTATAAGTAATAAACGTAGTAATAATGTATAAGTAATAAACGTAGTAATAATGTATAAGTAATAAACGTAGTAATAATGTATAAGTAATAAACGTAGTAATAATGTATAAGTAATAAACGTAGTAATAATGTATAAGTAATAAACGTGAGTGGAGACTGGAGAGACCATGTTCCGAAAGAATGATAAGTAAAGCAGCAAATAAAGTACCAACAGGAAATCGTAGTAATAATGTATAAGTAATAAACGTAGTAATAATGTATAAGTAATAAACGTAGTAATAATGTATAAGTAATAAACGTAGTAATAATGTATAAGTAATAAACGTAGTAATAATGTATAAGTAATAAACGTAGTAATAATGTATAAGTAATAAACGTAATAATAATGTATAAGTAATAAACGTGAGTGGAGACTGGAGAGACCATGTTCCGAAAGAATGATAAGTAAAGCAGCAAATAAAGTACCAACAGGAAATCGTAGTAATAATGTATAAGTAATAAACGTAGTAATAATGTATAAGTAATAAACGTAGTAATAATGTATAAGTAATAAACGTAGTAATAATGTATAAGTAATAAACGTAGTAATAATGTATAAGTAATAAACGTAGTAATAATGTATAAGTAATAAACGTAGTAATAATGTATAAGTAATAAACGTAGTAATAATGTATAAGTAATAAACGTAGTAATAATGTATAAGTAATAAACGTAGTAATAATGTATAAGTAATAAACGTAGTAATAATGTATAAGTAAGAAACGTGAGTGGAGACTGGAGAGACCATGTTCCGAAAGAATGATAAGTAAAGCAGCAAATAAAGTACCAACAGGAAATCGCCCTCCACGAAGACCGTCCAAAAAATGACAGTTGGACATCTACATCCGAGAAATAACAGGACATAGTCCTAAGTAAATCAGAAGAAGAAGAATAAGAATATATTATAATAACCTTGTTAATTTAACAGTTACCAATTTTCATAACAATCATTATTTATCAGTAAATTAATAAAACTAACCAACTAACTAACCATCACGCCGTCACCCCGAAAGGGTAGGTAGAAAGAATGGACTGTCACACTTTTACTGATGCGGCACTCCATCCTTCTCTTTTCGCCCCGCGGGAAACGCGGTGTGATGGGTTGCGAACCTCATCGCCACCAATAGACATCTCCCGCGCACACTTCGATCGTCCAACACCCACGAAATAAATCTAAAACAAATAATGTAAAATACAATGATATAAAATAAAATAAAAATAATTTAACACAAAATGTTCTTTTTAGATGGTGCACATATTGTCTATTTAATTTATGTTCCACGAATCCACCGTTTATTTAATTTAGCACATAATGTATAATAATAACACATAATGTTTTTTCGATGTTGCACATGTTGACATGGACGATCCGGACTTTTGTGTTTATTTAATTTATGTTACACGTATCCACCGTTTTTTATTAAATTAGCTGTAATTTGGCACTTAACCAGCAAGAACTTAAAAATAATATTGAAGAAATTATTCAAATTGTCATTGGAACAAATAAAAAAAATATTTTTACACCTGTCAAAATTCTTTATAAAAACGATAAAACTAATATAATTTAAACAGCAAAACAGTACAAACGTATTACGTGTCACAATTAACTTTTATAAAGTGCGGCAACAGTTAAAATTAACAGACTAAAACAATTCATTTATACACGAAATATCTCCAAATTCACAGGAGCACCACATGAACCAAACCAAATTTTCAAAATCATAAATTGAAATTAAATTAAATTAATATATATTTTTAAATATACAATTTAACGACAAATTCAAATACTCTTTTTTTAGGTATCACAATGTGATTTCCTTTTGGATGAATTTATTTTTCCTATTAGGTATATGCTTAATATTCCTGTTTGTTTACTATAATGCTGATGCTTAAAACATTATAACACGATTTTATACTTACGAAATTGCTGTTATACCTTATGTGTATAACCAAGTATGTAGATTTTGGTCTCAAGAGAACATCGTTGTGGTGTTAAAATATAAAAATATATATCACAAGTAGCACAGTAGCCGCGGGACACCATCTTGGGTGGTTTCTATTGGCGCTTTTGGCGGGAAGAAAAATGCTAAATATTTATTTCAGACTTTTATGTAGTCATAAATATACTTAACGGTAGATAGCAGCCGATATAGGATGTTGGATGAACTAAGTGACTATATTATTTTTCAAAAGGGAACAGGAAATGGACTTGGAGGGAGGGAACGTACCTTAACTCACTTTACATATTTAATACTGATTTGAGACCTTACACATTTTCCGTGAAAAGAGATATTGGAAGAAGGGTTGGGGCAGGCAACATAGATAATGGTGCACTTAAAGTTGTTCTCGTAAGCAAATGCCTACCCAAAAAAGCTTAGATGGCAGTGCACAATGGTGTTCTTGTACCGACCTTTATGTATGGAAGTGAACCGTGGAAAATAGGCAAAAGAAGGATAAAAGTAGAATAAATGCAGTAAAAATGAGATGAGAGACGAATTTGTGGAAAATCTATATTTATTTGTTTCTTCTTAATAAAGTTATAAAAATTTACAAAATAATTTAACAATTGATTAAAAATACGAAGAGCGCAAATGAAAACAACAAAAACATTGAATATTGGCATTCAAAACATTTAAATCATTTTCATTAAATCAATCAAATATTATATGTCGGCTACGTAAGAAGTTGGAGAAATCGACGTACGTGCAAGAAAAGTATAACAGGAAAGAACGGTATGGCCGTCCATTATTTTTCCCTACCCCTTCTAGGAGACTTGACGTTTAGTTAGTTATATTTTTGATTACTCGATTATTTTAAAATCTGATTTCAGAGATTATTGTAGACTCCATTTGTAGGGTAGTTATTCAAGAAGGAGTCTGCAAAGATCTCAGATAAGCCGAGCTACGAGGATAAATGATATTTTAACCACCAATATGCGGCTTACTTTATTTGCAGTAAAAAAGGCCTTGAATTGTAGTTAGCTACATTTATAGCTTAGAGAGATAGTTCCAATTCATCATAACATTACATACGATTTAGTCGTAAGGAACTAAATTAAAATGGACCTTACGGAAAACCTTACGGACCAAGAACTATAACATATAATATTTAAATTCAGTAATAATATAAACAAAATTACAATTTTTCAAACATTATATACGAATATGTAAGCGATAATGAAATTTAAAATTCATTGTATTAAATATGAACCTCCAAGAATACCTGTAATACCAATATTTAAATTCAGAAAATTTTACATAAATATTTGAAGATTATTTTTGTATAGAATCATGTTTACCACCCCTGATCTGTATATATATAAAGGACTAAGTTTACAATAGTGTCACCAGTCTGTCGATGCCAGCGAGCCTGGCGAAACCGGTGGCTGTCTAAATAAAGACAAAAGTGGAAATAGTTAAAAAACATCGTTTTATTTAATTATTATTTAAATTAAAATGTTTTAAGATACATTCGAAAGTTTTTAAGATACGAGTACATGCAATGATCTCCGATAAGCCGAGCTACGAGGATAAATGATACTTCAACCCCCAATGTGCGACTTACTTCATTTGCCGTAAAAAAGGCCTTGAATTGTGGTTAACTACATTTATAGCTTAGACAGATAGTTCGAATTCATCATACATAATATTACATACGAATTAGTAGTAAGGAACTAAATTAAAATGTTTTTAAGGTACATTCGAAAATCTACTGCATATGTAGTCTGCTGTTGTTTGAAACCAATTTTTAGGACTGTAAATATAGTCAGTCGAGATAAATGAGTTAATGTATGGTACACAAAATAAAATAAATATCATTCAAATATCTGTAGCAATCGAGTTATATATTATATCATTTTAGGAATAAAATGGAAGATATTGTTTTATTCATAATATATCTTATCTATTATTTATGTTAAGGTTTTGGTTTTTTCTAAGCACGTAACTGAAAGATTTGTAGTCATATAATATTAATCAATATACAAAACAAATATTAATAACTTAAGAACCTCATATATTATGTATTCTTGAATTTTAATAGAATTTTAAAACGTATCGGTACACAATGAATAATAAATTGTGAAACAATACATTCTTCCCTCGGGCTGCCCATACATCAAACAATAGACACGTGGCATTACAGAAAGCAAACGTTCCCTGAAAAGCGCTTTGCCTTACTCGAGAAAATTTTCAGGGAGAAGCTGGGTCCAGATGGATCGAAGGCTACGGCAAAGGCTGAATTTATTACCCTTACAAAATAGGGTTTACAGAGGCCGAAAGCCCATAGATAATGTTAAGTTTTATAGCCTTTTCGATACAAATCTGTCCCAAAATATTCAACGATGGTGTCTACAATTGATATACTTGTACAAAAAATAAATCTGTAATCCAACACCGTATAAAGTATTCTATATACTTGTATATAAAAAAGGCATTTTTGACAATTCTTACACTACTTAAGGTTGAAATAGTAGGTAGGTCCATGTTCTGAAAACGTTAAGAAGTAAGTGCGTAGATTTTCATAGTTGGTAACAATATTTGTTTTGGAAAGCTTGGTACGTCCGTGTAACTTAACAACTCTGAAGATGGAGACTGCAACGTTCTTCGAAACGTCGGTCAAAAAAGAAAACAAGTTACACGGATATAACAAAAATCAAAAAAAAAACATATGTAAATACACGAATACATTTATTAAAGTTTAGATGAAAAACATTTACCTACATTAAAACAAATAGAATAAAATATACGATATTCCCTTTTAATTTTCAGAGAGGGCTCACATTTCCTTGATAAAATAAATTACTTAACTACTATCGTAAGAAGCATTTTTTTGTGGTGGGATATTTAAAATAACAAATGAAATACTTACAATTTTTTTTTAACATTTACCGGTTTCACTCCAATCATTGTGATAAATTTTAATGTATTAAAACACATAAAACTTTAATGTATTAAAACACATAAATGTATCAAAGCACATAAAACACATTATGTATTAAAACACATAAGTTTCGATTAAATTCACAAGGCGTGTACTTGCATTAAATAAAGAAAGAAAGTTAAATTTTTGAAAAGAAACATGTTTTGAAAAGGAACAAAAATATGTTGTGAAAATAAAATGTCATCAATAAATTATTCAAGCAAAATCATGAAATATTAGTAAAAAATAACAGTATTTGGTAACGTGTGAAATTAAAGTAGCCAATTAAAAATGATTATTGAATAGTCTTTGCAAATCAATTTATTTTTTATATAATGTACTCTTTAAATGTTTAAAATTGACTCTCTACGTGAATGTCCTGAGAAAATTTTCAACAATATACAATCATAAAGAATGTGAAGTACGGCTGTTGAAAATTTAAGGACTCTTTCTGAAATTCTTTCAAGAAGTGAGCAGACAGGTTTTATTTTGTCTAAGGGTCCGCCAGAAATAAGTCAAGAGGTAAAAAAAACTTCGTGAACATATATATGATATCATAGATTGTACATACTGTAGTTTAATTTATTATATAATAATATAATTATTTAATCTGAAAGCATGAAACGGTAAATATTTGTATTTTTCTACGAGTAATGTTTTTTTACAAATTGAATAAATTTGGTTTACCACTGACAAGTATTTTTAAATAAATAAAATAAAATAAATCCTTTTATATTTGAGGAGATTTTTAAAAGTATAAATATGAAGAGATATTATCGTTTCTATTTGTTTCGATATATTTATAATTTTTTTTAATCGTAAATAATCTAGGCTTTCAATGAATTAGTGGTTATGTTTTGGATTTCACAATTTGAAGATAATTGTTAGGTCGAATGCTGGTGATTTTAAGTGACTTTTTTAGAAAGTCTTGTTTTGAAAATGTAAGTTATAGATTATTTGAATTTATTAAAGTTAATTATAGATTTCATAAAAAAATAATTTTAAAATGATACATGTAAACATTATCACCAATGATAGTTTTTAATCCAATTATTAGAACATCTATATTTACACATTATTTTATTAATATGAAGCTCCACGTGTGAATAAAAAAAAAAAAAAAACATTTATACTCTTGCTTAAGTAACTTTAGACATAAAAACATCGTTAGCAACAATTATTCGTTTATATTGCATGACTTTTTTTGTTATTTAGTTGATCCAATTTAATATTTATAATGTATTCGTATATTTCAATAAATTTACATTTTGGTCGCAGAACAAAGCATACTTTTTTAAAGTAATGAAATGACCTAAAAGAGTAATTTGATTCTATACCATTAGATTGTACTTCCTATGCAAGCGGCCACCCCATGAGGATTTAATTAATTGGAAGGATTTTTCATCCCTGTTCCGGGAAAAAGGGAAGAGGGGTAGCCTCCCATGCCTGTGACGTTCCTTATCGCCCCGAAACCACAAATTATAAAGGGGTAAACATTTGTAACTTGAAGGCAGTATCGCAAACACTTTTAAAACCATTACGTTGATATTTCAATATCATCGCTAAATTCATCCTTTTCTTTATTGAATTAAAACGGTTTCATATAATGTTATCTGAGGAAAAAAATATATTTGTTGTCTTTTTAAGATTTTAATATAATTTTAATATATTAAATATATTTGTTGTGTATTTCAAATTTTATCTAATCTCAATCTTACAAAATTAATTTTCAATTGACACTAAGTAGAAGAAGACGATTCTTGTCACTTAAAATAACGATAAGAAGTTTCCTCTATAATATAAAATAGATAGAGAAAATTAATTTGGTGAGCACTTTTTTTGATTCATGAAGGATAAAATAAATTGAAGTTTTAAAATTGATAAAACATTATTTATTTAGAAGTTTTATTTTATTTTATAGGAGTGACACAATTTGCCTTACTAGGGGATTATCAAATAAAGGGATTTCTAGAAAACGAAAATTTTCATCAATATTTAATAATAAGCAATATTTCGTTACACGTAATATATAATATATTTTACAAACCATTATGTATGGCAAATATTTTAATATTTTTAGGTAACAATTTTAATAATTATTCATTATATATGCAAAACCAATATAAAATAGAAATCTTTAATGTTAAAAACAGAGCTTGCGCGGGCGGGTTTTTATCTTGGGGAAAAGATTTTCGATAAAGAAATTTTAAATAAATAGCTTCAATAGATGACGGTCAAATTCTACGCATAGCCAGTACTACTATACGAGTTTGAGATATGAGCCTTGAATGTTTGTACTATAAACCGTCTAGAGGCATTGGAGACGTGGACGCGTCGAATAAAGTTTTTCTAGTACCCAGGGAGAGACTTGATTAACAACTCTGACATTCTCGAATGGGTTACAATTACTAGAAAGCTTTTTGGAATAATCGCATTTAGAAATATGTTTTTTATGCCACGTTTTTCATAATTAAAATTATTATATAAAACAAATATTTAAAATAATTTTTGAACACATATAAATGATTTGCTATAGAGCTGTAGTAGCTGGTTTGTAAAAAAAATACCCTATGTGAAAATTATCTTGAAAATGTTGTAGTGACGAACGTAAAGAAGTACGAATCATTGACAAACGCTTTCATGAATACCTCTATTAAATATTTTATAGGGGGTTTAATATCATTATTCTGAATATAAGTAACTTTTCAAATAGTAAAAATTGGGGGAGAAACTCAAAGAAGCCTTAATACTATAATGTTATAAATGTTTAGAAGATGAGAAAATTTCTGATGTCTAGCAACTTCTATTTATAAATGGTTAAGGTGATAACAATAGAAACAATAAAAAATAATTCTTGACTTAACAATGATGTTCATATTTAAATACTCTTGATTTTGGAGAGTATCTTGTATTCCTAATGTCGAACCATCTCTCATGCGTTCCTGGTTTTATACAGTTTTTATGTTTTACCTGTTCTCAATATATGCCTTAAACTATAATTATTGTTTGTAATATCTTTTGATAAAATAAACTGATTTAATTTGATTTGATCAATCCTAATGTGAGCTAATGATTAAGAAGAATTAATCGTTTCCACGAACCAAACCAAGTTCCCTAAATTATTATCGCGATGATGAAGATATAATTTGTAAAGAAAAGTTAAATCAATAGTTTACAAAACCATGTTTGAATACAGAAAAAATGCTTTTTATACCTTTATCATTGGGATAATATCGTTTTCCCGATGGAACACAAACAAATATACAATCACGCCGTTTCCTCGAAAGGGTAGATAGAGAAATGGACTGCCACACTAATCTATTCTGTCACACCTGTCTGTCTTCTTTCATTTTCATATAGCGAGTCGTTCAGGCACGTTGATTATTCCGACTTCTAATATAATAATATATATTAAATAATGTTTTCCTCGATTTTCAATGAGTTCGTATCTTGATGATGAATGTTTTTTCTCCCGAAGATGAACATTTAAGGCCTTCTAAACATGTAATAATAATAATACTGTGCCAACTTTTAAAGCGCTGTTTTTGTAATGTAACTTAATACTTCAAGGGCGCATTGAAACGTGTTTTAAATCTAAAAATCTAAATCTTCTACTTAAGACAATCTTAAACGCTGCTTCTAATATTTGCGATCGGTTAGAAAAAAATAACTTAAAAAAAAACTATTCGTTCATGCCATAAACTTAAGTGGAATTCAACTAAATATACATTGTGCAAAAATGGCAAATGACTCAGTCCTTAATAAACTCAAAATAACAAGAAGGCTATCTTTAATATGCAGTCGGTCAGTATTGGGTTTCTTTGGTCACATTGCCAGGAGAGAGCTTAGTAACCTGGAAAAAAGTATTATTACAGGAAGCGTTCCAGGTAAAATAAGTAGAAGCAGATGTCTTGCGCGGTGGTGTGACCAGGTTAAGGTGATGTTTGGGAAAAACCTTTACTCGGCGGTGCGGACTGCGGAGAACAGAGATGATTGAAGGTGTTTTGTTTTAGCCACGGGCAGTTTCATAGATCACGACCTTCAGTAATGAGGTAACGAAGAAAGAAGAAGAGAAGAAGAAGAATTTAGTTAAACAAAGTTTATTCATAACTGTTAATGCAAAAACTTTGTTTTATATCACAATTGTGTTTATATTATTTATTTATTTTCCTTTTAATGTTGTTTAACTTCCTGTTATTGTTTATCGTTTTTAATTTATTATGTTTCATCGTTTTTGACTCTATACTATGTGTATTTGTTCCTTCTAATTATTGTTTTATTATTATTATTATTTTGTAATTAAATTTTCCACCTTTAATATTTTCTCCTTTAAACAGTAACTAACCGTTCTTTAAATTAAAATATTAGGTACCTAACTCAATTTCAGCAAGAACTTCATATATATCAAAGAAATTATTCAAATTGGCATAGGAACAAATACACACAGACTCGAAAAATTACGAAAATTTGACATTTGATGTATTTTTGTAACACTTGATGATGTCAACATTGGTTGATGAAACAGCTGTTGTAAAATAAATACAATTGTGATATAAAACAGAGTTTTTGCATGAACAGTTATAAAATGTTAAAGTATCATAGTGTTTCGGCCAAAACAATGGACTATTTAAAATTTATTCAATTAAACGTTATACAAACAATTTCGATTTTCATTTTTCAGTCGAGATTGAGCATTCACTACCGTTGTTTGTCGTCAATACCTTTATAATATGCTTTGGAATTTTTTGGTTAATATTAACCCTCAATTTGAATATTAACTCTTGATGCTTTATATTACGTTGGTGTGGTTAGAATTTATCACCGAAAATATACTCAAAATAACAATGAAACTCTATCTCATTTATTTCACAAACCTACCCGTTGAGTTCTGGGAGAAAAACAAAAACAATATAAACAAAATGAATACACATTTTGGGTTTTAATTTGTGAACGAAATATGAAAAAGATGGGTTTACACCTTAGATAATCATCCACCTTGAAATGTAATGTAAAAAATCCAGTGCTCACAAAGCCGAGCTTTAATTTAAAAAAAATTGCCTTTTCTGTATTATTATTTATACCTATGGCTTAATTCTTTTTCTATGGTCGTCGCAGATAGGCATAATATAAATTGAAAATCTATAGTCCGTTCGCTTCGTTAGCCCTTAAACGGCGACACGAGTCAGCTCTTCTGGAAATAATAAATTGCATATCAATTGATGTCATACGCTACATTACCCAGCAATGCGAAACGATTAGGTACACGAAATATATAAAGGCATACTGGAATACACCTAAATATCAAAAGAAATATAATTCTGACAGACTAACTGGAAATCACTTACAGGTGTTCATATTTGTAATGGTACATCATTACGATTTCTTCGGCCACTGTATTCGCCCCAATTCTCCCCAGTTAAGTACC
Source organism: Lepidostoma basale (assembly GCA_022606425.2). NCBI lineage: Eukaryota > Metazoa > Arthropoda > Insecta > Trichoptera > Lepidostomatidae > Lepidostoma > Lepidostoma basale. Next base: position 433,886 of record JAHDVF020000172.1, read on the forward strand.
ACTTCGAAATTCATTTCCAACTTCTCCTGTTTGCGCCCTGTGAGCCACCGCCGCCTTCCCAATTGGTAACACTGCTTTCTCGGTACTCTATGCTTCGAGGCAGAAGCCCGTCACTTCCCCCCAGTCAGCCGTCGCGGGTAGGCCGCCATCTTGTGTTCTTTCGCCAGTGCCCAGTTACCACCACGATGTAGGAGAAACGTTAATCCGTTTGCATCCGGCTGGACCAGCAATGGTTCAGCCTTTCTCCCATCATATCAGGTAGAATACTAATAATAATATCCATATCGAAGACCGCACATTGGTTACACATGTGCGTCATGTGTCCGCGTGTCTGCGATTGATTCCCTCCGCCACGGTCCGAGCCATCCTCTGCTCCCGAAATTGCCGCCCACGTGTTGTCGCACATCATGTCCCGACAACGTGGTTGACCTCACCAGCCAGCGGAACTGCGAGGACCACTTCTTCATGCCGCTTCAGACAGCACCAACAGGTTAGGGAACCTCGTGTCTGCCAGGTGACGCTCTACATATTGAATTGCTGACCCACCATCTTCTGGTCAGCGTCGCTGATAACGTCTACGGACGACGTCGCCGGTCGATGTCCTGACGAGCACGCCATCGAGGAATCACCTCAAACAGCCTCTTCATTATTTCATCATGTGCCTTTTTATTATGTATTCGTACGACATCCCTAGCCTCTGGATTATTATTATAATGTTAACTAGATAATAAACCTTAATGTATCCCAAAATAACTGTCTTTATATTTACACCCGTCCCTGAATCGAATAATATACCGAAAAGAATCTCACGATTACCACCCTGAGGATTAAAAACCATGCTCTCCGTGCTAACCGAGGAGGTACGTTTCATATTTCAGGAATTCATAAACAGAGATCTGAATTTTTTTCTTTGTTGTAATGTGATTTGTGTGATAAAAGATTAATGAATTGGAAGTAACATAGGTTGAAAGCAGTGAAAAACATATTCGTAAATATATTTTTCAAAGGTCAATGTGTAAGGTAGCTATTTTGTTATTTATTTTATTATTATACTATTTATATGTTCTTTGATCGTAAGAGTGATTTAAAATGTTATACAAAAGGGACATGGCAATGATTCAGTAAAAATGTGATAAAGTTTAAATATATGGTTTATTCTATTAATCATATTTCTTCTCTTCTTCTTCTTTTTGTCCTGTCACATCTCTGTGGTGCAAAGGGCCTCAAGGAACCTTCTCCACCGACTCTATCACATGCCTGATGCCTAACATCATCCCAAGTGAGGCCTGCTGCCTTAACCTCGTCCTGCAGGGCCCTTCTCCTGGTGGCTCTAGGTCTGCCTCGTTTCCTCTTTCCCCCCATAGGGGACCAGTCTAGTGCGCCCTGAGCGATGCAGGCTGGGTTCCGTCTCAGAGTGAGACCGATCCACTGCCATTTGCGTCTAGCGACTTGTTAATCATATTTAAAAAAAGTTAATCAAAAGTATTACATGCTTCTGAAAAATGTTAAGATTTGAGAAGAAAACCAATGAATTTGCGGAACGAATTTGAATACTTAAATTTAAAAAAAAAAATATTTCGTTATTTAATACTACTAAAATTTAACACTATTTAACACCAACATATTTCAGGTGAACGGACTTGTCGTTCAAGAAAACCCTAGCACATGTCTACGAAATTTTTTGCGGGGGCTACGATTAAGCTCAACTTATCTGTCTTTTGCTGAGGAATTAACTGATCGAAGCACTACCAATAATATCATATGGAACTAAAGCAAGGGCAGAAACAGTCAGGACCAAATAAGTTCTAAGGACTTCCGAGATTAAGGCATTGAAGATGATAGCGGGCAATACACAAAGAGATCGCGTGAGGAACACCGGAAAAAGATGGACACGTGAAACTGAGGATATTATAATATTGAATAGATAGAGAGACTGTTATGGCCATGTCCAAATAATGGACACCACCAGACTCCCCTATATGGCATTACACATTCAGCCTCATGAAACTCATCCTTGTGGAAGGCTCCCTAAAATAAAGAAGCATAGCTGGGAAAAAATCACCTTAAAGGAGGAGCTTCCCTCTGGACAGATCGCATAGATCTACAGCAAGGAAGAAGAAGAAGAAGAAGAAGGTTATACAAACGTAGATAAGTATCGTTTTATGACGCAAATGGAAACATGAACTTGAGACTCTCAAGTTCATGTTTCACAAGTTGAGAGATGCCATTGTAAATAAAAAAAACCTTCCAGTACAAGAACAAGAAAAATGAAACATCCCTATTAGACTAGCTTGCCATTGATACGAAGAAGAAGATATCAAAGAGGAATGTGTTATCGTTAAATACGTTATTTCTAACAAAAACGTTATATGCAATAGAAATGTAATCTAAGTGCGTTTTATTATGTGTTCATAGTAATAAAGTCAAATATAATAAGCATTAAAAGCATTGAAATATTCCAAACATATACATATGAGTATATGATAATAAGCATATTTTTTAATGCTTAAATGCTGTATACTAAAGTATTTCAATTTGTAAAAGTCACCTCATTCTACGGACGACTAATGAGAACACTCAGTACAGACCAACACTCGTAATATCACAGTGGCAGTGCATGGAATTTTGCTAGTTTTAAATAATTTCAAATCTAAAAGTGAAGCTTTTGGAAGAAAGATCAGGTAAATATAAATAACAAAACTCTGAATATTAAATCTGAACGATGAAACTTTTGATTACATAAAATTAAAAGTTAATTTCAATTTTATTTAGGGTTTTGAGTGGTTTAAAATGGGTTTCTTAAATCAAATAATATAGACCTAAAACTGAGAATACTCCTTATCAAGACCCTATGTATGGAGTATCTTGATGTACGGCTGCGAGACATGGTGCCTATCCGAAAGAGATAAACGAAGACTGGAGGCTTTTGAGATATGGTCCTATAGAAGACTATTAGGAATTTCCTGGAGAGACCACATCACGAATGAGGAAGTTCTTCAGTGAATCGAAGGAGGAAGGCACCTGCTCAGGACCTTATCCGAAAGGCGTGCAAGATGGATCGGCCATGTAATACGCCAAGAAGATCTCTTGCATGCCATCATGGAGGGTATGACCGAGGGGACAAACTCTAGGGGATGCCCACGCCGAGAGTACCTGAAGGACCTGTTGGTGGACGTGCGCTGCTCATCATATGCAGATTTTAAAAGAGCCGCACAAGACAGGAAAGAATGGAATAGAAGAATAGAAGAAATTGCTGCAAACCAATCCCAGGATTGAAACTTTCTAACTATATAAAAACCAATGATCTTTGTCTTAGACATTTTGTTTGTTGTTAATATTATATATTAATGTTGTTTATTGAAATTTCTTGATAAAATTTCAGTGTAAATAACAAAAAAAAATCCTCTTAATTTAAATTTATTTTCATTTCACCTGTTTGTCTAGTTTCAAACAATTTCGGCAGCTAGAAACTAAACTAGAAGCGCAAATGAAATACAATAAATTTATATTTGAAAGAATTTTTTATTTTTGTTTCATTCTTTTTTCCCTTTCATTTTTTAGAAAACAAAGATCAATTGCTATGTTGTTGTATTTGAAATAAGTTATCTTTTTTAAAGACTAAATATAATAGTTGTCTTCACACAATGTTTAAGTAATTATGATCTAAAAAAATTCTAATACCGATATTTGGTTTGTAAAAAATAAGGAAAAATTATGTTGCTGATCGCAAATGGCTTATGATTGGTTACGCTTCGGGTGGAGTTCTTCACTGGAGTTTAGGGCTGGACTGGAAGCAAGTCAGATCTAGAATTATTTGGAGTATTAAGTTGATATATTAAGTTCCATACATATGAGATAGGGCACAAATCAACTAAGCATCGACAATAAACTCCTGATATACAATACGGTTATAAGGTCGATCTTCACTTATGCAGCCCCAATCTGGGGCTATGCAGCTTCGAGTCACATACAAAAACTCCAAATCCTGCAAAATAAGGCTATCCGTTTATCGCTTGGTGCGCCTTCATGGACCAGGATTACACAACTGCACCTAGAATCGGAAATCCCGATGATAGATGAATTCATTCTGAAACTTGCCGAACGTTTTTACAAAAGACTCCCTTAACATCCCAAACCTCTCATAAAATAAAACACCTAATAAAAGACCTCTCAAATTATGACCCAAACACTTCCAGCCGCCACAAGCGCCCAAAATCGATTCTCCTTCAGAGGAACACTCCGGGCCACACAAATCATGCCCCCGAATAAACTAACAACCCACCAAATCACCTTCCAACAATGTTCCCATCAGACGTAACAGGAATAGCCACATGAGCTGAACCTCTGTAAGCCAGAAGATCCAAGTCCAAGTCCATGTCCAAGGGCACAAATTAAATAAGAATAAGGAATGAAGTTCACGAACGGCCATTGATAACTTCTGGATATCTTTATTTGTGTTTGCATACGAATTTGGCTGTTACGTCAACGGTAGGGTCTCCGGCGGTGAACGAGTAAAAACCTTTATTTATTACCGGTCTATCCTTTCAAGCAACTCTAAAAATACACCAAGCTTTATCTTCCTCCTTGTTTGTATTAATTGGGTATGCTAATACCTACGTTTTACTTCGTTTTTATGTAAAAGGGTCTAATTTTGCGGGGCTCTAAGATAAGAACTTTATTTCTTTAACGAAGGGTAAATTACCAGCAATATAACAAGGAATCGTTATTTTCAAAATAACGAAACGAAAATAAAATGGATGTGAATTCTTTACAATATTGGCAGTGTCCTGGAATGAGGTATACTTTTAATATTAAAAAAGATATATTTATACTTACTAAAATAAGTTGAATGTTGTCTTATTGATAATAATAAAATAAGAAATGAAGAAATTAGATGCCGAACCAAAGTTGGCAAAATCACGGATCGTACAGTTAAACTAAATTGGCAATATGCTGGCTATATAACCAGACACGGCAGCATCGAATGGGCACCAATTGTATTTTCTTTTTTGTAATATATATTAAGTTACAATCCATTCACGTTTTTATATTTGACCGGTGATCTGGGGATCTAGAAGATAGCAGTGAGCTGCCAAAACCGGTCTAGGACAGAAAAAAAAGGATTTAAACTAAATTTCAATTAAAATAACATCACACTTTTATTTTTTTTCACTATTACAATGAACATCTACCATGAAATTTCAAATAGCAAAATGATATTTCATAAAATTTTATAATACATTTTAAGGGGTTAGGGGCAATCAGAGGTATGAAAAACAAATATTTTAAATAAGTAAAAAATCCGGTAATTTATTTATAATTTTTTTTACATATTACGTTTAAACTTAATTTGACCCAAATTTGAAAAAAAAAATATATAAGAAGTAATCGCTATATTTGTTTGACCCTGTTCTGAAATGTGGCGACCTTTATAACTCTTAACAGGCTCATCTTAAATAATTCAAATAAAAATACATGTTAATTTAATAGTTTAGATTAACTATTGCATGATGGAAGGTTTTTTTTCGTTTTAAATTTTTTTTATTTTTTATAAACAATTAACTGTTGCACTTTTCTTTGAAAATTCGGAAGTAATTTATCAGAGGCCGGCATTTTCTTGATTTTCAAAAAAAAAAAAAAAAAACTTACACCAGGCACTAGATTAACTATTAAAATATATATATTTTTTTATTTGAATGATTTTATATGAACCTGAAAGAAGTTATAATGGTCACTGCAAAGCACCACTTATGTAACAGGGTCCGACAAATATGGCGATAACTTCATATATTGGATAATTATTATTTTTTTAATTTGGGTCAAATCAAGTTAAAGCATGGTATAACAATTTTACATTGTCGATTTTATAAAATAAATTAAATTATTGCCAAAAAATAATTGTATTTTCATACCCCTGACTGCCCCTAAACCTTTACCATAATACAATATATTATTATACTACTCATTTCATCGGTTATCCGACCTATCTTTTATCCCTTGGTTGCTCATCCAAGACTTCAATCGTTTTATTTTATAATCAATAAAAATTTGGAAATGCTGTTTTTTTTATGTACACAACAGGTCGTTTGGACCCAATTACTGTATACAATTTTTATTTTTAGCTATTATATTGATTCTCGTGACATGTGATAGGTAGCCAATCTATCGCCATTTTATTGTCACGTGAATTCTGCACCAGACCAAAGACAGTGTGACAATCACACTGCCATCGCCGGGAATCGAACCCAGGACCTTCCGAATGGAAGTCAGAGCTCGTAACCACTCTGCCACGAAGGTCGTCGTGTTTATTTTTTAATCATATTTTAAAACGAAATAAATAACATTAGACTAACTATCTAACTAATCATCAGACCGTTTTCCCGAAGGATTAGGCAGAAAGGATGGATCCCCATACTGTTATTATATATCTGGATAATTCTGAATCATAGATTGTTCTCATAGATTGTTCCGACTTCGAACATGGCCGCCCTTAGTAATAGACAAATCTGATAAAACGAGCTTAATGGCGAATTCAATTCAATATTTTTTCGTGATGACAAAATTATGTAAAACTCAAATTTATCGATGTCACATTATGTTTAAATTTATGTTCGCATTACGTCTGTCTCGTTATTCAAATTGAAAAGATTCAACACTCTTCAACCGTGTGAATAAATTTAGATCCACTGAAACTGGATGATTTATGATTGACGTTATATAAGAGAAGGTACCGACCGGTGAAATGAGGACATTTGGTGTAGCAAGAAGAATAAGCTAATGTACAACCACGAATGGCGAGACGAATGAGGGTGGTTCTTCAACTTTTTAACAAATTTAACAAAATCTTGGAAATCTTTTCTTGAAAAACAGACCGCATTTATTAAAAAAATGTTAAAATATTCATTTTGCTAACAAAACACAGATGAAGGGCTTCTGATTGTACAATAAATTGTACAATTGAAGCATGGAACTGGCAAAGGAAGGATGAAAATAGAATAAATGCAGTAGAAATGAGATCTCTTAGACGAATGTGTGGATATTCTGTGTATGATAGAGTGTCGAATGAAAATATAAGAAGTGAATGCGGTGCGAATGATGGTGTCACGAACAAAATAATGAAAGGATCATTAAGATGGTTTGGACATGGAAAGAATGAATGAAGAAAGAATGGTAAAAAAATTATATGTTAATGATGTAAATGGTACCAGAAATAGAGGAAGACCAAGGAAAACGTGGCACGATCAAATAAATCAAATATTGAATGTCGGCCATGTGAGGAGTCAGAGAAATCGACGCGCGTGCATGACACGATGTATGAATGTTGAGGAAGCGAGAGAAATATGTCAGGAAAGAAAGGTGTGGCAGTCCATTCTTTCTGCCTACCCCTTCGGGGAAACGGCGTGATGGTTAGTTAGTTAGTTTTTTTACAATAAATTGTTATATTTTTGATCATTTTTGATTTAATTTTGAATCACTGTTAGTCTAAGTATCACCATTTATCGGTTTGTCTTATAATATTGTCGCGACAGCTGTTTCGTCAATTAATATTAAAATAATCAGGTATTATTAACAACTAAATTTTTTACAAGAATGACATAATTTATATATGGAACACGCTAATAGGTTTTGTTCCCAATATAAATTTAGAATTTTATTTGATGAATCTTCAGTTGTTTGTAGTACCTGATGATGCTAACATAGGTAAGCAAAACAGTTGTTGAGACAATCTCATAAAATATAGACAAATTGTGATACGTATAATTAATTCGAATAAAAACATTTAATAATCTAGATCTATCATAGTGTTTCGGCCAAAACAATTAATTTTCTCATAATCATCCATTTACGATACATTTATGCCAATTTTACATTATTAATATAAGAATAACGTTAATGGAGTCAACTGATTCTTAAATATAAAAAATAGAATATTCTCAAAAGTAATAAACTGTTTCGTTTATTATTGTGTCAGAATTTTGTTCCTTGAAAACTTCTATATGAAAAATAGTTACTTGTAATTTATAACACATTTTGGAATGTTTCATATAAGTTTTTTCACTAATACAAATACGCTTCTTACTTTGCTTAGAATTTCATAACTATCAATGTGAGTCTAACTATCTACGAGTGTATGCAGAACTCAGAAATCCTGAGTAATGTAGGTCCTGAGTTATCTCCCACGATGCAGAACCAACCTGCCAATGGTTATGCCGGTAGGTTAAAGCAATACCTTTGCTTAGTCGTATCACCTCGGAGTTTGACGTATTTTGTGATAGTTTGGCTCATCTGAAGGAAATACTATCTTTGTTATAATTGTATGGTATATTTAATTTATTAAATTGTCATGCATCTTATGTTTCTCGCTCTTTTTATAATTTTATTGTGTATTACTTATTATTGTGTATCTTTAACTTGTATCTTAAGTGTTTTGGTAAAAATCTGTAATGCTTTAGATATATTTAAAATAAATAAATGAAAATAAAAATGAAAAACGAAAACGAAAATAAACTCTAATATAATACGCGTCCCATCGTTTAAGAATCTCAGTATTTTGCGTAATTCCTAGAAACTGCCATTTGTTATTTGGTATTTTAACAAGGCAAAGAAACCCCTAGAGATAATTTGGTTTTCTTTTTTCCAAGAAAAGCACTCTTATACCTGGGTAAGAGAAACATGGGTTAATAATAAAGTCTTGCATATGGAAATGCTCGTTAGTTCGTAAGGTTACATATTTTTTGTATAAAAATACAATGTTATACTCGTATAATACTGTTTAACAATTAATTTGACGAAAACAAATTTTATTAAAAGAAAAAAAAATACGGTTTTGGTTATTAAAATTTATTCGCGGAGATTTTCACGGTTGACAGCAATATGTTTGATGTGTTTTTGGGTAACACCGCGTGATAACTTTTTCTCGACCGACGTTTCGGAGATCGTTGCAGTCTCCATCTTCAGGGTAATGAATGTGATATATGTTATGTCTGCTTAGGTACTTCACCGTTGTACCATGTCGCCGGCAGTGTGTACGTGTGAGACAAAGAGTCCGTAATAACCCACTGCCGGCGACATACCGCTCCGGAATGCCCCCTGTGCCAAGCTATTTCGGGGAACCTAGCACGGACTCTTTGTCTCACACGTACACACTGCCGGCGACATGGTACAACGGTGAAGTACCTAAGCAGACACAACACATAACACATTCATTACCCTGAAGATGGAGACTGCAACGATCTCCGAAACGTCGGTTGAGAAGGAGTTATCACACGGTGTTACCTAAGAACACATCAAACATAAAATTTATTCGTAAAAAATTGTCATAAATAATGAAAAAGAAAATCAAGACAAAATATAAACTCACTAACTAACCATCACGCCGTCCCCCCGAAGGTGTGACAGAAATAATGGACTGCCCTACTTTTCATTTCATTATTTTGTTCATAACACCATCATTCGCACCGCATTCACTTCTTATATTTTCATTCGACACTCTATCATACACAGAGTATCCACACATTCGTCTAAGAGATCTCGTTTCTACTGCATTTTTTTTTCACAATCTAGAATAAGTATAGGTATATACCGGTTATAATTATAATACATTTAAAATAACTCATGTCAAAAATAGTGATTAAAGGAACTCATATCATAAATAGTGTTTAACCCATGTCATAAATAGTGTTAAAAAGAACTCATGTCATAAATAGTGTCAGGCAAATAACTCATGCCATAAATAGTGGGTTATCAGTAATGAGAGTCCTCTTACGATACTCCCATATTAAATAGTATAAATAAATATTTAAAAAATAAGCAGTACACAATGTAGTTCTAGTGCCAACCCTCTTGTATGGAAGTGAAAATTGGAGCTGACAAAAAAAAAGGAATAAGCAGGATAAACGCCGTACAAATGAAATCACTACGAAGAAAGTGCGGGAAAACGTTGTATGATAGAATACCGAACGATGAAATAAGAAATAAATGTAAGGCAGATGACTGCTTTATGGATAAAAACATGGTCAAATTAATCACACACTAAAAGGCGGCCACATTCGAAGTCGGAATGCATGTCGGTGCATGGTACGATGTATGAATGTAGAGGAAGCCCGAGAGGTATGCCCGGACAGAGCATTGTGGCGATCCGTCCTCTCTGCCTACCCCTCCAGGGAAATGGCGTGATAGTTAGTTAGTTAGTTAGTTAAAGAATATAATAACACATAAAAATAAAAACTCTCTCTAAAATGCATGATGGTTTATTAGTTAGTATGTGAAAAAAATATACATAAATTTACTATAATATTATTCCTTTATGGGCTAAAAAGGTAAATATTTCAGCAAGTTGAATAAATGTGTACCTCCATAATACTGGCTGTAATTAAAATACATATATTGTAACGGAAAACAAGAGACAAGCTTATTTCCGAGAACGTATTCATAAAATATGCAAAGTACCCGCAATCTTCGTTAAAAAGTCACAAAGGTACATTCTTAAATTGGTGAGACAACGGCACGCGAAAGCAAAGTAACCTTTTAGCCAAATAAATCTAGTTAGCCCATTATTTTTTGCCTTTTACGAGTAATTAATTCTAATTATTTTCTTAATGTTTTAAACGACATTGGATTGTCACGATCGCTATGGAAATTTCCACCCCGGTGCCCGAGCAAGCAATTTATTACGATAATATTATCACACAAAAGTACGTCTAGATTTAACAATTGATACAAATGGCCGTAATACACGCGACGGAGCTCGTGGGCGTAAAATAGTTGTCTTTAAGGTAGAATTTCTTGTCTTTATTGGTCCCATTACTTTTGATGGGTCCCTACATTCGAACGTACGCGGTCTTTAATTAGAGTTTCACGGTAGATAAATGTCACCAAACACCCACGTCTTGTAGTATGGAGAGAAATAAAATAAAAAAACGCTGGTTGTAACTGGGAAAGTTCATTAAAATGGCAACATTGATATAAAAATCTAATATCTTCTTCTTCTTCCTTATAGTAGACCTATGTGGTCTGTTCTTCAGAGTATTGCTCCTCCTGTGCGGTAGATTCCCTGCTAACCTTCCATCTTTTAGGAGATCTTCCACGAGGACGAGTCCCATGAGGCTGATTATGCAATGCAATATAGGGGAGTCTGGTGGTGTCCATTCTTTGAATATGACCGTACCTTTTTCTTTTTCGTCCCTTTTTCGCTGTCTGCTCCATATCTCTCTTATTCTGGTGTTCCTCACGCGATTTCTCAATGTCTTGCCTGCTATCGTCCTCAGTGTCTTCATTTCGGAAATCTAATATGAGTTTCGTATTTACCATTCGGTACACTTCATATAAAGTACTCGAAGGAGTGTAGAAGGTTGAAAAACATATTTAATTACGTTAATTTGACACATTTTAAAAAATAAATGGTTTCAGTGGAGACTTACGAGCATATCAAAATGCAAAAGTTTATAATTTAAATTATATTTTTGAAATTCTTATCTTACGATGAAATTGGTAATGAAAGAGGAAAATAAGAATTACTTTGGCCATAGGAAATATACTCTGTGTATGAAAGAATGTCGAATGAAAATATAAGAAGTGGATGTGGTGCGAATGATGGTGCTATGAACAAAATAATGAAAGGATCATTAATATTGTTTGCACACATGGAAAGAATGACTGAAGAAAGAATGGTAAAAAAATTATATGTTTACGATTGTAAACTAGAAATAGAGGAGGACCGAGGAAAACGTGGTATGATCAATTGAATCAAATATTGAATGTCGGCCACGTGAGATCGACGCGCGTGCATGACACGATGTATGAATGTTGAAGAATCGAGAGAACTTTGTCAGGAAATAAAAGTGTGGCAGTCCATTCTTTCTGCCTACTCCTTTGGAGAGACGGCCTGATGGTAAGTAAGTTAGTTATAACATTTAATGAGATGGACATACTTACTAACTAACTAATTAACTAACCATCACACCGTTTCCCCGTAGGGGTAGGCAGTGTGGATGAATAGCCATACTACTCTGTCCTGACATACCTCTTGAGATTCCTCTATATTCATTCATCGTAATATACACGATCGTCGATTTTTCCGGCTTCAAATGGCCGCTTTTTAGTTTGTGATTAATTTGGTCATGCCATGCTTTACTAGCTCTTCCACGGGTTCTCTTTTCACTCACACTGCTTAGAAATACTCATATAAGATATAATATAATACATTACTATGTGGTTCGTTGCACCGATAAGTTTGAAAAATGATTTCAAATCTTGTATTCTATAAGTCATGTTTTATAACAAGAAGGACGATTCGAGTTGCCGATTTGTTTTCATGTTCAGTGAAAAAGTACAAGTTGTTCAAACGAATTGCGAACTTCGTCTGTACGCGCGCCTTTGTGTCCTTCTTTTCATCCTGTTGTGGTTTCTAGTCACAGGAGCCGAGTTGAATAGCAAATTGACTCATCATCGTACCCCATGACTCGTCGTAAAGCGAATCCGGGCACACGAGCAGGTCATCCACGTCTAACTTTGGCGCCCCGTGTTAAATATGCCATTATTAAAAACAAACTGTTATTACATGTATTCTTATGCAATTTTTTTTCTAATGTTTATAAATAGTCTTTTGGTTTTATTGTTTCTAAAAACCTATTGTTTTTGATAAAAATGATTGAATTATTTTTTCACCTATATTCACCATGACTTTGTGTTGCGGATTCATTGAATAATATTTATTTTTTATCAATGAATTATCAATAAAAGCGAAAACGGCCGTTCACAATGGAGTTCTGGTCCCGACCCTAATGTATGGAAGCGAATCATGGAACTGGCAGAAGAAGGATGAGAGCAGAATAAATGCGGTAGAAATGAGGTCCCTAAGACGTATGTGTGGTAGAACGATATACGACAGAATCTCAAATGCTGATATAAGAAAGGAATGTAGAGCGGAAGAAGGTATTATGAACAAAATTATGAAAGGATCGCTGCGTTGGTTCGGACACATGGAACGCTTGGATTGAAAAATAATGGTTAAGAAAGTATACGTTAATGATGTAAATGGGGTACGGAGTCAAGGCAGACCGAGGAAAACATGGCATGATCAAATTAATCAAATTTTATCAATTGGTCATGTTTGAAAGCGGAGGAATCGATGTACGTGTATGAATGTGGAGGAATCTAGAGAGGTATGCCAGGATAGAGTAGTGTGGGGGTCCATTCTCTCTGCCTACCCCTGCGGGGAAACGGCGTGTTGGTTTGTTTGTTTGTTTGTTTATATTTGTTTCATTGTAAAGAACACTTTATTAAAAATAAAATAAAATTAACATTAACAGGTTTTAGACGCAGAAGCCTTTCATCATTGTAGTTAATTATTGTATATACAAAATAAATATTCAAACAAAAATTTTAACGAATGAAGTCTGTCATAATAATGAAAAACATCTGTCAGATCATGTAAACAATTTTATAATATTTTAAATCTGTATGTATCTTTATAATATGTATCACTGAAGGGACTGGTTGTCCGAAACATGTCTATGTAATTTATTTTTTAATGTTAGTGTTGTATAAACAAAGTATAAAAAAAGAAAAAGAGAGTTATGATATATTTTAATTTCCATCAAAACTGACCTCATTCATGAAAAAATTGTTTAAATATTCAATTTGTATATTTTTCACAATAATTAACTATACTCATGAATGGCTTCTGTGTCTGGAACATGTTTGTGTAAATTTAATTAATTTTTTTAATACAGTGTTGTTTATAAAGAAAAACTGAAAATTTTATTGGTTATATATTTTTTTTTGTTATGTTATTAAATTTCAATCACTGATAACATTTTACTTTGATCAGTTTTGATGTTATTCGTATATTCGTCCAAAACAAGTATAAATTTGCAAAAATACATATCCTTTGGGTTTTTTTTTAATCAAAACTAGACGTTGGTTAAAATTGATTAGTAGGCAAAACTTTTTCTTTTAGACCTTTGGTCTGTTCCTGAAATCAGTCTAGTCATTCTTCGTAGGCGTTCTCCAGCCATCTCTCCATCTATTGGTGGTCTTCCGGGGGGTCGGTAGCCGGCAGGAATATGATGCGCCACAGCGTGTGGGATTCTGGTGGGATCCATCCTCTGCACGTGCGCATCCCAGTACATTTCGCAGCCAGGACAACTACCTTCTGCCAACTCCTCGCCGCCCCTCTGTCTTGCGCATTATTATTAACTGAAGAACATTATATTTTTTCATACATGACCTAAATATGAGACATTTCTAACCATTTACACTCGACAACAGCTCAATTGACTCCGATTCTCTGAAGAACATCTGTATCATTGACCTTATTGGTCCACGGTATACGGAGAATTCTGCATAAGTTTTCACAAATTGGGTAAAAAATGCATGAATAAGAAAATACGGATTAGCCAAGTAAACCTGCGATGTATCCGGGACTGTTCAGGCGGTATGACTTCACGCCCAACATAACGGATGACAGATCCTTTGTGAAGTGTCAACGCTTTCCCCAAACGAATAATCAATGACTCTTCAACAACCTCTATGCGAAACTTAATGAGTTTTTCGCTCAAAGGGAATCTGGAATCCAGGAAATTATTTCTATTAGAGTTTCGGTGAAAATCTTTTGCGTTGGTAATTAGAGATAGGAGTGCGATTGTAGCCCGCTACAAACAGCATTAACACATTGTATGGGGGTGCTTCGCTATGGTAGTGAAACATTATTTTTGGTTCTTGAACTCTCTTGGCAGAAGTGTATAATGATATATATTATATAAATTTATCAAATATTTTTTTTCCTGTTTATTCTTCTCCCAGAAGAACGATCTGCTAATACTGTTAGGAAGTAATTAATACTTTAAAACAAATATTTTTAATAATTTTCTATAATTTATGATATTAGCAAACGAAAGTCACATATTAGAGACTTTTTTAATTTTCATAGGGACTTAGAGGAGTCCCACCGCTTTCACGAAGCTGTTATAGGCGGACGTCGCTATTTGTCAGCTTTGCTCTATCAATCCCTAGGCCCGCCCCTCATACATGCGGAAGCCAACGATATGCATGCGGAGTTGGAAAACAGAGTTCAAAAAGACCTACGAGCTGCAGCTTCCTTGCGAACATTCCTAAAGTCCAAGCTTCTATCTAGAAACACCAAGCTGCGTATTTATAACACCATCATCAAGCCAGTGGTGACATATGGTTCTGAGTCATGAATATAACACAAGAACACCAAAGTATCTACTGGTATGAGAATAGAATACTTAGAATTATCCTGGGACCCAGACCCGGTGTTGAAGCGGGAACTTAGAGGCATCGGATCAACCAAGAGATCCGTACGATGACCCAGCAGCCCCTTATAACGAGCACCGTGAGAGCCGGTCGCCTAGCATGGATTGGGGACGTATGCCGAGCCGAAGGGACCAAAGCAATCAAGACCCTGTACGCGTCTAGACCGACTGGAGTGAGACCTCTGGGAAAGCCTACATAATAATATTAATATTAATAATAAATACTAGTCAATTAGTTATCGACCACTGCAATGTCTTGAGCACATAAAGGAAAAGTATATTTGTACAAATATAAACCTTTTTCTACTTTTTTTTTAACCTTTTTGTCTTCACTGCTGAATACAGGCCTATTTTATTTTCCAAATTCGTTTGTGTTTTGTCCCTTTCGGATTCTGATCATCCCAGCTATTCAGGCAATATCATTTTAGGTGGCCTTCCGACAGACTTTTTTTCTTTGTCCAAAGCTACAATATTTACTGTTTGTCCTGCCCATTGCCACATTAATTTATCTGTATGATCAACGATTAAAATATTATTATTAACAAAATAATTGATCTATTACAGAATCGGCAATTTATAGATTTAAATTTTTATTAAAAATGAGTATATTTTTTACACTAAAATCATTTGTGTGAAATTTTATCGCAAAATTACTATTTACGATATTTAATTGCGAAAATAATACATACTTCAAATTTCTAGCATCATCCGATGCACATAAATTTTTACGTTTCCCGTTCATAATTTGTTAATTAATAATAAATTAAACGTCTACCTTTTCCGTACACTAACAGTAATTAAATGCGTTACATTCGGGTAATTAGTTCTTGTAGGATAAGATATATATTCTTGACGTTAATTATTTTTTGAGATTTTTTATGCGTGTTTTTTATACACTTTATATAGTTTTTAAAAATTCTATTATATAAACACAACAGTTATAACACATTAATATAATAGATTTAAAGGCGGAACACACAAAAACTCAAAACCCTTAACCCTTAACGTACCGTGTTCAAAACAAAACGCTCGCTCCCATGTGGTAAGTTCAGTTTACCGCTAACTTTATCTAAATATCAAGCATATGACTAGATGAATCAAAATTTAATTTATGTCATCTTGTAGGGAATTTCATTAGAAATAGATCGATATCTATAACATACATGGATTATTTGAAAAACATATCATTATTAATTTTTTTCTGGAACCATGCGATTTCTGATATGGAATGCGTCACGGCATACGATCGACTAAAATCAGGTCTAAACAAGCGCCGCGCGGCGCGGCCCACTAAAGGCACCTAGGCAAAATGTATAGTACGTTCAAGACAACGAGTACGTATTAATATTTGTCCCTTTTGGTAAAGTGTTAATATTTTCACAGTTCTGATATTATTAAGTTGCGTCCTGCGTTTCCGTCCACAGTGGTATTATTACGTACATATTGAAAAGGTCAAAGATATAATTTATAATACGTTCAAAACAGCGAGTAAGTATTTGTCACTTTTGATAAAGTTGTAAATATTAGCAAAACAAATTCTACCTTAACACGAATGAAGGTGAGGGCAGTCTTAGAAAATTTTTTTTTTGGGATGAAGGAAGTAATTTTTTGCTTTTTTTTTTATTACGAAATATTGAGAACACTTCAATGGAGGATTACAATTTTTTTTTATAATATTAGGGTCCATAGGTTTTAAGAAAATCAACTTTAAATTGGCAGTGGAAACTCAATTAACCACATGGCAACGCGACGGTTAAAAACGTAACCGAACGTATACCGCTTAAACACTTTCGTATTAATACCATTTCTCAAACCATTTAGTAGAGCGAAACATTTGAAATCTATTAAAAAACTGTGTAAAATAGCATATAATATTTTGTAATAGGTTAACAAACTAAAAAGGGATTAATTAAATATTCAGATACTTATCAATGAAGGTTCCTTGAGGCCCTATGCACTATGGAGGTGTGACAGGACAAAAAGAAGAATAATAATTAAATCAGTTTATTTTCTTAAAATATATTACAAACAAAAAAATGTGTAAGGCATATTTTGAGAACAGGTAAAATACTAACTTACTAAATAACTAACCATCACTCCATTTCCCCTGAGGGGTACGCAGAGAGGATGGATCGCTACAATGCTCTGTCCTATCATACCTCTCGGGCATCCTCTACATTTATACATCGTACCATGCACGCACGCCGATTATTCCGACTTCGAATGTGACCGCCTTTTAGTAATTGATTTATTTGGTCATGCCATGTTTTCCTCGGTCGTCCTCGGCTTCTTTTTCCACTCACGCTGCTTGTGTACAACTTTTTAACCATTCTACTATCATCCATTCGTTCCATATGTGCAAACCATCTCAGGGATTTTTTAAAAATTTTATCCACGATGCCTTACATTTCTTTCTTATTTCATCGTTCGGTATTCTATCATGCAACGTTTTCCCGCACATTCTTCTTAGTGATCTAATTTCTACGGCGTTTATCCTGCTTTCATCCTTCTTTAACCAGCTCCAAGCTTCACTTCCATACATGAGGGTTGGCACTAGAACTCCATTGTGTACCATCTTTGCCCGCAGGTAAAATACAAGTATATCATATAATGCTAGATGCATGCGAGATGGTTCGAGGAATAATATATACTCCATAAAGTTAAGAATCTTTATCTTCTTAACGTACTTTCACGAAAATGAAAGGCGTCGAACTCCGAAGCGATCGTGTTCAGCAGTTTGATTGCTCTTCCCACCGGCATCGCCAGAGGCAAGTTAGTTTTGTATTTTAGGAGATAAAATAGACTGTGTTGACGCTGTCGATAACCACCCGGAACATAAACATAAATACCTTCCAAGATAACGGAAATCTTACAGAATCCTCTGATAATTGTTATATGTATGAGATATATTGTAAAATTAGTACTAATTCAAAATTCTAAGGAACTTGGATAAATCCATCTTATTCGTCTTCGTGTTTCAATGGAATACGTTTTAAAGGTCTTTAAATACCGAAGATGGAGTCTGCAATGATTTCCAAAAGTCAGATGGACGTACCAATTACTGTTTTTTTTATTTAAAGTGATAACTTGGGCATGTATAAAGCGTACTTATCGATATTAAAAATAATAAACTTTTTTTTAATGTTGTGGTCGGATCAGTAGTTCCAAAGAATCAACTGAATAATCAATATGGGTTTATGAAAAAAAATACTGTACCTATCATATTGGACTGAATATGAATCCATTATCATGTGATATAAAGTTTCACGTGCGAAATACTTAAAATAATCTTGATTATATATTTTATATTTATGTGTTTAAGGAGTAGTAAGGTTACCCATTTGAGATCTTAATTACATATTGCAAGTAATAAACATAACTCTTTCAAGTAATAGACAATGGTAGCAAATTAAGTTCTGACAGTCTAAGGACGCCATTAATATTCTAATGTCTAGTTAATTACACCCAGTGAAAAATTTAATACGAAATATTTTAATTTATTTGTCTTTCATTTATTTTAAAAACACTTAAGGATGATATATGGTATAGCAAATTTTTATATCAATTTATAATTAGACTTCAATTTGGGATATAATTTTTTTTTAAAATTAAAAATACAATAACACTAGTAAGAACCCACCACCAGAAAAATCCACCAGAGAAGGCAACGGGAAACCACTCTGGTCACCTTTTCCCAGGAATCACTATGGCAAATTTTGCTGTAATGATCGCCAACGTTGGGGGGACCTGACACGGCACCGAAAGAAGAAGAAAGAATTAGAACCCGTGAAAAATTCATGAAAGTAAAGTTTTTTACTCTTTGAATCTTGTCTATACAATCGTAATCAGCGATATATTTATATTTTAATGTGAATATATTTTTTCAAACGTGTAGAAAATGAAGCAAATAAAGCTTATTTTCTGACTGTCATAAAACAAAATAATTTCAAAATAACGTTAGATCATGCGCACTAATAATCAGGCATGCGCGATACACATTCGAAATATTTCTCTGTCGCTTGTTCACAGGCATGCGCAAAATAACCCTCGAAGAATTTTTCTCATACTCTCTTGTATTCAAAATATTTTCGATCTCTTTTTTTGATGACATGCGGGTTTGCTTAGATTTAGTATACATTACTTAGTGCAAAACATTAGAGCAATTTTCACATGAAAATGTAATCAAATGAATAAATAATCACGGTAATGCAAATGTAAAATGAGAAACGTTCCTTCATTTGTTATGAATATAGGAAGAAGAACCATATACATATGTATCGGAGAGTAAATATCCTTTAACGATAGCGTGATCGTCCACCCCGTCAAAACAAACAAAGAACTCCATTTCAATCGCAAATATTTGCTCGTTCTAAGGCGCACTTCATTATTTTAATGTAAACATTTCAACAATTAATCAGGTCAGGCTGCATTCTGAAACGAGTTTTCCTATGCTCCTGGAGTCTATATATAGTACTCGTATCCTTTACCCCTAACCTTTGGGAATATAACTAAACGGAATGAAATTAAAAATGAAATAATTTGTAATACATGTTTTTTTAAATATTATTTTTCCATTTAAAAAAAAAGTTTTTGTTCGGTTACCTTTGTAAACGCTGACGAAACCGGTAATAAAAAAAAAGAAAATAAACAAAACATTTCTTCTATGTTCACCATACTTTGTGTTGTAGATGTTTTATTAATCTTTTTCTTTTTTATTTACTTTGTATATACAACACTATTGAAATTCCATATCAGATATATTTCGGATAACCAGTCCTTCCAGTGAAATATATTATAAAGATACATCTTTAAAATATTATAAAATTGTTTTCAAATATGATAAAATTTTGACAGATGTTTAAAATCTTTATAACAACTGTTAAAATTTATCATATTTGTAAACAATTTTATAATATTTCAAATATGTATCTTTATAATATGTATCACTGAAGAAGGACTGGTTGTCCGAAACATGTCTGATATGTAATTTTAATAATGTTGTATATAAAAAGTATACAAAAAAAGAAAAAGACAAATTAAAAAAAACATCTTCATTATTATAATCCATGGATGCCATTGTAATAATAAAGCACAATAACTTTTTAGTTAATAAAATAAAGCTATAAAATTTCTCAATTGAAATTAATAATTAATATTCCCACATTAAACTTTTTTCTGGGAGCATTTAAAGAAGCTATAGTGAAATAATTTTCATACAAGATATGTAGGGTATTGTCATTCAATATAAATATATATTATATCTAATACATATGTTATATAAAAAACACACATTTAATTCGTGGCAGAGTGGTAAGAGATATGACTACCATGCCGAAGGTCCGGGGTTCGATTCCCGGCGATGGCAGTATGATTGTCACACTGCCTTTGGTCTGGTGTAGAATTCACGTGATAATAAAATGGCGATAGATGAGCCACCATTCACATGTCACGAGAATCAATATAATAACACAAAAAAACCTATTGTAAACAAGGTGTTCCATACGAAGATGATACTCCCAGTGATAGGAGTGTGATTATCACTGTCTTTGGTCTGTTGTAGAATTCACGTGATAATAAAAAGGCGATATATGAGTTACCTTTTACATATATCACGAGAATCAATGTAATAATAGCTAAAAATAAAGTGTACACAGTAATTGGGTTCAAAAGACATGTTGCATACATAAAAAAATACGAGTTTCTATGAAGTTGATCGGATATTTGACAAAATAATTGAAGCTGGCAGCCAGAAGTTGGCAGTGAGCTACCGAAACTGGTAGAAGCCAAGCCGAAACATGAGTGGAATAAAACTTAATACATAATAGAAAGAATTTTTTAATAAATTTTAATATTATTTTCATTTTCATCATTTAAAATACGAGTAATTGACAATGAAAAAACAATTTTAAAAATATGTCGATTTTAAAAGATGGCGACTATAACAGCCTAACATTAATTTGTTATCTTGGCCTTTCTATGTTTTCCTGGTCTCTCCTTGCCTATATAATGTTAAATTCATCTAGAAAATAAATTGTGGATACAACAAACAAATTATTCAAATTAAACGTAAATTTAATTTTGCGAACATTGTTTTTTACTAATTCTAAAATTTATTTTAAGCAAGCCGAAAATACAGCAAATAAATTTTCCTCGTGTAGCTAACATTGAACGCTTTAAATCTATTACTCTCCTAGAACAGTGAATTTAAATAAGTCGAAAGCGCAAATTTATATTCACAAACAAGCGTATGAAACAGCAACTCGAAAAAGGCGTTGAAACATTTTGCCTCAATTTGCGAAGGCGTTGACAAAAGATAAATAGCTCGTGTCCGCCGTGTACCAAATGCATTAGTGAGGGAACGAAAGAATTATATCCATTATTATGGAGTAAAGAGTAAATTATAATTACTATTATTTATATTTTTTTTAATGTATACATATCTCGTACTTGTATACGAATACTGGATTTCACCCATTGCGGGTTATCAATTCATGATTTAATTGTATCTCAATAGAGACGAAGAATACTAACTTCTAACAAGCCGGGGTAGCCTTTCACATTGTGTTAAAAATATGTTCTGCTTAATGCTTAATAAACTTAAATCTCCATAGATGGCGTTAGTATGTAGATTATATATAGATTAATCTTAGAGATTAACAAATATAATCAAAATCTTCATATAATAGATGGCGCATTGAAACTGACATGCGAAATCGTGTGTAGGACTTTAACATATATACAACTTCCAAAAAATTGTCAGACATGGTCATAAAGAAAGGTGGAATGGGGAATGTTGTAATTACATAAAGCGTGCGCTAAACCCAACCAATGACAGGTCATAAGTCCTGTAAACACCTTGATCAACCATATTCAGTTTCCAATTTGCATCTTCGTCTCTAATGAGATAAAATTAAATTATTATTTATTTTTATTTTATTTATTTATTTAGACATACAATAGTAAAACTGTATTCCCATGAGTATAATACTAATTATGGGACAAAATGACAATTGACATATTTAATAATTACAAACAGATACACAACAATTGTAATATTTTCAATTAATATCGAAACACAGGCATAGAATGTCATCGCAAACAAAAACCTATCCAAAAAAGCTAAGATGGCAGTGCATAATGGTGTTCTTATGCCGACCCTTATGTATGGAAGTGAAGCATGAAACTGGCAAAAGACTGATGAAAGTAGAATAAATGTAGTAGAAATGAGATCTCTAAGACGAATGTGTAGCAAATCCGTATATGATAGAGTGACAAATGCAAGTATAAGAAGTAAATGTGGTGCGAATGAACGTATTGTGAAAAAAAAGGGAAAGGTTCATTAAGATGGTTTGGACACATGGAAAGAATAAGTGAATACAGAATGGTAAAGAAGGTATATGTAAACGGCGTGAACGGAGCTAGAAACAGAGGAAGGCCGTGGAAAACGCGGCACGATCAAATCAATCAAATATTAAATGTCGGTCACGTGAGGAGTCAGAGAAATCGACGAGTGTGCATGATAAGATGTACGAGTATGAATGTAGAGTAATCTAGAAAAGTATGCCAGGACAGAACAGTGTGGCGTTCCATTCTTTGTGCCTACCCCTCCGGGGAGACGGCGTGATGGTTAGTTAGTTAGATAGTCAGACATAGAAATGAAAACATCTTACAAAATTTACAGAAATACAGACACATTTAGGAAATATCTGACACATACATAGAAACTTAAAACATCTTACACATTCAATGGAATTACAAAAACATTCAGGAAACATCAAAACACACACATATAAACATAACATAATACAAGATTTACGAAATTACAGAAATATTCAGAAAATATCAAAAGCACAGTCTTAGAAACTAAAACAATCCAAAATTTATGAAACTACAAAAATTCTTCAGGAAATATCGAAGCATAGACTTAGAAACTAAAATATCTTACAGTATTAACTAAATTACAAAACCATTAAAGGGTTAATTATTATTAAAGAGTAAATTATTATGGCAGTGCACAATGGTGTTCTTGTACCGACCCTTATGTGTGGAAGCGAAGCATGGAACTGGCAAAAGAAGGATGAACGTAGAATAAATGCAGTAGAAATGAGATCTCTTAGACGAACGTGTGAATATTCTGTGTATAATAGTGTCGAATGAATATATAGGAAGTGAATGCGGTGCGAATGATGGTGTTATGAACAAAATAATCAAAGGATCATTAAGATGGTTTGGACATATGGAAAGAATGAATGAAGAAAGAATGGTAAAAAAAATATATGTTAACGATGTAAATGGAACCAGAAATAGAGGAAGACCGAGGAAAACGTGACACGATCAAATAAATCAAATATTGAATGTCGGCCATGTGAGGAGTCCGAGAAAGTGCATGACACGAAGTATGAATGTTGAGGAAGCGAGAGAAATATGTCAGGAAAGAAAAGTGTGGCAGTCCATTTGTTTCTGTCTACCCCTTCGGGGAGACGGCGTGATAGTTAGTTAGTTGGAGTAAAGATATAATAACCAGACTATTCATTATCTTTTTCATAACCTTTGCCGAAAATTAAATGTATTACCCATATATTTTATCTGCCTTTGTTCTCTGAAATTTGTTTGTTATTCCAGAATAAGGGAAAAGTTATGATGTTTAGGTTTCATGAATTTACATAAAGAGCTACGGTTGTTTCAGTAATATTAAGAAAATATTTTTTGAAATATTGCAGATGAGGCGTATAGAGTGATAAACGTCTTTGATGATACAAGTTTTCAACTTATTTAGATGTTATGTTTACTAAACACTAACTTCGTTATGAATCATATTTATCATATAGTTATATAAAACGCCAAGTTATAAAATAAACCTAATTTAATTAAAAATAGTATTTTTTTTCGTAATTTATAATAATCGTTTCACTCCCGCCGGAGCTTCGTCAGAGTAACAAAAAACAATCTGGGTTGAAATGAAATGTATTTAAATGGTATCACGTTGACCAATCGTATTTATTCATTTCAGTAACGAAAAATAAAACTTATTAAATATTTGTTTTTATTTCATTAAGTTCGATAAATACGATTTTTATGAATTGAAGAGCCGTTTTTTTCTCAACACGTTTCAAAGTTTTAATACTTTCATCATCGGGGGTTTAATATTGTTCTCTCGATGATAAATGTAACCTTCAACACACGTCCAAAAAAAAACGAAAAAAAATTGTTTCCCAGAAGTTTCATTAAATTTTATTGAAATGACATCTTTCGACATGCTAAGGTATTATCAAATATATCGAGAATCAAGAGTATTGTTTTTATACCAGGGTAAAAGTTTTTATATAATACATTTTTTGAATATATGAGAAATTCGTCCGTACGGAATTTCACAGTGTTAATAGATTAACTAAATATCATTCATAAAACGGTTGTATATTATAAAACATCCGTTTTCTAGGAGCTTTATTACATCTTAGATGGAATGACATGTTTCGTCTTTCTAAGACATTATAGTTTGATAATGCCTTAAAAGGGCGGAACATGTCATTTCATCTAAATATATTGAACCTCCTACAAGACAGACGTTTTTTTTCATATTAATTATTTAATATGAAGTTTTACATAACTGTTCAAGAAACAATTAAAAGTATATCTTTTGTAATAGATTTTATTCAATCACAAAGTCATTATTATACGTCAATCACAACAACTTGCTTTTTCTATGTAATGAAAATTTACATACGGGCTAAAGTTTGAACATTGTGAGCTTAAATTATAGAATTACTCGTCCAAATTGTGTGTAGATTGTAGCGTTGCAGTTGTGCCGCTGTTGCGTTGTTGTCTGGGCGGGTTGTGGTGGATACGTCTCGTAGGAACTAACTTTAACCATGAAAGTTAACGGATTATTTGTACTGTCGGAACGAATCGTTAGTATATTTTGAATTCAGCTGACTTCACATTCGTTATACATAGTGTTGGTACACAAACTACGAGCTGTTTCGTGCAAAATGGTCGGAGAAGTTAATTTTTAAACAGAAGCTTGGTGATTTAATTAAATATTTGGTTATATAAAACTATCAACCCTCTGATTCGTCATTAAAAATAAGATTAAAATTAGGCCAAAATAGGAACATGATTGTGATATGTGAAAAAAATAGTATAAAATATTACTGTCTATTATTATTAACCAAGGAAGATTATGTACTTTCAGCATACCCATGGGAAACGCTCAGACGGTGGCCAGAGGAAACGCTTTAGGGACTCCCTTAAAGGAAACCTACAAAAGAGTGGCATCGACTGTGATTGCTGGGAAAAGACTGCAGAGGACAGACCTTGGTGGAGAACAGCAGTATATAAAGGCACACAAGACTTTGAAGCACAGCGCAGAGACGAAGTCGCAGAGAGGAGAAGGAGGAGAAAGGAGAGACCACTGGGAGACGATGACGGCCCCATTACAAGCGCCTTTTTCCTGCCCCAGATGCCCCATAATATGTGGGTCCAGGATCGGGCTATTTAGTCACATGCAGACCCACAACCGTGAAGGAAAGTCTTCTTCGGACACGAGGGACAGCCGATGATGATGATTATTAATTTCTCAAAGATGGATTGTATCTCTTAAAGAAAGAAATATCTTGTGTTTATTTACTTCGGTGACTTCGAGAATATAATAAAACATGGTTTTTAACAGTTTACATTTCCGTAACAAATAAACAATGGAATTCCACAATGTTAACGTCTTAAGTTTGGATAAAGCTGATACGTTAAAAATATTATCCACATGACTAAATTAAGAAACATTAAGCAACGTTCACAGCGAGCAAACAAGGAAAACAAAAGAAAATGGTGGAAAACAAAAAGGTGCAATAATATTGTTTGTACTTTGTGTCAGATATTAAACAGCGGCATCTTTAAAGGATGTGAGAAACAAATAAAGAAATATTCTTAAGTAACGCAAGCGCCCTGTTTGTGTCTGAGATGTTTATTTTTAGTATTAACAATACAAGTAAATTTTGTTAAACATTTTTTATTAAAGCGAAACGTAGAAATTTACATACATTCTAGCGCGTAGCATTAGTGAATAAATTTCGCACGCATTAAAATGTCGGGATACGTAAAATCGCGATGTGCGATAAAAGCTTAAATTATGTAGACACGTGGGAATTTGGGCACGTAACGTGTAATATTTTAAACGTCCTACCCACGAGTACGTTATGCGAAATTCTTACTCATTTTTGTATGTACTCCCAATTTGAGTACTTCTGTTTGAGTACATTTAACCCCTGAAAAGCAAAGTTACAACGAAGTCATGTAGAGTTAAATTTAAGCTTACTTCAATTTTACATAACAATTAATGCAGTGTACTTGTTTAATAAACCAAGTTTTAAATAAAACTTTGGTGATAATTACAGATTCGTATATTTTGTTTGTTCTGATTTCTGTAATACATAAACAAACAGAATGAATAATCAAAAGTACATAAAAAGCTTTGACTTAAACAAAATCAAAAGTTTAATACACAACATTTCAAATTTAAAAATTATGTGCGTTCTTAGTCTTATCACGAAATGCTTACATATATCTAAAAATACTAATTTAATAAATCCCAATGAAAACGTATATATTTTTTTGTTTTATTATTAATAATGGGAATGACATGTTTTGCCTTGCTAATGCATTAGTAAATATAATTTATGGTATAAAAATAAAAACTCTAGAAAACGCTTTTTTCATTTATAGTAAATACATTATTAAATACGGTGTTTTATATATTTGTTCAAGAAATAATATTTATGTGTTTCGTATTTTTATTTTAATTTAATTTTTTTTTAAATTTTATTAAAAAAGACTAACATCAAGGATTTATACCAATGATATTAGAATTTATTTTGCAATATTCAATGTGAGCAGAAATGGTTCATTATTATGAAAAAGGAATCTGGTTGTGTCCAGGCTTGAACCTATGTCCTCTGGATCAGGAGCCAAGCGTTCTACCCCCTAGAACACCACCCGGTTGGAATAATGTGTTATAAATAATCTAGATTGATAAAAAAATAATAGACAATACTTATGCGTGTTTGTGAACAAAAAATTCAACTCTTTATTACTATTTCTTGACAATAATTAATCAATTAGATAAAAAAAGGGTTATTAAAAAAAAATACGTTATTCGAAATATAATGGTAAAAGTTTATTGCAACTAATGAAGATGGCGACGAGCTGCCGAAACCGGTCGAAGACGCAAACATTAATGAATTTTGACTAAATATACATTAAAAAAAGAGCTTTGAATTCACTGAATCCAACAATATATTTTTAAAGTATAATACGTAAAAATTAATTATATCATTTATATATTATAATTAGATCTGTTATTATGAAAAACTGTGTTGTTTTTTGTTAAAGGAAAGTTAAGATTTTCGTCATTGTGGGTTAAAGAGAATACATTTTAAGGTAAAGTCACCAGCAAACAAATTTGTAATTTTTTATGGCTGAAATAAAGTCAACAAGACAAAACCTTGCACAGAGAATAAAGTCAGAGCAATGTCTATGGAAAACGTGCTAGTGTATTCATTGCGATAATAAACGGTGAGGAACTTGTTTTTTTTATATACTGAAAGATAACGTTTTTGTGAAGTTGCTTTGGAGGCATTTAAAAATGAACAAAGACACATTTATTGCTTTAAGTCATAACTATTCTAATAAAATGAATGGAAAGCCTTTGTTTTAAAATTATCAAAAGTTCACGGAATATACATTTATCAGATATTTTTCTTTATTTTCTCGATGAAAAAAATGATGTAAAAAATTGTTAGATGTTAATTTTTTGTTATAATTGAGTATCTACGCTCTTTGCTTCGCTAGTTTCAATGTAAGGGATTATTTTGCAGTACATATTGTAATATTTTTGCTGGTTACTGGAATGCAACTCGGGCTTTTAGTGTGGTAGTTTTCCGTTGCTTTCCACATTTATATACAGCAGGTTGTTTGAACCAAATGGATGGCACCAAACAAACTTAAACTAAATCCATCCAAAACGGAATTTCTCTGGACTTCTTCCGCAAAGTGTCAACATCTTATCGATCATTCCTCAATTTCAACAGTTGACAATGATATCGTTCCCAAAAACTCCACAAAACTTCTTGGTGTTTATCTTGACGCAAATCTGTCCCAAAATCCCAAATTAATAACACGGTCAGCTCTAGTTTCGGAGTATTCCTCATGACACTTTCAAAACTCTTGTAAATTCTTTCGTTGTGTCACGACTTGATTATTATAATGGAATTTATGCAAACATTTCAAAACAACAAATAAACAAACTTCAATCTGCATTCAATGCAGCAGCAAGACTCATTAAAGCCATTCCAAAAGAGTACCATATAACACAACATCTCAAAGAACTTCACTGGCTTAAAAGTCCAGAAAGAATCCAGTATAAACTCTGCTGGACAGTCTTTAAAGCGCTACATGGAATGGCACCAAGTTTATATATCTGAACTCTGTATAACGGACAGCCTAAATACAAGGAAATCCACACTTTCGGCGAACTCCTCGGCAATAGGAAGATTAGTTGAGCCGAAGCGTTGCCCTAGTACAAATTTCGGAGATCGAGGGTTCACGGTAGCCGGTCCATCGGCTTGGAACAATATCCCTTCACACCTCAAATGCATAAATGATCCGACAGATTTCAGATACAAACTGAAAACCCATCTTTTTATATTTCATACCCAATTTAAACATTTATATTTTTGTACTACTTTCTAACCGATTGCGATCGCGAAAATCAGATGCAGCGTTCACATTTAGATTTTTAGATTTAAAACACGTCTTGAGATGATTACATCACAAAAACGGTGCTTGTATTTAATTTTTTTAACTGTTAATCAATAAAGTGTATTTTTCGTAATTATAAAACACACATTGAGACTATTTTAGAGCATTTTTTAACTCACGTATCATGGATATGTACTTAAAATGGTTGACAAATATAAAAGCGTGCGTGAAAATATGCGAGCAAACAAAAAATCGTAATATATTTCCAGATTTATTGCGGATTCCTTAAGCACCGTAAACGTGCCTTAGTCCGCGATGTATAACATCAATAAATTAATTTTAATTACAGGATGTTCACTAAGTACACTGAATAAAAAGAGGTACATTAAGGTAAAAAATATTCGAAACAAGTTAGCGTTTGCGGTAGAGTAAATTTCACTTAAAATGACTAGTCATTGAGAATACGAACGAGCGAGTTATTTTTTGTTACAAAGCATCAAGAGGAATTTATGTTAAATATGCTATGCAGCTGAAATAAATTTGCCCTTTCGTTAAAGGGTGAACGTAATGACTGCTTTGAAAGCCAAGGTCACGCGAAGAATTCACATGGTCACAAATTTTGTACGGTCACGAATTTGGATAGTCTCAAACACGAGCGTCCCGTGGGAATGTTTTATTAAAACTCCACCCGGAGTTTGTTCACCCCCATAAGAATAATTGCTTATTTTTACCGGTACATAATGTTACATTTTTATAACATATTATATAATTAATGAGAATATTTTTTTTTTATTAAGAATTTTTCTATGTTTATTAATCAATTATATAGTATAATCAATTATAAACAATTATATAGCAAAAATATCTTTATCTGCTCACATTTATTATTTTTCTTCTTTATCTTCTGCTATTGCCTTCTTCTTCTCTGGTTTCAATCCTGGGATTGGTTTGCAGCAATTTCCTCCATTATTCTCTTCCATTTTTCCCTGTCTTGTGCGGCTCTTTTGAGATCTGCATATGATGAGCAGCGTACGTCCACCAACAGGTCCTCCAGGTACTCTCGGCGTGGGCGTCCCCTAGAGTTTGTCCCCTCGATCATACCCTCCATTATGGCATGCAAGAGACCTTCTTGACGTATTACATGGCCGATCCATCTTGCACGCCTTTCGGACAAGGTCCTGAGCAGGTGCCTTCCTCCTTCGATTCCTTGAAGAACTTCCTCATTCGTGATGTGGTCTCTCCAGGAAATTCCAAAGAGTCTTCTATAGGACCACATCTCAAAAGCCTCTAGTCTCCGCTTATCCCTTTCGGATAGGCACCATGTCTCGCAGCCGTACATCAAGACACTCCATACATAGGTCTATTGCCTTATTTTGTTTAATTTCTTAATTGTTACCGAATCTTCATTCCGGGGTAAGACCGCTAGAAGAACCTAGACAGGGCCTTATGGATAATATTCTGGCTGATATGGCTATGTTGGGCGAATCGCAATCCTGGGAGAAATGCGCAGGATCGAGAAGCTTGGAGGAAAATCATCGAGGAGGATAAAACTTTTCATGAGTTGTATGGCCATAGGAAGTAAGTAAAACAACAACATGTTTACTAAGTAATGAATTTGCTAAGTAAGTAGGACGGTCTTAAATAAATATGCCAAAAATGAATGCGATCTGTTTACCAGTTTGTTAACAGCAGCTGATTGAATCTGTTCAGAAGTGCGTCACGATTTTTACAATAAATAAAAATATTGGACAAAAAGTGTGTCTTAAATTTTGTGTTTCCAACACAATTTCGTATAAGGAGTCATTGCAAATGTTGGATTTGGTGAAATGGCTCATGGTGAATAAGTTTTATCAAAAACTTATTCACCATGATTACTACAAAGCATTTTCAGATCATAGGGAAACCGTCGAAGATTTGCCGTGTTCTGGAAGACAGTCAACCTCTAACATTGAAAAAGTAAAAAAAAAAAGTGTGCTAAAATATCGTCATGTGTGTGTTAGAGAGGTAGCATCAGATCAAAACATTTCTCGTGAGTCTATTAGTTTGATTATGGTGGAAAATTTGGAAATGAGACTCAACTCAACTCAACTCGTTCCGAAGCAGTTGAATTTTCTTCAAAAACAGTACAGAGAACAAATCTCCTTGGACATTCTTGATGGTGCTAATTCTGATTCAACATTCTTAGCACGCATCATAACTGGCCTATAAAACGTGGGTTTATTAGTCTGACATGCAAACCTGTCACCAATCATGGGAACGGATGGAGAAAAACAAGCCGAAACCGAAAAAAAACCCAAAGTTGCTCAAATAGCATAAGTGTTGCACATCGTTTTATTCGATATTCGCTTTGTGGTTCATCATTTATTCATTTCAAGGAACAAACGTTCAATAAAATATACTATTTGGTTGTATTAAGGCGTTTGCGTGAAAAAATCCGTCATAAACGGCCGCAATTACGAAAAGATAATTCATAGATTTTGCACGACGATAATGCCCCATCGTGCAGAGCCATAATTTTGAACAAACTTAAGGCCAAAAACGCGATAAATACCATTGATCAACCACCATATTCAAGGATTTGGCTCTTTGTGACTGTCTTCTGTTCCAAAAACTCAAATTGCCACTCCGTGGAACCCGTTTTCAGTCGATTGAAGCCATAAGTGCTTACCAGTGCCTACCGTGTATTTCATCCAATATCTAGCCGTAGTAGAGAGTTTACGAGATTGACACGACCCTCAGTCGTGAGAAATACTGCTAAGGAAGAAAAAAAAATAGTATGCAAACCCCCCCATTTAATATTTACAAATATTTAAGTCTGCATTTTGTACTTCAAATTGTATAAAAAATCACATTTGATTAGAATGGAACCCGCAAATATCACTATCAGGGAACAGTGCTTCTTATCATTATTCCAAGAAGACAATTTAGCGCGCGTTTCACGAAAGCCTTTCAACTTAAAACATTCTCTCCCAAGCAATTGTTATCTAAATAATAATTAAATAAAACGATGTTTTTTTAAAACTATTTCCACTTTAGACTATATTTCGACAGCGAACGGTTTCGCCAGGCTCGCTGGTATTGACAGAATTATTATCTAAATAGATTTTTTATAAACTTCACAAATGACGGTAAACTTAAAAGGTTTTGTGAAATTAGTTACATTAGTTATAATTATTAATTAGTTATTTGTTATGATCCAACTGATAATCTAAAATATTTAATTAAAAGTTAATGAGAGGGTTTCGTTTATCTATACTCTTAATTATATAATCTGTGAGTGACATGTATCGGTTTACTGGGGCATTATCAAATAAATTATGAAATATGCATCATCTGTCAGATCATGTTAACAATTTTATAATATTTTAAAAATATGTATCTTTATAATATGTATCACTGAAGAAGGACCGGTTGTCCGAAACATGTCTATGTAATTTTAATTTGTTTAATGTAAGGGTTGTATAAACAAAGTATTTAAATGAGAAATAAAGCAATTACAACACTATGGCGAATATAGAATAAATCATGAAAGATTTTTAAAAAATATTTCGAGGCTCCCTTCTTTGTTGCGAAATCCAGTAAAAATGGTCGAGTCATGCGACATTTTCTAAATTTTCTAGAGAGACCGTTTTATTTTATTGAAACTGACCGTACTGAAAATTAGAACGAAACTATTTCAGGGACCGAGTGATGCGCAGTAAGTGAACTATATTTACTTTGTAAGATTTAAGACACCTTTTTATAAATAGTGTGATGAAGACAGATAAAGGTTCTTTCAAATAAAGCATTAAACGTTTTCACCGAATTTATTGTTTATTTTATTATGGATATATTTCCTAAGAATGATCTTTGGATACAGACATGGTATGGCAGCAGGAAATTGGAAATTGCCGAAATCTGAGGTCTCCCGCCTGCGACCTTCACCAAACCCATAATTTCTACAAACCAGCTCAAATTTATACTACTTGTTATCATTATTTGTACCTTGTACATACCTTGTAACCCTACCACAATATAATAAAATACGTCGCATGCTAATTCTTAGCCGTATTCATATTAATCTGTAAATTTATTTATTAATTCTTCCTTCTTTAATGATACGAGTTAGACAAGTTAAGTTAATAAAAGGTCGAAAATAATAGAGTCAAATAATATAGACCTAAAAATGAGAATACTCCTCATCAAGACCTATGTATGGAGTGTCTTGATGTACGGCTGCGAGACATGGTGCCTATCCGAAAGGGATAAGCGGAGACTAGAGGCTTTTGAGATGTGGTCCTATAGAAGACTCTTTGGAATTTCCTGGAGAGACCACATCACGAATGGGGAAGTTCTTCAAGGAATCGAAGGAGGAAGGCACCTGCTCAGGACCTTGTCCGTGAGGCGTGCAAGATGGATCGCAGGATGTAATACGTCAAGAAGGTCTCTTGCATGCCATAATGGAGGGTATGATCGAGGGGACAAACTCTAGGGGACGCCCACGCTGAGAGTACCTGGAGGACCTGTTGGTGGACGTACGCTGCTCATCATATGCAAGCCGCACAAGACAGGGAAAAATGAAAAAAAAAAAAAAAATGGAAGAGAATAATGGAGGAAATTGCTGCAAACCAATCCCAGGATTGAAACCAGAGAAGAGAAGAAGACAAGTTAAGACGATATCAACTTTAATATCGTCTCAGCTTGCCCAACTAACTAACTAACCATCACGGTAGGCAGAGAGGATGGATCGCCACATTGTTCTATCCTGGTATAATTCTCGCGCCTCTTCTACATTTACTCATCGTGATATGCAAGCTCGTCGATTGTTCCTACTTCGAACATGGCCGCCTTTCAGTAATTGATTAATTTGGTCATGCCATGTTTTCCTTGGTCTTCCTTGACTTCTTTTTCCATTCACACTACTTGTATATATATTTTTAACCATTCTTCCCTCATCCATTCGTTCCATATGTCCAAACCATCTTAGGGACCCTTTCTTAATTTTATTTATCACGCATTCATCCGCTTTACATTCCTTTCTTACTTCATCATTAGATATTCTATCATCCATTGTTTTTCCGCACGTTCTTCTTAGCGACCTCATTTCTACGGCATTTATCCTACTTTCATCCTTTTTCTGCCAACTCCAAGCTTAACTTCCATACACAAGACAAGGTGATACTCACACTGTCTTTGTCTGGTTTAAAATTCACGTGATAACAAATTGGCGATAGATTAGTTACCTATACCAGGTCGTGAGAATCAATATAATGACTTTATCCTTTAC
The DNA here is from genome assembly GCA_022606425.2 of Lepidostoma basale. Lineage (NCBI taxonomy): Eukaryota > Metazoa > Arthropoda > Insecta > Trichoptera > Lepidostomatidae > Lepidostoma > Lepidostoma basale. The sequence goes on from JAHDVF020000172.1 coordinate 468,182, forward strand.
ATCGATTTGTAATGACGTAAAGATCTTTTTAAATTATAACAAACAAAATAAATAATAATAACAGTTAATAATTCAGAAAAAATGAATTTTCCCAATATTTAATCTACGAGGGAAAATATTAATGAAAGATCGGGAACCAATCATTTAGATTTCATATTTTCATGGATAAGATTTTTATTTTCGCTCCATTCGAGCACATTTTATCTTGTCCATTTCTATACGAAAAGGGATGGAATTTTCTATTCCACATTACCGTGAGCTCAATAAATTTTGATTGCAATAAGAAATACGCGAAATTCCCTATTCAATGGCCCCTTTCTTAAGCGATTCTTTTCCAAGAAGGGTGCCTCATGGGGTTGATTAAAACGGCCCTAATTTGAATATAAACTTGGTAGTACGCTCTCTCATCTCAAACACTATGAATAAAAATAGAGTTTTTGCTATATATTGGTAAAAATTCACTATTATCGTTTTAAATAATTATGATGAACCTACGTATGAACAATATATGTATTTTTACAAAGATATTTCAGATCACAATAAATTTGAATAGGATAGACAAAGAAGATTAACTATCGCACTCTTCTATCCTGACAGTCTCTATCCATAACATTCCCACGGCGTTTCATGTACGCACGTATATTTTTGGTTCCTCAAATGGCCAATATTTGAAAGTTCAGCCAAGTTTATTAGGATCGTATTTTTTTTTTCATCTTCAACTTTAGCTTTAGTTTTCAGTAACACACAACAAATCTCCACAATTCATTTTTTGTTTTAATATACTCGTTATCAAGTTGTATAAGCAGGATAGCGAAAAACGATTTTCACGTTATATAGCATATTACATATAACATTTATGCACATTGCGTATTCTTGTAAAAAATATTTGATATTTAGACATTCATATTAGCCTACTAAATATTATAAAATTAAGGGTGTATTTAAAAAAACTATAACATAGTCTAGGAATATAATCAATCTATAATTTGCTATATGCAGACGATGCTGTTTTAATCGCTGACAGCATGGACGAACTACAAGTCCTAGTGTCAATGTACGAAGTATGCAATAAGTATAACATTGTGATGAACGTGTCAAAGTCTAAAATTATGGTATTTGAAAAGGAAGAATGTATGACGGATTGTGGCATAAGTGCGAACGGTGAGAAATCAGAGCAAGTTACCGAATTTGTTTATCTGGGAAGCATGTTTACAAGAGATGGAAGAATGGAGAAAAATATCCGAATAAGTCATTACCGAAAAAAGAAATATAACGACTGAAGCAAATATGGCAGTGCACAATGAAGTTCTAGTCCCGATCCTTATGTATGGAAGTAAAGCTTGGAGTTGGCAGAAGAAAGATGAAATCAGGATAAATGCCGTAGAAATGAAGTCACTAAAAAGAATGTGCGGAAAAATAATATATGATAGAAAATCTTATGATGAAGTAATATAGGAATGTAAGGCAGATGAATGCGTGATAAATAAAAGCGTGATAAGAAAGGGTCACTAAGATGGTTTGGACATATGGAACGAATGGATGAGGGAATAATGCTTAAAATATATATGCAAGTAGTGTGAATGGGAAGAGAAGTCGAGGAAGGCCAAGGAAGACATGGCACGACCAAATTAATCAATTACTGAAAGGCGGCCTTGTTCGAAGTAGGAACAATCGACGAGATTGCATGTCAGGATGTGTGAATGTAGATGCAAGAATTATGCCAGGATAGAATAATCTGGCGATCCATCTTCTCTGCCTACCTTTGCGGGGAAACGGCGTGATGGTTAGTTAATTATTTATTCATTAGCAAACATTTTCAACATATATAAATCAGGTAGTCTCTTAATATTTTTGTATATATTCTGTGTATAACCGTAGAATTAATGTACTAACACTGTTTTTAGTCCACTTTTATAATAGTTTATTTATTAAGTAGATTACAAACAGAGTTGTTAATGAAATTCCAAGGTTATAACAATGGAGTTCCACAGTGCTAACGCCTTTAAATTCAAAGTGTTCTGTGCATGAAGTCAACATTTTGTGAAATAATATAACTTGTAGTACGTAAGTAAGTTTGTGGACAAATGGGGAACACATTCTTCCACAAATACGCAAATAGGATACCTGTCCACATTGCGTTTTGTGGTTTGTGGTGTACTGAATTCACGTAGAGGTGACGCATTCCAATAGCATTTAGCAGCAGTACCAAGATAAGTAAATTCAACTACAAAATATACACGAGTTTTAGAGGAATCTTAAGCGTTACCTAAGTTATCTTTGTGATATTAGGAATACGATGATGCTTTAATGTTTTAATTAAAAAAAGGAAAAAATATACATTCTTAATAATAATGTCAATTTTATAAATTATTGACATAAAATACAACGAAAATATACTAGTAATGAGTTAGTTCTTAAAACATTTTAATTTTATTGCTATTTTTAATTCATAATAAAATAAATCATTTTTATCATAGTTCTGTGATTTCATTGTTTTGCATATATAATATTTTTAATTGAAATTTCATGGTAGAAGTTCATTTAAATAATGAAAACAAAATAATTTTGAAACAAAATTTCTTTATTATTATATATTTTGTGTGCTTCTATTTGTGTTTATTGTCAACCGGTTTCGGCAGCCCATGTTCAAAAAGTATCGTGAATTTTATATTTTTTCAAAAAGTATTTATTTATTCATGAATATCTATTTTGTCCCCTTCAAAGTAATTCCCCTCAGATATAATACATTTATGCCAACGTTTTTTCCAATCCTCGAAGCACTTAAAAAAATCATTTTTTGTGATCTTGTTCAGCTCCTCCTTCGATGCCGTCTTTATCTCCTCAATCGTGGCGTAGCGTCGTCCTTTCATGGGCCTCTTCAGTTTTGGAAACAGGAAAAAGTCACAGGGGGCCAGGTCTGGGGAATACGGTGGCTGCGGCACCATTACTGTGTTGTTTTTGGCCAAATATTCGCGCACAAGCAACGATGTGTGAGCAGGGGCGTTATCATGGTGCAAAAGCCAGTTTTTGTTCTTCCACAAATCCGGGCGTTTCTGGCGGATTGCTTCGCGCAAATTGCGCATAACTTGCAGGTAATATTCTTATTGACCGTACTACCCTGTGGCAAGAACTCATGATGCACCACGCCCCTGCAATCGAAGAAAACTGTGAGCAAAACCTTCACGTTCGACCGAACTTGGCGCGCTTTTTTTGGTCTTGGCTCATGCGGCAGCTTCCATTGGGATGATTGAGCTTTGGTTTCCACGTCATAACCATTAACCCATGATTCGTCACCAGTTATGACCCTCTGGAGCACATTTGGGTCGTCACGGACCGAGTCCAACATCTCCTGAGCAATGTTAACGCGATGCTGTTTTGGGTCGAAATTGAGCAATTTTGGCACGAATTTCGCGGCGACCCGACTCATGCCCAAATCATTGGTTAAAATCGAATGGCACGAGCCAATCGATATGTTTAGGTCCTCAGCAACTTCTCTAACGGTGATTCGACGATTGGCTAATACTATTTTCTTCACTTTATCAATGTTTTCGTCTGTTGTTGACGTGCTCAGGCGTCCGGCACGCTCTTCGTCGTTCATATCTTCTCGGCCCTCTGAGAACATTTTGTACCACCGATAAACGTTGCTTTGGTCCAAGGTAGCTTCACCATATGCCACAGTCAACATTTGAAATGCGTCCGCGCACTTTATTTTGTTTTTCACACAAAATTTGATACAGATTTTTTGATCCATTTTTTGGAATAGGCAAAAATCGAAGACGAGCCAAAACACATCCAAGCAAAACAGCTGTCAAAAATTAACTAAACATTCAAAATGGCCGACCTTGTCAGCATAAGTAAGGGACATGAGTACCAACATAACGCTACAAAAAAATCAAAAATCAAATATACGTAGCCAGCGGAAATTCAAAATTCGCGATACTTTTTGAACAGACCTCGTATATGCTTCATCGGTTGTAAGAACTGGCCGTAAGAAGGGCGGAATGGGAAATGTTGTTAACATAAAGCGATCGCTTAACCCAACCAATGACAGGTAATAAGTCCTGTAAGCGCCTCGACCACCATATTCTGTTTCCAAAACACAATTAACATCTTCGTATCTATTGAGATAAAATTAATCCTTATAAAAAAAATAAGTTACCCGCAATGGGTAAAATCTAGTATTTGTCTACAAGTATTTGTAAACATTCAAAATGTTTTTATTTAAAGGTTGATTCAGTTTGTATTTGATACATTCGACAAACAAACAAACAAACAAAACCATCACGCCGTTTCCCCGCAGGGGTAGGCAGAGAGAATGGACCGCCACACTACTCTATCCTGGCACACCTCTCTAGCTTCCTCCATATTCATACATCGAGTCATACACGCACGTCAATTCTTCCGGCTTCTGACATGACCAACTTTTAATATCTGATTAATTTGGTCATGCCATGTTTTCCTCGGTCTACCTCGACTCCTTACTCCATTTACATTGTTAACGTATACTTTTTTAACCATTCTTTCTTCACCCATGCGCTCCATATGTCCGAACCAACGAAGCGAACCTTTCATAATACCTTCTTTCGCTCTACACTCCTTCCTAATATCAGCATTTGAGATTCTATACATTCGAATTAACAAATAAAATCTGATACATTCGAATTAACAAATAAAACAAAGTATCACGGAGTTAGGATGTATCATGGAGTTAGCCAAGTTTATTGTGCTCGGTTCGCTGAAAGGCGTATGGAAACGTTCTAATTTGCGACGGGTTTAGTCTGCGCGCGTCGCCCACCGCAAATGGCGCGAAATTTGCGCGGCAAACTTCCCGCGCTAATGGGGAGCGGGAAAAAACTTTTCGCGTTACGTACACTTGTTCGCTCCCGGCGAAAGGGGCCGTCAAATTGAAATAGCAGATTTCAAAAAGGGCGCGGATTAGGGAGTGTGTTTTTGAAATGAATGTTCTCAGCGCAAAGCTTGAAGGGTGAACTTAAGTCCCGTAGGTAGGCGCCGAAGGTCTTATTTTGGTTCCAGACTAAAGTGTTTGCTTATGTAAAGATATGGAGACATTTGAATAAAAGGTATAGAATTTAGTTTTTGCATTAAAGCTTAAAGCACCGTATTTTTTAATGCTATTTAAACAAAATTATTCCCGTAATTAAATGTGTAAATATCCTTTAATGCTCTTAATAAATAACACACGTTTTATGTCTTGAAAGTTTTAAGTGTGAGTAAATAAAGAGAGAGCGTTTGTACAAAGTAGGCAACAGTAGTGTGTTTTATAGCTTTCCTTTTGGCCTTTGACGTAGTTTTTTTTCTACGTTGGAAGATCTTTTATACCTTTCAATTTGTTATTTATTGGCACTTATAGAAAGTGTTAAAAGCGTATTCGATCTAGGTTTATATTATACTATTTCATATATTTTACGGTGTTTCTTTACGACGATTTCAGTTCATATGTAATCTAAGAACAGATTTAGTGTAGAACGAATGAAATATAAACAAAATTATGTATATTTTTATTATCATATATTATAAAAGACAATTCAGCAGTCAAAGTCATTGCATTCAAAGTTTTCAAATAAATTATAATTGAATAATAAATAATAAAACGAAGTTTATTTATGGATTAATTTTATCTCAATAGAGACGAAGATGCAAACTGGAAACTGAATATGGTAATCTAAGTGTTTACAGGACTTATGACCTGTCATTGGTTGGGTTAAGCGCACGCTTTATGTAATTACAACATTCCCCATTCCACCTTATTTATGACCACCATGTCTGACAAATTTTTGGAAATTGTGCATATGTTAATATGAAGTTTATTTATCACTGGTCGACCAACCTGTCAAAACCAATCACTAAAAAAAACAAAAGTGGTAGTAGTATTTATTATTTTAAATGAACTTCCATCATGAGATTCCAGTAAAATCAAAAGAAATTTACTATTGAAATAAATTTTATAAACTTTTTTTTATCGTGGTTTTTAATAAACAAGTTTTTAATTTATTATGAGTACTTATATTATGGATATTTGGTAAGCAAATTATTTTTTACATCTTACTTATTAAGTTATCCTCTGTGTAGAATCATTTTTGATATCCAGCAAAAATTTTCTTGTCGGTGCAGTTTTCAATGTCATTGTATAAATGTTCCCTTCTGACATTATCCTCTTACAGAAAAGTTTGACCATCCCATTATTTGTTGGAAAAGGTTTTTTCAAATCTTTTAAATTTCTCCTAAAGCTTTCTCTACGAAGTAATTGCGAAAAACTGAAAAATGCGACCAGTAGTAAAACTGTCTCTATGACTTTTTTGTTTACTAGCTGCATAATTAATTAATACGAAATAATTTATGGGAATGACATATTTCAACTTTCTAAGCCGTTGTCTAATGACATTTTCAAAAGTATTAATTATTAAAAAATAAATTATCAGCTTAATTCTTTTAAATGTTCTACATTTCTTCCCTGTTTGCAGTTTTCTTGATTATTATTAAGATAAAGGAAACATTTTTTTTATTAAACTTCGGTCAAAACACAGCTTTATATATAATCGTTCACAATATGTAGTCACAAGGAACAAAAAAGTTAGATTTTTTATTAAAAATATATATCATATTTAAAAAATATTTATTAATTTTTATGTAATGTATTTTAAATAACCGATGTCTCTAGATGTGAATATTAAAAAAATGTTTTTTTAAACATACTCAAAAACAAATTTGCAGCAAAAAACGGTGTTAATATTATATAAAAAAACAATTTCAATAAGCTTTTTTAGAATAAGACACAAATTAAATATTTGTATACTACAAAAGCTTTTTTCTCATTCTTCTTCTGAAGAAAAGAGATATAACAAAGGCTAGATTATATGATAGAAAAATCCTTTATATATTTTTTTTGTGGTGCCTGTTAACAGGATCTGTTATTGTTTGAACCAATGAAATGAATATCTCGCAATAAATTTTTTAGTGTGTTATTTGAAGAGTCACGAAATATAATATTTTAGTGCCGTATTCGAAAAAGGCTTTAAAACCTCTTTTAATTTATCGTATTATGAATGGACGAAAAGTAAAACAACTATCAAGCCTTAAGATTGCCGGCAATCGACGAAACCCAAAACGGGCACTTTAATTACTGACTATAAAAGAAGCAATGAAAACATAATGGGAGCAATGTATTCTGCTACTACAAGAAAATGTTTAATTCGTTACTTAACTAGAAGGGAAGCAATATAAAGCAACATTAAGTAGGGATGCTGGCAGGGTAACGATTCAATCATTTTGTTTCTTATGTACGAAGGTGGTATCGTACCTTAATTCAGTGAGGCTCGAAGCGGTGATACGAATACCTAAATTATGAACAAACCACTATGTTGTTTATGAAAATAATATTCATATTTATAATTTATAAAAAATCTTAATTTTATAAATAAATATAAAAAAAACATAAATAATACTACAAAGTATCATTCTTATTTTTTCGGTGTCATGTCAGATACCCCAAAGTTGGCGATCACTGCAGAAAAGGCATCTCTATCAGAAACCTTCTGGGTGGCAGTCAATGCATCTACCACTCGGCCACGAAGGTCGTCAAGGTCGTATGTTTTTCTTAATATTCAATACTATCAAAAGGGGTGAGGAATGTGCATTTACGTGTGGTGTTGTTAAACATTCACAACCGGTGCCCTTGGAAACGATATACAGTCGGCTAAACGTTCCACCACAATAGATAGATAACGAGCTATAATACTATGTACTCGTAAAATACAAGTTATCCATTGACATGAAGAAGAAAAACAAATACTGTCAACGTTTAAATTATTTTTTTAAATATCTATACTTATGGAATACAAAATATGTTTTTTTTTTTCAATTTCATTGTTTCCTTAAATGTTTAGATTCAAGAATATAATATAAAAATATATTAAGTATGATTTAAAATATTCGTGTATTTTAATATTATTCTGCCATGACAACCAATTTTTATTTTAAGTCTTCCCTCAAGGAGAGAGAAGTGCGAAAGAAAAATAAACAATTACCTCTCTGAAATGTTTAAATTTCACATATTTCTTTTTTTAATACGAATGAAAACGTCTGCTTTCTAGAGGTTTTATTATACAGTTCATTTTTTTGGCCAAAAGACTATGATACTTCAACATTATTAAAGGTTAAATTATAAAACCCTGTTTATGGTATCTCTATGGTTTCGTCAACCATTGTTGACATCATTTGGTGTTAAATTATTGTAACAATCATAAAAAGCGTTTTATAATTTAACAGTTAACAAGTATTATTATTTTACAAGCAAATGATATGTTTCGCTTGTCTAAGGCATTATCTAATGTTGTTGTTCGTATTAATTACTTAATATAGAGTTTTACATCATTGTTAAAGAAAAAATAAATTATTCTTTTGTAATACTTATTTTAGATTGAACAGATATAGTTAAAAAAAACATTTTGTTGATTTACATCTACGAGTATGATATGTTTGCCTTTATTCTTGATTTGTGGATTTGTGGATTGGGTGACTAAATAAACTAGTTTATTTTGTAACCATGACGAATTTCCAGCGACAGTGAAATCGGTTGATTTAAGCCATAGGTTTCCAATTTTTTCTGGGCCACCGCCCCCTTTACAAGAAAAATAAACGTTTAACGCCCCCTCCCATAAAGATTATTCCAAATATTTAGAAACACATAGTTTAATTTAGAAATATTATTAAAACTTTTATGTATCTTAAAATGACATATGGTAGAATACCGAACGAAGAAAATGAAGAAATGATTAGCATGTTCATTTTTGGTCTTTTTAGGTTATATTTTTTTATCTGCCCACGCTCTCTATTTTTTCTGGGTCTTCTACTGCCCCCCTGAAAGTCTCAAACGCCCACAACGGGGCGTTATCGCCCACTTTGAGAACCTAGGGTTTAAAGAAATAAAAAATGTTTAAATTATTTTTAATAATGTCACACCACAAATTAAGTATCTCATACGAAAGTATATAAAAAAATAAGTTTGAATATTTTTTCGTTAGAACCGTTTTTATTTCTTCCATGGGCCTACAGCCCTTGTCGAGCCTGGCCTCTAGTAGTCCTCGCCTTCAACTTCTATGCTCCGACCTTCCAACTTGAAACTCACAGCTATTTTAACTTCATTTAAGCCTGATAAAAGGAACAGAATCTCATTTAATTTAGAATTGGTTAAGATGTGAAAATTTCAAAGTTGTTACATACGATCACAATAAATGATTTGTGCTTCCATTCCCTAGCGGTCAAAGTGTATTTGATCCTATTGTGAATAGTTAGCAGACGCTTCAGGTGCCTTATCTCGAGTGGGTCTTTGTCTTCCGTCGCAAGTGTGTTCGTGTTCATCTCAGATGCCTGGACCGCTAGCGCCGCCTCGGATCATACGGGCAACCCTTCTGAGATAGAGGCGGCGATAACCTGCGTCACAATTACATTGTACTCAATATAAGGGTGGCTCCCGCCACGTGGACAGAATTATCTCGGCTTCGTGAAAGTGGCTGTGTTTAATTGGATTATTATACAACAGTAAATTAACCAAAGGTTATATTAAGGGTAGAAATCACAGTTTTAATCGAATTCAATTGGGATGATTTTAATCTGGGAGTTACATGTCCATCATTAGGATTTTGATGCTGATTAAAACAATATTTTTCAACTTAAGCTGTTAAAAGGTGGAAACATTTTTTTAAAGGTAGACATTTTTTGAAGGTGTGTCTATATCACACAGATTAAATTAATAGGGAAGGTAATCTATATGCTTCCTGTTATTGTTTATCGTTTTTAATTTATTATGTTTCATCATTTTTGACTCTATACTATGTGTAATTGTTCCTTCTAATTATTGTTTTATTATTATTATTATTTTCTTATTATATTTTCCACCTTTAATATTTTCTCCTTTAAATAGTAACAAACCGTTCTTTTAATTAAAATATGTAGGTACCTAACTCAATTTCAGTAAGAACTTCAAAAGAAATTATTCAAATTGACATAGGAACAGATACACATAAATATTCGAAAAATCAAGAAAATTTGACATTTGATATATTGTTCTTACACCTGATGATGCCAACATAGGTTGATGAAACAGCTGTTGCGTAAAATAAAATACAAGTTTGATACAAAAACAAAGTTTATTCATTAACAGTTTAAAATGTTAAGGTATCATAGTGTTTCGGCCAAAACAATGGACAATATTTTCCATTACAATTATTAATTACTGTTATAATGCTAATCTCAATTTATTTATTTATTAAAATGAAACAACTGTTGCAATAATTTAATAGAAATTAAATTAAAACAGTAAATTTTATTAAAGCATCGTAGTTATTCAAAAAAACAGTTGATGTATCATGGAATTTTTAAATAATTTTGAAAACCAAATTTTTAACATTATTGTGAAATGATTTGCAATATATTTATTAATAAATCTTATAACAACTAACAACCAAACTCTTATAATATAATCAATTATATACCACTTCACTTAATATTATTTTCTATGCGTTAAATATGTCATAACATATATAGTAATTGATTTAACTTAAATATTCTATCACAATTAATATTATCTAATTTTCAGATGTATGCACAAGTGAGGGACTCTCTTAAATTATATACTACTGGGTTTTTAATAAATAACTTAATAATTGCTTTTTTGAAATTTAACGATGTATTGGTTTTCAAAATAATATAATATAAAGTCAATAAGGATGAAACAGTACGTTACGTACGTACGTAAGTTAATAGTGTGAAAGGTGGAACTATTTTTTTTAAGGTAGGCCATATTAAAAGTCGAAAAAATCAACGTGTATGAATGTGGAGAAAGTTAGAGAGGTGTGTCGGGTTAGAGTAGTGTAGCGGTTTATTCTCTCTGTCTACCCTTTCGCGAAATAGCGTGATGGTTCATGTTAAATCAAAGCCACTTAAATTGAACAGGTTTCTCTTAATGATACATTTTCGTCTAAAGGAGAAAAATATTTATTATTTATATAAGAACGACCATTAATTTATATAAAAAGTTCTGTAAGTACATAATCATAAGTGAAAACAGAAAATAATATAAAATAAAACCTTAAATCAAGGATAAAAATGGTGACTACGAAAAACATAATGTGGGAAGGAGAAAGAAAAATAAATGGATCATTTCGAATGCTCAAGAAAAAAACTTCCGTTAAAAAACATTAAAACATATTATTTCATAAATGCATCACCACGTATAAAGGTATTTATATATTAAATTACTAAATGAAAATAAACCTTTAAAAAATTAACTTGCAGTCTATGCATCTGTTAGTTTTGATATACCATTATCTTTATTTATGTGTTTAGTAATGAGGATCGAATATAACCGCGTGCCGTCTGTTTGGGAATAGTTTCCCTTCAATCAGGCGTGACCTCTGCACGTGGTAGTTATGCGATAGTTATATCATACAACATTCGTCATATAACTTCATGCTGTTGCTAATTTCCCCGAGAAATTACTTTGAAATGAATATAACATGGATTATGCAGTTTATATTACGTCATTCTAATATGACTTTGGATATTGGACAATATTATGTTTTGATTAACACGATTGTGTTGCTTAATTAAAGTTATAATCTATTAAAAATATCTATTGTTCAATTGAAAGGACAAATCTTACAAATACATTATTTAGGTAAATAATTAAAGCCAATAGCCGTATATAAAACTAACTAACTAACTAACCATCAAGCCGCCTCCCCGAATGGATAGGCAGAAAGAATGGACTGCCATAATTTTCTTTCCTGACATATTTATCTCGATTCCTCAAAATTCATACATCGTGTCATGCACGCGCGTCCATTTCTCTGACTCCTCACATGGCCGACATTCAATATTTGATGTATTTGATCGTGTAACGTTTTCCTCGGTCTTCCTCTTTTTCTGGTTCTATTTGTGTACATCGTTAACATATATATTTTTTACCATTCTTTCTTCATTCATTCTTTCCAAATGTCCAAACCATCTTAATGAGCCTTTCATATAAAGGCTAATATAATAATACATACTCGTATAAAGGCTAGTAATTTCGTACTTATTTAGACGTATATTTAGAAATCGACGCGTTTAGTCGTAGTTCGTATTTTATATCTTATTATATAATATGTTACAACTTTTTTCTTTTATATATAATTAGAATTATTTTTTATTGCATCTTTAATATTTTATTCTATTTACAATCAACAGCCAAAATATTGCGGGTTTGTACGTCTAATTTATATTAAGTATTTTCACAAGGATAGGTTTACATTAAATGTTATTATAAGCTTGGAGGTAAGAACTATATTTTTGTTAATGTTTCAAGAGATATATAAAAAAATTCCTCGTGCATTTAATGAACATAACGAATGCTTAAATAAAAACAAGATTTTTCTCAATATATGAAAGTCACGTGAAAGTAGTATTTAATTTTTTTTATATAAACGGAGAATTCTTTAACGTATCACTAAGTCTGTTGACTCAGTAAGCGTATTATTGGAAAATAGAGTAAGTGCAATCCCTTGTAAGAAAAGGAGGATGAAAACATTACTCTTTCGTAAGTAAAATTCGACAGAATGATGCTGGGAAAGTCTCTAAGAGAACAACAGCTTTCATTTTCTTGATAAGAATACCAAAGAGTAAGTACACAGCTCTGGGAATAATGGAGTCGAAACTTTTAAAATATCCTTTAATAATAATAAAAGTTCCTGTTGAGAACTCTTCAGAAAAATAATGTCTGCATAAATTACACGGCTTAGAACGACGGAACTCCACTCACACGTAGTCTACAATTTATTTTAGGGCTTGACCCATTCGGATCGAGGAGAGTACTAAAAAAAAGTTTGTGTTAGTCAATGATAAATCTTCTACTTCTTCTGGTGCCATATCAGGTCTCCCCAACGTTAGCGATCACAGCAGCGAAAGCATCTCTGTCCATCGCCACTTGAAACAAGTTCTCAACTCTACCCATTCCTGTCCACTTTATTATATCTCGCTGCCAGGACAACTGCCTACAATCAACTCCCCGACGTTCCTCTATTTTGCCCATGATTATCAGCTGAATAAGGTGCTATTTTTGTTACATTAGCACGTGACCCAAATATGAGATCATTTTAACCTTCAGATTTGACAACCGCCCTCTTTTGAAAGTAGTTTGATAATCGTGTAAAATAAGACTGTCCTTCACGGTTGTGGGTCTGCATGTGACTGAAGAGCCCGATCCTGGACCCACAAATTCTGTGGCATCTGAGGCAGGGGAAGGCGCTTGTAATGGAGCCGTTACCGTTTCCCAGTGGTCTCTCCTTTCTCCCCCTTCTCCTCTCTGCGACGTCGTCTCTGCGCTGTGCTTCAAAGTCTTGCGTGCCTTTATGTACTGTTGTTCTCCACCTAGGTCTGTCTTCTGCAGTCTTTTCCCAGCAATCACAGGCGATGTTAGTCTTTTGTAGAAGTTTTATTATATTTCATGTGAATGACATGTTTCGCCTGTCTAATGCATTATTAAATTTGATAGGCAATTGAAACCAGTTTGCCAATGCCAGCGAAAAATAAATGTATTATTTATTTATTTATTTATTAAAATATTATTTATTTATTTCTTCTATATTCGCCATACTTTGTGTTGTAGATGCTTTATTTCTCTTTTCCTTTTTTTTATATACTTTGTATATATAACACTTACATTAAAAAATAAAATTACATAGACATGTTTCGGACAATCAGTCCTTCTTCATTGATACATTTTATAAAGATACCTATTTAAATTTTATATATTTTAAATATATATCTTTATAATATGTTTTACTGAAGAAGGGCTCCGAAACATGTCTATGTAATTTTATTTTTTTAAATTTAAGTGTTGTATATACAAAGTATACAAAAAAGAAAAAGAGAAACATTATATATTTACTTCAATCAAGAAATTTCAGTAAATTTAGTGGATTATCATACAATAAAACTTTACGAAAAGAATGGTTTTCATTCGTATTAATTATAAAATTAATATATATTATAAATTATTCTAAAGTGAGGCCAAGTGAGTAATTTGAATAGAGATGTATGAATTAAACGAGAGAAGTATGTCAGGAAAGAAAAGTATGACAGTACATTATTTCTGCCTACCCCTTCGAGTAAACGGCGTGACGTATAGTTAGTATTATTCTAAACCATTTTCCGTACATTTGAATACTAGCATTTAATGAAATATTTTATTGTGTAAAATGAAACAACGGGTCTGAAGAGGTCAGCTGGAATAAGCTTAATTAAGGACAGCGGGCGGGGCTTCGCGATATAAAATTCTGATTAGTATGAAATAAAACGGAAAACTCTAGAATTTCCTGCGCTTTGCTAATTAAGTAAGATGTCTCTGTTATACGGAAGTGTGTTAATTATTCAACTGGAGGCAATTTACTTTTAAGTGCACTGGCCGCTTTATCGAAGGGGTCTTTACCCATTTTGTTCTCTCCTTGGAACTTATTTTTAAATTGTAGGAAAGTTCCATTATTCACTCGTATCACGTACGCCAAGAAAATTAATAAAACGTAGCGCTTATAAGGTTTCAACTGCATTATGAATTGTTCTCGCATACCATATTCACGTTGAATATAAATGAACTACACGTTTGTTTAACGACCATCGTTTAAGGATAGAAATATTATGATGATGGATATGTTTACATAAAATAAATTATAACTTTTAATGCAAAAACTTTGTTATATATCACAATTGTATTTATTTTACGACAGCTGTATCATCAACCAATGTTGACATCATCAGATGTTACAATTTTTTTTTGCAAAGTTACAAAAGTTTTTGCGTCAACAGTTATAAATTTTTTTATTTTTATTTTTTATAAAAAGACTAATATCAAGGATTTTAATCAATGATATTAGAATTTATTTTACAATCTTCAATGTGAGCAGAAAATAGCTCATTATTATGAAGAAGGAATCTGGTCGTGTCCAGGCTTGAACCCATGTCCCCTGGATCAGGAGCCAAACGTTCTATCCCCTAGACCACCACCCGATGTTCAAATATCATAGTGTTTCGGCCAAAACAATGGATTATTTAAATAAAAGTAATTTATTATTTGGGTCCGGAATCATAACAAAAAAAAGCAACTCAAACAAGGACTAATGGATGGAAAGACCAAATAAGGCGACGCCAACCTAATGAACCAAGATATATAACATCATATAAATTCAGTAATATTGTAAATTTTATTATATGTATCCATTTTTCAAATGTAATATGTAAATATGACAGCTATAATAAAATTAAAAATCCTTTATATTGAATACGAATCCTCTTAAATAACTTAAATACAAATATTTAAATTCAGTAAATTTTACATAATTATTTTAAGATTATTATTGCATAGATACATGTTTACCACCCCTGATCTGTGTGTATATAGAGGAGTAGGTCTGTAACAGTATCAGCAGTCTGTCGATGACAGCGAGCCTGGCGAAACCGGTTGCTGTCGAAATAAATACAAAAGTGGAAACAGTTGAAAAACATCATTTTATTTAATTATTATATTATTTTAAATGAACTTCCATCAAGAGATTCCACTAAAATCATTTGATTATATTGAATATTTTTATATAAGATATGTCATATTTTGCCTCGTATTTTTAAATAAACAGTATTTTTTTAATTTGTATTTTTTTTTAACATTAACTCTATTTGTATAATATTTGTCGTGCGTACATAACATTAAAAAAATGTATCCAAAGTATATTAGTTTGAACATACCAGGACATTATCAAATGATTTAAAGGGTTCCCTTTTGTTTAAATGTTATTCCCATAAAATATAAAGAAACTAAAGAAAACCGACAAAAACATAAAAATATCCGATTTTATTTATGTATATTTAATAATTGATTGTTTCGGGGTTTATTTTGTAGAATTGCATTGTATTTAAGGAAACATTTTTTTAGTTACAATTCTTGTATTATTATTTATTTTCAAATATTTTCAGGATTACTTTCGTAAATACATATATAAATACTAATAATTATATGTATGGGGTGGCCATTATGTTTTAACCAAAATCGCGTAGTTTTCATGAATATGCCTTTTTTTTAAACAAATTATTTTTGGGGCATGTAGTTAAAAGTATCTATAATATATTGAGGACTACAAGAATACCAAGCGCGTGGAAGACGAGACTGAAGACTTTGCTGCAAACCAATCCCTAGGATTGAAACTTCGAAGAGGATATATCATGAAAAATGCCTTCCGGGAGAATTTTTACACAAAATCAGTGCAGTGAAGACGGGCAACTTTATCATGGTTTTTATTGATATATAAAATGAAATAACTGTGTCCGTTTTTTAAAGGAAGGTTTTTCTTGAAATTTCACGAAAATATTATCGTACCTGCTTGCATGGTAACCTTCTCTCTTGAGTTTATCGTATTCACAGATCTCAAACACAATTTTCTCATTACCCGCCGGACTGAAATATAGTTCACTTTGTAAGAGGTATCACGGCACTTATCCCTGGCAGTGAATGATTGTCTACTCGGAAGTTTATCTATGGTTAAGTTTTCGTATGTAAACACTCACCAAGAGGTGAAAAAAACCTAGCTGGGTTTAAATGGTTTCTGAGTTCTGCGAAGTTCTCTAAACGGAAAACTAATTTCAAGAAGTTTATATGTCTCTTTAAACTTATATTGTAACGATCTTCAGCGAGTGATAAATTTGATGAAAAAACTTATTTTTAACGAATCCAATTTATAAGTTTTATCGAAAGTACCGCCTTGGCAATATTTTATTAGATTCTCTGCGAAAAAATGGAATTTGTGAATTAAATTAACAACAACTTGACGTAATTTATGTTTTGATCATTTAAGACATTTATTTAAATCATTTTCGAAAAAAATCTTGACATTTTGACTTTATAATTCAAGTAAAATAATCAAAACATAAAAGTGATTTGTATTTGATGAAATATCTATCTAGACATGTTCCGAATGAATTAAACAAAAATTTATATCGACAATACGTTTTTCAAAGGTGATGTCTTTTGTTTTCTAGTTTTCTTTTCTTAGTTGTTAAAGAAAAATATTCCATAATTAATCCTAAATATTTACAATATTCTGTACAAATTTAGCAGAATTTATATTTTTGCAAGCAACTCCCAGGTAAAATGAATGCAAAACAAAGATTGAGAAAAGAAGAGGATGCTGCTTAGAAAAGCTTTGAGAATAGTTCTGTTGCAGTAATTATTTTTCTTTTTGGTTCTACCATACAGTCCTGGATGGACTTTGGCCGCCTTTAAAAAGTTTCTGCAGCCGACCTTATCCTGGGCATCCAAACCTCAAGTCTGACTCTAAACATCTTATTTAGAATCAGTTGCAGTACAACGTAACATTTAAGAACTAATGTATTAAAATTAAAAATAACCATGATGTTGTGCAACCTAGAATATAATAGAAACAAGTAGAATTTAAGTAAGTACCAACCATAAGTACTAACTACGAATGACCCAAAGAGACATGGAAAGAGCCATGTTAGGAATAAGCCTAAGATACAGAGTCAGAAACGATACGGTGAGAGAAAAAACAAAGGTCACTGACATCATCCACCGGGTGACGACTCTAAAATGGCAATGGGCAGGTCACATAGTCCGATGAAAAATGGACATGAAGACTGCTGTCTTTGTTATGTTACCATTACGATTTTTTCGGCCTTGACTGCTGACTTGGAGACCGTGGACGGCAAAGAGAAGTGCAGAGCGACCGCAACTACGGTGGAAGGATGATCTGAACAGACACGTCAGAATGACCTGGATGCAGTCTGCATAGGACAGAGTGAAATGGAAGCGAATGGAGGAGGCCTTTATCCAGGGGTGGACGGGGATAGGCTGAAGAAGAAGAAGAAGCGGGATAAAAATAATTTTAAAATTCGAGTTCTTTCTTAAAGATATTGTAACAAAATCATTAAAAATCACACAGGAAATTGAAATTAAGTGGTCTCGGAAGAATGGTTTCCAAAGTATTAAAATTCTTCATTTTACCATTTCCGGATACTACGAATATTTTTTACAGCGTAATCTTTTTGTGCTCACGTAGATTTATTACAAGGTCCAAAGTTCCAAGTGCTTCAAAAAAATTAAGCTGGCGAAAAATTGGCCTTTCATAATTATTATTTCTCCTAAAACTTCTCCTCGTTAGTGAACCTAGAAAACGGATTATATCTGAACAAAAACGTGAATTTCTCATTCTAATATTTCGTTTGAATTAAATTTTATTTTCCAGTAAAATTTATTAAATTTGAGTACTATAAGAATAAAATCTTGAGATAAATCTTTCAAAGTTTTGTATGTATAATTTTTATTATTTTTCAATCGTTTTCATTTAAAAAAGCAACATGTATAATATACAATTTTGTTGTTGTTATTGAACAATGATAGTAAGCTGAGAAAATATTAATTTTCAAGGAAATTCATACGGAAATAAATTATATTATTTGTATAAAACGCGACTCTAAAGTCACATGGAAATTGTTTTCTTAATTAAATTTGCTAAATTATTAACGAATGCAAATCTACGCCATTGATTACAATTTATATGTATTATTACTAATGGTAGCTGGAGAATACAAGATTGCTTTGGTAAATATATTTGATATCATATTTATTTCACTAATGAGGGACTTCTGTGTCCACAACATGTTTGATTTTTTAATTATATTTTTTTAATAAAGTTGGTGTTGTGTACAAAGTTTAAAAAAGAAACATAACTAACTAATTAACCATCACGCCATTTCCCCGGAGGGGTAGGCATAGAGGATGGATCGCCACAATGCCCTGTCCTGGCATACCTCTCGGGCTTCCTCTACATTCATACATCGTACCATGCACGCACGTCGATTATTCCGACTTCGAATGTGGCCGCCTTTTAGTAATTGATTAATTTGGTCGTGCCATTTTTTCCTCGGTCGTCCTCGGCTTCATTTCCTACTCACGCTGCTTGTGTACAACTTTTTAACCATTCTACTCTTATCCTTTCGTTCCATATGTCCAAACCATCTCAGGGATCCTTTTTAAATTTTATCCATGATGCAGTCATCTGCCTTACATTTTTTCTTATTTCATCGTTCGGTATTCTATCACACAACTCTGACAACAAGTGATCTATTTTCTACGGCGTTATATACAAAATAAATATTTAAACACATTTTTCAGTAATACGGTCAGTTTTGACAAATATACATATTTTTTTTAATTGAGTGTGGTTTACAAATATACGAGTATAAACATTTCTTAACGTATTTCAGCTTGTAAATATTTTATCAAGTGTTGGTTAACTCCAAAGCAAGTTAAAACATGTCAATTCCATTCAATATAATTAAACTTCTAGAACATTTTTATGTTAATATTGACCAACTTTATACAGTAAAACTATAGTATTATCATAGAAATATGAAATAATGAAATTTGGTAGTCATTTAATTTTTTTTAGTTCGTGAAAAATCACGCCCTGATAGGCCAATGAATAAATTGAGCAAGTAAAAATGCGATTTCATGATACCATAGCGTACGAAATTGGATGAAAGTAACTCGCCCGAACCTTTTCTCTCCATTTTTTAAAGAAAATGTATCCTTACTGACTAATACATATATTACTTTAGTTTACTGATTGCTCGATATGTGGAGACACCGAATGATGTAATTCAATAAAGGAGTGATTTGCCTAATGAGGTGGAAACGAATAGTCATGCCAGTGAAATAAAACGTCACGTTGCAAAGATCTAATGCAATTTTTTACGTTTCATTGAGCTTGTGCTCTTGGTTTATAAAAAAAATATATATACGAGTATATATGCGTACGATGAAATTGTAACTATCATGTTTATTATATTATAAACGATAACATCTTGTGTTTTATTTTAATTATGATGATTTATGTTATAAGTTATCAAATTGTTTTTAGAGCTAGAAAATAATACTGCAATGGGTACGTAAATCTTATCACCATATAATGGAACATATTGTATAGAGAATCGTGATTGTGGTATTTTGAAGAAATTAAACAATTTACTTAATGGCACTAGGCAATTTGCTGAAACGAAGAAATAAAGTTCTAATAATCAGAATTTAGTCAAAATATATTTTTCTTCTGTTAATAAATCTGACGATCTGTGGCTTTATTTATGCTTTATATATGCTGGATTGATATATGCCTTAAATATGCTGGATTAGTAACTGTTTATAGGAGAAAATATTCAAGGTGGAAAATATAATAATAAAAAAATAAAAATAAAACAATAATTAGAATGAACAATAACACATAGTATAGAGTCAAAAACGATGAAACATAATAAATTAAAAACGATAAACAATAACATGAAGTACACAGATTACAACATTGGTTGATGAAACAGCTGTCGTAAAATAAATACAATTGTGATATAAAACAAATTTTTGCATTAACAGTTATAAAGTTTTTTTCTTTAACCACTTAAGATAATATTTCGTTAAGACCAGTAAACGCTAATTTTATTTTGTTTGTGTTTTATTCTGATTAAATGAAAATTTCGATGAAAATATGGTAGAGCTCTCGTAAATTAATTATCATTGTGTCTTGTCCTGAAATGAGTACACAAATTAATAATTTCAGCGCCATAATTCGCCATAGCCGTCGTTAATGCTCGGCGAATAATTTATTGCGCAGTTCATTATGCAATACGGGAGATTAATCGGGCGAGTGTCTTTAAATTATGAAGGAAACAATTATAGCGTAAGGAATAGATGTTCTGGAAGAAAACACTTATTCGCAATGGAAATGACAGCATATCATTCCCTGTACATTCGCTTCACGGTGTTGTTATTCCAAATTTGAATATAATACGACATAAATAATATTCAACACATGCTCATGTAAATAAGTGGTGTAAACATATGTTTTATTTCACGAAACAATCCTGTATACAATAAATCAATATGTTGTATAAAAACAGTGTAAGTGGAAATAAAAGCCGCAGAGAGAAAGATGAAAAATGTGCTAAAAAAAAATGATAATAAATAATAATAATACAATGATCAAAAACCTATCCAAAAAGCTAAAATGGCAGTGCACAATGGTGTTCTTGTACTGACCCTTATGTATGGAAGCGAATCATGGAATTGGCAAAAGAAGGATGAAAGTATAATAATTTCAGTATAAATGAGATCTCTTAGACGAATGTGGGGATATTCTGTAGTGTCGAATGAAAATATAAGAAGTTAATGCGGTGCGAATGATGGTGTTATGAACAAAATAATGAAACGATCAGTAAGATGGTTTGGATACGTGGAAAGAATGAATGAAGAAAGAATGATAAAAAAAGTAAATGTTAACGATGTAAATGGAAATAGAAAAAGACAAAGACCGAGGAAAACGTGGCACGATCAAATAAATCAGATATTGAATGTCGGCCACGTGAGGAGTCAGAGAAATCGACGCGCGTGCATGACACGATGTATGAATGTTGAGGAATCGAGAGAAATATGTCAGGAAAGCAAAGTGTGGCAGTCCATTCTTTCTGCCTACCCCTTCGGGGAGACGGCGTGATGGTTGCTTAGTTTGTTTTTAATATAATGATAAATAAGAATAAATGTACGGCAAATGATTGTGTCATAAGTAACATTAAAAAAGGATCCCTGAAATGGTTTAAATATATGTGGAACGAATGGACGAAAGAATAATGGTAATATTGTTGTATACAAGTATTGTGAATAGAAAAATAAGTCTTGGAAGATCTAGAAAATCATGGAATGACCAAATTAATCAATCACTAAAAGTCGGAAAAACATTCGAAGTCGGAAAAATCGACGAGCGTGCATGATACGATGTATGAATGCAAGGGAAACTTGAAAGGTATTTCAGGACAGAGCAGTATGGCGATCTATGCTCTCTGTCAGTTAACAGAGTCTGTTGATGCCAGTGAGCCTGGCGAAACCGGTCGCTGTCGAAATTAAGATAAAAGTGGAAGTAGTTAAAAAACATCGTTTTTTTAAATTTTTATTGAAAATGAACTTCTCTCGAGAGATTTCAATAAAATCTTTTGATTATATTATAATAATAAAAATAATCAAATATATAATGTCGGCCACCTACAAATCGGTGAAATCGACGTGCGCGCATTACACGATCTATTAATGTTGAATGGAATCAAAATATGTAAGTATGTCAGGAAAGAACAGTAGAGCGTTTAATTCTTTCTAATTACCTCTTAGACGGCGTGATGGTTAATTAGCTTTAATTTGATTTTGTATTGTATTCATTATTAATAATGGAAAAAAAGTTTTTTTAAGTAGAACGCGTTTTTTCTGAATAATTTTTGTAAACATTTCGTAGAGAAGATAAATTAAACTTTGCCGTCTTTTTTCAAGTAACTTTAGTTGGGTAACAATGGCAGATTAATATTCTCAGTTTTTATACATTGGTGGTTTCATTCAAAAAAAGAATAAGAAACTATTCAGAAAGAAGTTAGTCCGAATGAGAAGCACCGAGGGGGTTTGTTTCATCGCTTGGGGGACCTAACAATAATATTCCTGTTACTGAACTTATACCATTATTTTATAAAATGCATTCACAATGAAACGTAATTAAATTCTTAAGCGAAAGAAAATTGAAACGTTCTACTTTCGCATTTCAATTAAAAATGAAAAATTTGTAGCATTTATGTGAAGGTTAACTAATTATTTATACAGTAAAAAGAATATGGTATAAAAAATACAAAAACAACAAAAACAAACAATCTAATTTGGATTTAATTACTAAGAGTTTGTGATGCAATCAGAGAAAAGTTATAATTATACATAAAGTTTATTATCTCTTCTATATACGCCATACTTTGTTTTGTTATGATGGTTTATTTCTTTTTTTCTTTTTTATCCTACAATTTGTATATACAACACTTTTATTAAAAAATAAAATTATATATACATGTTTCGAACAAACAGTCCTTCTTCAGTAAAGATACATATTTATAAAAATATTATAAAATTGTTGTTGTTTACATGATCTATGAAACATGTCTATTTGGTTGTATTATTTTAATAAAAATGTTGTATATGCAAAGTGTATAAAAAAGAAAATTAGAAATAAAGTTTATTATCTATTAAATAAAGCCAATATCATGGACATTAACATAATTTTAATGTGTTTTTTTTTCATTTTGAATTTGTACACCTCTAAAAAAACACCCTTATACACATTATTATATAAATTATTAATAGATAATTTTATGCCAATACGCATTGTTATATAAATTATTAATAGATAATTTTATTTAATAGCTAATTTTATGCCATTATTGTCTAAATATGATTTCGGGCATATGAGCGCCGTGAAGTCCAATTTTCGACACCTTTATTGAGCAATTGGGTGAAATGGCAAAACGGCTAAACTACAAATCAACTGTCAACTGTCAAATTGACAGTCTGCAGAAACAATGTTGCCAGTTTAAAAACCAAACATTAAAAAAAAACACCATAAATAAAAATATGTTTTATTGTTTCATACTAGGGATTAGTTTCCTGCAAAGTCTTATAACTTTCTTAGTTCTTGGGATGCTGCTTGGGCCAAAAACATTTTTCATGTGCTTTCCACATTTTTGTACACAAAATTTTATTTGAACGGTATATAATTTTTTAGCTAATCTTCATACCACTTGATAGGTTGCAAGGCTATCGCCATTTTTATTGTCACGTGAATTCTAGAAGATCAAAGACCGCGTTAATCTTTTTCACACTGTCATCGTCGGGATTCGAATATAGGACCTTCAGTGTGGCAGTCAAAGTTATTGCCATTATGCCACCATTGTAACACAGGGAAGGAACAGTATACAAGTAAAAACGGATAAAAATACTTACAATTTTATTTCTTCGACGTGGGTGTCATCTAAGAAATATACAGCTGTTGCATCTTATCTGAAACAAAAAATATTTAAATATTAATTTTATTCTCAGTTAATCATACAAAACGCTTATAACAATTACCATTTACTAAGTTCGTCTCATTTAATTCACTCATGTTAAACTATAGTTTCATCTTCTTCTTCCTCAGGCATCTCTCCACTGCTGGATATAGTTCATCTATATATATTTTTTATTATTATGTTTTAGTAGTATGAGTTCGAATGTATCAATTTTAAGAACGTCCTTTACAAAAGTTTATTTAGTATTTTGCTTATACTTATTTATACAAACCACACGTTTTAGATGTTTGCGAATAAGATGTGTTCGTAAAATAAATGTGTTCGTTAAACTCCTAGACGTACGAGTAAATGTAAGATCCCGAGTTGAGGCGTGAAAAGGGTAAGTTGGGTGATAAGTCAGGATTAACAAGGAGATTTAATGTTTTTCTCAGATTGATGATAGCCTACCCTAACAGCCCCGCAGTATCGGGCTTCAGAGCAAGAAGAGGTTGGAACCACTTGAGCCATTACTTCACCTGGAAATAACTATTCTTCTGAGTCCGAAAATACATTAAGTGTTGGGTAGTTAGTAAATTAACGCAACTTGGAGTTGAATAAACATTACTCTGGTACACGAGTAACTGATGCTGCCTTTGTGCTGTTTTTGTAAGCAAACCTATATTTACTGTTTAATTATATAAACACAAAAGTAATTACAATTACCATTTATGTGAAATGTAAAAGTATCTGTCGTTTATAATTTGGTTTTTCTCTTTTCTCTTTTGGTGTTTTTTGGTGGTGTTTTTAAAAAATAAACATTTTTTTCTAAAAATACACATTGTATTAAAAATAAGCATTTAGTTAAAATAAGTATTTAAAAAAAAAAAAACATTTTGTTAAAAATAAACCATTTTAGTATGGGGGCTGCACCTGACGCAATCGATCAACATTTGCATCAGGATAAGACAGTTTGAACAGGAGCGTTTTGAGCCTCGTTCTAAACTCTGACGGGTTTTCAATGCACTTTAAGTCTTGTCCTTGGGGTCGTTGTTGGGGTCGTCGTTGGGGTCGTCGTTGGGGTCGTCGTTGGGGTCTTCGTTGGTGTCTTCGTTGGGGTCGTCGTTGGGGTCGTCGTTGGGGTCGTCTTTGGGGTCGGTGTTGGGGTAGGTGTTGAGGTCAGTGTTGGGGTCGTCGTTGAAGGTTGGAGTTGGGGTAGGTATTGAGGTCCGGGTTGGTGTCGTTGTTGGTGTTGTTGGGTCAGTGTTGGGGTGGGTCATGTGGTTGGTTTTGGGGTCGGTGTTGGGGTCGTGTTGGGTTTGGTGTGGGGGTCGCGTTCGGGTCGGTGTAGGGTTCGAGTATGGAAGTGTTAATTGGAACTGGCAGAAGAAGGATAAATGGCGTAGAAATGAGGTCACTAAAAGAATATAAATGAAAGGCAGAGAAAAGGCAAAAAGTATTCCTGAAATGGTTAGGAAATATGGAACAATTGAATGAGAGAGGAGTGGTTAAACAAGCAATATAAATGGAAAGAGAAGCCGTGGGTGACAAAGGAAAGCATGGCAAGACCAAATTAATAATTTATGAAAATACCGTTACATTAGAAGTCAGCTTGTTTGTTTGTGTATAAATATATTTTGCTCTTTAATAGACATGATTCCTGTATTACAGATCGTCAGATCTATTGAAAGAAGAAGAAGAATATTAATATTTTGGAGATACATGCCATTGTGACATTACAAAAGTTATAGGGTATTAAGACATGGTTAAAATAATCTAATAATTTTTCTGAAATCCCTAGATGAAAGTTAATTTAAAAAAATAATTATATAAACGATGTTTTTTTTATTCATAATTTCCATCTATTGTCTTTATTTTGATAGCTACTGATTTCGCCAGGCTAGTTATTATCGACAGACTGGTACACTATTATCAACTAACTTCTCTATATACGAATACATATTAGGAGAATTTAGTTATGATTAATGCCAGTTTCTCGATGCTAACCCGTCGCTGTCGAAATGAACACAATAAATGGAAATTGTTAAAAAAAACATCGTTTTATTGAATTATGATATTGTTCAGATGTTATGAATGTTTATATTTTATTAACCGAGAAAGCAAGTTTACCAAAAAAACTTTTTTTTTAATAAGTTGTTTAAGATAAGATATAACGATGAATTTAAAGAATATTTCTTTATCCTAGGTCGTATCAAAGGCGCGAATCCGACTCCAAACTACGTGAGTTATGGGATAGAAACTTATTAAGTGCCTTTATATCTATCCTTTGATATCTGCGATTATACAATCCCCTCGTATAGACACCAAGTCGTGAAAATATAACGGAAGAGCGAAGTTAAACTTAACAACCGAGTCTGTGTAAAATATTGAGGTTGTTTTAGAATTCTTAGAAATTTTCTTTGGTATAAACTTTGACTTTAAATTGTAGAAAATATAGCTGTAGGCCAAACCTATTTTTTCTTCAAATGCCTGATGGCGATATACAATTATAATTAATAATTAAATAAAACAATATTTTTGGCCGCATTTATAGCAGAGTCTGAAGATGACCTGCAAATAATGTTGTACAAATTCCACACAGTATCACAAAGGCTAAATATGGCTATATCAGTCAACAAAATAAAAAGTCTCACTACATCTAAGCAACCTACAAGATGTCAGCTGACTGTTGATGATATACCTGTGGAGCAAGTTATGAGTTTCAGATATTGGGAGTAGAGATCTGCAGCCAATTTGACCTTTATACCGAAGTACGAGAACAAGTCAGTAAAGCCTCTGCCGTGTCAGGATGTCTGAAGAATCTGGTCTGGAAGAACAAGCACGTATCGACAACAATATCAGAATTTATAAAACATGCGTGCGACCTATGCGTACGCTGTAGAGACGCGGGCTGACGCTGTGCGAACCAAAGGATTACTAAGAATATCGGTGTCCGCAACGCAGACATAAGAAAAACTTGCGAAATAGAAAATATCGTTCAGTGGAGCAGATCCAAACGAAGATACTGGAGGGATCATGTAGCCCGAATGGATGGTGACAGCCTTGCATATACAGCCGCTTATGAAATCCCCTCCGGACACCGCCCACCTGGAAGACCGCCTAGAAGAAGGACAGCTGGACCTCATCATCCAACGAGAAATGATTTCTGTGTCAAAGATCGTCAGATCTATTAAAAGAAGGAGAAAACGAAGAAGAATAAGAATGTTTTTTTAAGAACCGCTGACTTTTGTACTTATTTCGACAGCGACCGGTTTCGGTAGACTGGCTGGCATCATTTAGTAGCCAACGATTCTGACGTTCATTGGGTAAAGCAGGCTGCGGTGATGGTGTCACTTTCAGTGAGCTCGGCTTGACTCTCTTATTGTTGACTACGATAATATGTTAAAAGTTCTTTTAGGTAGGAGAAAAAAAAAAGTCAGTTAAATTTTAAACACCGATAGAACAATCTTTAAAATTACAAGATTACAAGTCAAAATCATTTACCACAATGGCAAGAGAAAAAAAAAAGTAATTAGGCTCTTTTCTATATAACAACGTCGTTTTCGTGAATAACTCATTTCAATGATAGTTTAAGAAATATAGGAAAAAAGAAACCTTATTAAGAGCCATCTCTACGAGACTAGGTTGTCATTGAGAGGAAGAAGAATATAAAAAAAATTATAACTAATTAACCGATGCGGCACTCCATCCTTCTCTTTTCGCCCCCGCGAGAGATGCGGTGTGATGGGTTGCGAACCTCATCGTCACCAATAGGCATCTCTCGCGCACACTTCGATTACCAACGTCTACAAAATAAATCTCAAACAAATTATATAAAATAAAATAACGAAATAAAAATAATTTTACCCATAATATTCTTTTAGAATGTGCACTTGTCGTCAGCTGGACGATCCGGACATTGTAATAATACCTTATATATACATTGCACATTCACTAATAGCGGTGTTGGTCATTTTAGGACTCAAATTAAGTGTAACCTTACAAAAGAATAAATTAACTCTGTTATTTCTAGAATTTCAAAGACCAAAATGACTCGTCTAAATGTGAGACGTCTATTCCTACAGAAAAAATGAGTTCTCGCATTTCGCAACTGATAACAAAGCCATTTCCACCGTCGGATAATGGGTTATTAAATAAAAATTCTTCGCAGGCATTCTACAATGAACTGGAAAGCCGACAATAAAAGGGAGAATATAATTTTCGGTATTTGTGGAAACCTTTCGTTTCTAGAGGCAGAACGTACTCAATTATTTACCGACCGTAAAATGTCTTTCATAAAAGAAGTGAGCGAGACGCATAGATATTTATAGATCCGTTCTTTAAAGCGTATTCAGTACAAATATAAAAAACGTATGGTGTACTCGTATTTGAATAAGTTGGGAGATATATAAACATTTATTTTTATTTTTCAAACAAGATATTAATACATTTTTAAGATCAGGGTGTTTAACAATGAGTGGTATGTAATGTACCTATGCTTAACTCTTTCTACAACTCCGTTGGTTCGGACATATGGAAAGCATGAATGAAGAAAGCATGGTTAAGAAAGTATGCGTTAATGATGTGAATGGAGTGCAGAGTCGAGGCAGACCGAGGAAAACATGGCATGACCCAATTAATAATATTTTAAAGCTTGGTCTTGTTAGAAGCCGGAAGAATCGACGTGCGTGTATGACTCCCTGTATGAATGTGAAGGAATCTAGAGAGGTATGCCAGGATAGAGTAGTGTGGCGGTCCATTCTCTCTGCCTACACCTACGGGGAAACGGCGTGATGGTTTGTTGTTGTTTTTTTGTTTATATTTCTTATTTATTTATAAAGTTTTTTGCTCTATTGCAGGCATAAATATAATTGTTTTGCAAAAATGATTACAATTACAACTTTTTTCGCTTCTGTTTGTGTTGTCGTAAAATATCTTTCATAAAATTAGTGAGTAAGATTCATGTTTATAGATCAATTTGCTAAAGCGAATTCAGTTCAACCATAAAAAATGTGTATTTAAAATTTGAATAGGTATTTGTTGTATAATAATTGCGCTAATAATTCACTAATGATTTTGGATTATTTTTTTAAAGTAATGAAAGCTTTTTTATCGTAAAAAGAATGGATATTAGATTGATCAATACTATAAAAATAATGCTTAAAGGGGTATCATTTCAATTGAGATAGCCTCAATCGTCTGGAAATACAGGAACATATCTTCAGAACAAACTACAATTCGAGTTCATTCGCCATTTACCTTTACAGATGGCCGTTTGCTTTTGATAACGACATTGCACTGTTCTTAGAAATTCGAAAACACTAGAGATGATACAGCTTGAAAAATTTAGAGTAGAGCTGTAGGAGACCGTATTTGGTTTCAACGAGCGTACTCATTAAATAAAACTTTGTTTTTATGATCTTAAATACGTCTCATTTTACAGAAGTACTTTTCTAGTATAGTATTTCGTAAAGGATATTAGGCAGATTGAGATGTACGCAAAGTAAATAAACGCTTGTTTACGCCGCAAACAAAATGGCGCAATTTTCATACAAACGACTTGGATCTTCTGACTTACAGAGGTTCAGCTCTAATGGCTATTCCTCTTACGTCTGTAGGAAACATTGTTGGAATGTGATTTGGTAGTTGTTTTATGATAGGGCTAAATGTATGGCCCGGAGTGTCCCTCCGAAAGAGGGCGAGGGGGAATTTAGGGTTTAAAATAAAGTCTTAATACCATATCATTTAATGAATAATGTTAGCATCCTTGTCCGATGACAGCCCACCGTTACCACACTCCTTTGGTACATCAGAATACTGCGACTCCAGCTCTATTATTCCTTGCGCTACTCCAACTTCATCTCTTTTATTTCCAGACCACGACCTAAATTTTTACCATATTCCTTATCAATAATGACCCTTTACTACCAAGTTATCCACCAGCATTCAGTCCTTTACCCCTCCCGCAATCAATGCGGATAAAAAAAAACAAATGAAAAAGTCTGCTTTAGTTCTATAATTTTATAGTAAAACAAAGTAGTTATATAATACTAAATGTAAATTACATGTTTCGCCCTGCTAAGACATTATCAAATATCTGTCTCAGCACAGCAAAACATGTCATTTCCATCAAGTGTCTGTCTCTGCATGGCAAAACATGTCATTCCCAACAAATATTATAAAACTTCTAGAAAACATAAGTTTTAATTCGTCTTTATTATTTAATATAGAATTTTATTTCGTTGTTTTAGAAGTAATAAAACTCCAGAAGTATATTTTTGCAATAAAACTAATATTTTTGAGTTGTCCTCTTCTAATGATTATTCAAAATATTCAGTTGACAATTTTAATTAAGAAATAACCGATCTACATATATTTATCTCTGATAATCTTAGGTGTGCTGGAGTTTTGAAGCCGGTGC
This sequence comes from Lepidostoma basale, assembly GCA_022606425.2. Classification (NCBI taxonomy): domain Eukaryota; kingdom Metazoa; phylum Arthropoda; class Insecta; order Trichoptera; family Lepidostomatidae; genus Lepidostoma; species Lepidostoma basale. Next base: position 498,549 of record JAHDVF020000172.1, read on the forward strand.
ATGATTTATTTTCTATATATTTTTCTGTACAAATTGACAATATAAAGTATAACTTTGTGTCTGTACATATCAATAATATTATCATATTTTAGTCAAAATATGCATGTATAGTAAAAAATGACTGTAGATGCAGATACATGATAATATCACTGCAATAAAATCATACAATTAATATTACTTGATTAATTAAAACCCAAGCAGCAAGTACTTGGAAGGCCGCCAAAGAGATGGAGAGATGGCTGGACATCATCATCCCAGGACAGCCCACCGTCACATACAATCTAAACTAAGAGGAAGAAGAAGAAGAAGAAGAAGAAGAATATTCCTTGATAAATATCAAACTTAATTAGAGTAAATTCGTTCTATGAAATAATTTTTTTGTAGTCATATTAGTATAAGAATATAAATCGTTTATGATTTTTTTAATTGATGGTAAAACAGTTAAAAATTCGAATTTAAATGATATATTTCTCCAAGTAGACATTACAAATATAAATACATTTAAGTCGCCAATTTTGAAAAGTATCGATATAGTCACACATAAAGAAGTATAAAGCTAATGATGCTGAATACTTTCCAATATTTGTATTATTTTCCTTTTAAACTAATGTTGGTGAAACAATTTTTAAATATAAAAAATGTCAATTTCCGAACAGATCGTGTTCAGCATCTTGTTTGCCCATTTCACCGACATCACCAGAGGCAGGTTGGTTGTGCATAACCACCCGGATCATACGCTTCAAGATGGCGAAGTTATCGAAGAATCCCATAATACGTTTGAAGAAATGGGTATATGTGAACCCATTTATTCTTATCTGCAAATTATTGGTCCCCAGCATGGCCAAAGGGAAGGCGGTGTGAGAATAAAAAAGCATCATGAAAGAGCATTGTAACAACTGCGGTGTTGGAACTGCGGCATAGAGCGTTCCCATCCCTACTCACGAGAGGAAAGGCGCCCCAGGCTATCGCCTTATTTGCTCTCGCAGTTAATTTCAAACAAGAGAAAACTTTGTCCAATGTATCAAGAGTTTGCTTCCATATTATTATACCTCAAGGAGATGAGTTGTTTCGGGCAACAAAGTCTTCATTATGCCAACATGTTTATTCGGGTATTATTAGCCGCGTGTTTTTAGGCCGTCGCAAGACACCGCGACACGTAGTCGTTAGACGCCACGTGTGACGAGCTGAAATTTGCGTAATGTTTTTACGACGTGTCGGAGAGGGAAGGGGCTGCGATTAAAAGGACGCCGGTCTTAAAGTTATGCGCCTATAACTCTATTTGTTTAAGAGGGGGTGATAACTGGGTTATCTTCTTCCTACACCCGTAGAATACGTCAGATGCACACTTTGATGGTTTATCACATTTTAATGAGGGTGCCCATGCTGCAACTTATAAAAGAAAATTAAAGGGTTGCATTAAAAAAATCAATAATATAAAGATAGACATATTAACAAATATAAAAAAGTAAGTAACTAACTAACTAACCATCGATGACACGAGGGGTATGCAGAGAGGATGGACCGCCATACTGCTCTGTCCTGACATACCTCTCTAGATTCCTCTACATTCATGCATCACAAAATGCTTTTTATTATTTGATTAATTTCCTTGGTCGTTTCAACCTTTTCAAATTTAGCATAAATGCGCATTATTTAAACGTCACAAACTAATTAAAGATACCTTTATTGTTATGCAGTTTATTTAAATACGTTGCCACATTTACCCGGGAATAAAGAATTACAACCTTCTCCCCGAGGAATTAAAATTTTTTTTTTAAGTAAATTTAAAATGAAACTTAATATATACCCAAATTCATTATATAGAGAATAAGCTAACATCCTTACAGTATTTATTGTAATTAACGTTAAATATTTTAAACTTTAATATGTTTTTGTATTGGTTAGTATGTGGTACCTTATACTTTTACCTTATGTTGTAAACTTTTTTATATTATACGTATATTTTTTTGTAGTAATTTCCCTTACCAAGCACAGAAGTACTTCTTTTTGGGGAGGACCTACGATTATTGTTTTAATATTGTTTAATGTGTTATTTGTTATTATTGTTTTAACATTGTTAAAAATGAAATTTATAAAAAAAAACGTTTATATTTCTAAGTTTATTAATTAAAATAGCAAATCAGTTGTCATTTTTCCCTCTAAATGATAATTTGATATATTTATTGAAGACATAGGCTTTCGTAGATACTATAATTTAAAGGCATTATTGATAAAATAAACTAATTTTTTTTTATTATTTAAAATGACAATGCCCCACTTAATTTTTATTAACTCAAAACGTTAGGAATATAAATATATTCAATCTTGTTATTGCGATTAAAAAAAATGTCTATGATTCGTGAAAATTCTGTACATATGTACATGGAGAAAAATCACCAGATTGACGAAAGATCTGGGTCAACGCGATACTAACCCTATCATATCCCAGTTCCCACAAATCCTTATATACTTAATATATTATATTTTGACATTGAATTGCTATATAATTTGTACCTTTCAGGAAACTGTTCTTCATTGCATTATTATTTCGTTACGCTCGGATTTAAACAACTGTACGAATTTTATTTCAGGTTCGCTCTTATTTCATATTATTTGTAAACATTCATTTCACGGCTACCACATTTTCTAGAAATAATATTTTGAATTTATATTTTGTAAACTTAGAGATATTTTAGGTTGTTTGGTTTACCTGTTCCTAGGAAATATTGAGTGACATATAATTTGATTACACGTGGGTTTGTCAGGATTTCTTAAAATATTCGGAAGGGTTAGGAACGATTAGCTTTAGAATGAAATTATCAGTATTCGCCAAATAAAAGGGCTTGGATTACATCGGTCATAACGAAGGGTCATACGGTATTATTTCTAGACGATCACGAAGGCCAACTCGCGTAAGGTAAAACACCTGTAAGCTCCGTACAGGTGGATGAAGAGGGAATGACTGGAGGAAGCTCCACCATTCGTGGAGGAAGGTTAGGAGGGATTCTGCATAGGTTCCTCGTAGGTAGCTCATTCCATCACATTCGGTGCCGTGACCAGGATGGGTCATCACAGTGATGATGACCAGGAAGGTTGAAGGCTGGGTTACGAACGGGGACCAGCTCAAACCTCCACATTTGGTGCCGTGACCAGGAGAGGACTGGAGAAGGAGAGGAATCCTTCCACGCTAGGTGTTCCTCACGGACCAGGACGATCCACCACATTTGGTGCCGTAACCAGGATGGATTAATTCCCCACGGACAGGACGAATCACCACATTTGCTGCGCGTGACCAGGATTATTTGGTTTAAAGCATTACTTGATAATTTCATTATTATACATATTTATTTAATTAGTTGAAATTTTTAAATTGTTTTAAAAAATTATTCATCGCTAGATATTTATGCCAACCCTAGGTAGGATTCGTAAGTGCAGCAGGCGGGTTTTCTAGGAAGGTATTCTAGGATGCTCTATGCAGGGGTCGCGTGTCGTTTCGAAAATAATTATCGGCGTGGTATTTAGTTTATGATTTGAATATTTAAAGAGAACTCCGAACATATTATAGAAAGTTTAGTATTGAAACACAACTTTAGTTCACTTTTCGGTAGGTTTAATAGGAATAAATATATTATTATCATAATTTTGTTATTGTAGAAGAATATTTCGAGAATTTAGAAAAGGGTGAATGTAAATATTATTATTCATAAGTAACGCTATTCTATTAAATTATTGTCAGCTTGAAATTATATTTGAGACCAATTAGAGTAATCTTTAAATTATATTAAATTATTGACAGGTTAATCGTATATTTGAGATCAACTTAAGTAACCATTAAAACATTCACTGCATTATAGACTCATGTATATTCTAATCACACTTTTAAGAGTACGCTCAATAAATAAATAAATATTGTGATTATGTTCCGAATTAGCATATTTGTAAAATAAATTTTAAGGGCCCCGCTATTATTAGTATACTTAGAGTAGAATATAGTATTTAAGCTAGTTAAGATGTATGATTGTGACGAGATTGAATTCATGCTTAAAATATTGGGAATTAGTAATATCGAGAGTTATATTTATTTTGTAAATGTAGTGTGTAAAAAGGTTCGTTACCACCTACGTTTTTTCATACTTCTAAAAACTGCAGCGAGAGATCTAAAATGGTAAACATGTGTCTTGAGTCAATAACATTCTTCTTGGTTTGTATTTTTCCATAATCCTGGATAGGTACACATTAATTTCTTTCACACCAAAATAACCATAAATTAGTTCGAGTCAAGTGTTTACATCAGGATATTTCTAGGGATCGCGGTCGGTTAGGTCGCCGTAGCAATTTTGCTTGTTAGGGGGATGTAAATAATATTGTTTATAACGAAAGTGATAAATAAATGGGTCGTTTCTAAAATATTTAATCATTTATTGGCCATGTATAATAATACGTACTTGGATTTCAACTGTCTCAGGTAAAGGAAGGACATAGCATGGTAATTTTAGTTATATATATAGATACATAATTATTATAGTGTATGAATACGAGATAGTATAAGATATACATTTTATAATGGCTAGTTTACAAAATTTATATTTAATGTCTTTATGTTCTACGTATGAGCAATAGGTCATCGATAATAATCTTAAGTTATATACATTGCGAAGTTAAAATACAGACTTGTTAATTGTATAAAATGGAATTGCGAGTAATGATTAAACCAGTAATAATAAGAGTTTAGGTTATTTCCATAGTCAATTAAAATACTGATGTGTTAAACATGTCAAATAATTCTTTTTGATCAATATCAATTATAGCAAGTTGGAATTTAGGTGAATATTTACGAAGCGGAAAATAAAATATTATATTTGAAATGAGTCGAATTGCAGTCGGCGGCTTGAATGTAGTATAATTTTTAAAAATAAGTAAATAGTTTAAATAGTGTTATATAAGACAATATAGTGTTTAAATAGTGTTATATAATATATAAGTCAATTAATTTTAAGTTATACACTTTAGGATATGTGTTGCTTCCTTTAACTGCTCCCTAAATTTGTAAATTATATTATATATTGAAATTATATAGAGTACTAGGAATGCCTCCCTAGAACGGGTTACCCCAGTTGGGAGGTATTAAAACCATGTACTTGGTAAATGATCAATAAATAAATAAATATAATTTATAAAAAAAAAAATCATTTATATTATATAAAATATATTTTAAGTAATATTGAATTACTTTATATTTCTAGGGCTTCTTTCAATCTTTGATAATGCTTTTGTAACATGAAAGATGTCATTTATTAAAATATATTTCTTAACTTTGAAAAAAGTTTTTCGTTTGCATTATTCTTAAAGGAAGAATAAATTAAATTAATTTACATCGTTGCAGTGTATGAAATAAATATTTTCGTATTTTAAGTGCTTCTCTTGTTATTGTAAATGAAGTATTTTTTACGTGGAGAAGCCACTGAGGGTAGTCACATTCAAAACTTGAGTGAATTTTAAAATGAAACGGTAATTACTTTTATAAACAAGTTTCTTTAAAAAAAGTTGTCTTACCCCCACTGCAAAATAATACAATCAAGTAATATATGTAGTGGAGGATTGTAATGGGAATTTAAATATCATATTACGCTATTGTAGCATGAGCTCGGAAAATGAAGTAGGCTTCGTGGCATTATTCCGAAATATATTGTAGGGAAGTGGTAGGATTTATGTATATTTGTATTGTTGGCTAGATAGGCATAGTCGAAAAATAGTGATGTGCACATTAGAAAACATTATGATAGAGTTAATTTCTCATTTTTAACACAAAGAAAAACATTATTGCATTTTTCATATTTGAATTTATTTGTGAAAATTCATACGTCGTCATTGACGACCGTCGTGGCCGAGTGGTAAGTGGTACGACTGCTTCGCCGATGATCCCGGGTTCGATTACTGATGATGGCAGTGTAATATTGTCACACTGTTTTTGGCCTGGTGTAGAATTCAGGTGACAATTAAATGACGATAGATTAGCTGCCTATCACATGTCACGAGAATCAATGTAATGACTATTACCTTTACATCATTGATGTAAAGAGCAATTCAACAAAAATAATGTTATATTTATGTATAATTCCTTCAATTTCAATCGAATTAATAATAATCAAGTTAAATCTTGTAGTAAAATAATACCACGAAGTTCATAAACCTATAGAAAGTTAACCAACTATTTGATATTAAAGAAAGGTATGTTTTCTAACATTTTAAATTTTATTAGGATATATGCTTTGGGAATGACTGAATCTGAAGATTTTCTTTTCTTCTGCGTATCAACACCCCTATATATTGCATTGTGGTGGAAGGTTTGTGTGATTTCCACGGGGTCCGGTGATATATTGTATATACCTACACTAAGTGGAGGGACTATTTTTGACCCGTTCAGTGCTTTGAAACTATAAAAGAAAGAAGATTATAAGAATATTGTACTGTTCTCTATATTAGACCTGTTGGTTGACTGTTTTCAAATACATTACAAATATACTTTCGTATGAAACACTTAATGAAGGAACATATCAGATACTAAATAGTAACGGTTTCTCTGAGTTCCCAAATTTGTTAGAGACAAACCCCACATATCTTAAAGATTCAGGCCTGAAAATGCTTCACAAAAATTCCCCGGGTCTAAAATGAGATAATTTGGAAGCATTAGAAATTAAGAAAGCCCTTAACAATAATCTACCCTTAATTAATAATCAAACTAATCTTTCCCGTAGTCCCATTTTAGCGATAATGCCACTTGAAAATAAATTTAAATATTCCCATCTTCTTCTTCTTGTGCCGTGTCAGGTCCCCCCGACGTTGGCGATCACTCCGGTGAAAACCTCCCTGTCCTGCGCTGCCCGAAACAGGTCATCCACCGTCCTCATTCCGGTCCACTCTCTAATGTTGCGCAGCCAGGACATCTGTTTTCTGCCAACTCCCCGTCTTCCCTCTATCTTGCCCTCCAATATAAGTCGGAGGAGGCGGTACTTTTCTCCACGCAGCACGTGACCCAAATATGAGACCTTTTTCACTTTGACATTCGACAACAGCTCTCTCTTGGCTCTGGCTCTCCTAAGTACTTCGACGTTACTGACCTTTTCGGTCCAAGGTATACGAAGCATTCTTCTTTGTATCCACATTTCGAATGCTTCTAACCGATTCATTACGTTCACTTTTAGAGTCCATGTTTCACTTCCGTATAATAGTCCCATAAATATAAAAAATAAATATAATAAATATAAAAAATAAAAAAATTTAACTCTCCTGTTCGTCACTAATATCTGAATTAGAAATTCTCCATAATTATTCCCTAATGAGCATGACTCACTGTTCTAACATTCATTCGTCCACTATCTCCTACCTCTCTTTCATGTTGTTCTCTGATTTTATATTTAGTTTACTCTCTCACCCTGATGAAGCTCCAGCGGTAGCAAAACCGGTTGGTGTTACTTAATGAAGTGGTGTTGATACAAATTACTAAAAGCGTATCATTATTTTATTTATAAATATACTTATTTAAGTTTCATAACTTGTAAAATGTTTCAAATATATCATCGGTAGAAGACTCAATCGATTAGGAGTGAAATCATTGCCCATCACTACTGTAATGTATGATTTGTGAGATAGAGAAGCATAGAAATGTAGAGAATAAGAGAATCATATTTCACAATGACCAGAAGGAAATACTCGTATCGTAACAAAAGATCTCTCTTGTACGAGAGCTAAGCATATTTCTTCCAACAAAAGCATTCAAGAATCAAGGGGGGTGAATGTATATTATATGTGTGCTTTAACTGGTCTAGTCAATCTAGTAAATTTTTAAACACGATAAAAAAATGTCTTAGTTATAAAGAAGAAATAAAACTAACATTTTTTGTTGAAATCGACAACAACAAACCATCGCGCTATTTCCCCGCAGGAGTAGGTAGAGAGAATAGACTGCCACATTACTCTATCTTGACATACCTCTCAAGCTTCCTCCACATTCATACAGAAAGTCGATTCTTCCGACTTCTAACATGACCAACCTTTAAAATTTGATTAATTTGGTCATGTCATGTTTTCCTCGGTCTACCTCGACTCCGTACTCCAATAACATCGTTAATGTATACATTTTTAACCATTCTTTCATCACGAATGCGCTCCACATGTCTAATAATACCTTCTTTCGCTCTACATTTCTTTCTAATATCAGCATTTGAGATTCTTTCGTACATCGTTCTACCACACATACGTCTTAAGGACTTCATGTTTCTTCTGCCAGTTCCATGCTTCTCTTCCATACATAAGAGTTGGGACCAGAACTCTATTGTGAACGGCCATTTTCGCTTTCAGCTGCCCGTGAATAAAACAAACGCCTCCTATACTCTCTGTTTTCCGTAGCCCGCATCCCTGATTAGAGGTCTCCCCCTGTCATCTCTTTAACTTGGTCACACCAATGCCTCTGAAACACTTTCTGTGACAATACTTTTTTTCTAATTACCAAAGAAATCAGTGACCAAAGAAACTCAATACTCGTCGACTGCATAATATATTACAGAATGTCTTCCTATTAATTTAAGCTCAACTGAGTCGTTCATTTTTTTTGCTGTCCACGGTATCAAATCAAATCAATTTATTTACTCAAAAGACATTACAAACAGCAAAATGTTTAAGGCATCCATTGAGTACAAGTAAACTATTATAAAAATGCAATATACCAGGAACGCATTAGATATAGTTCGACATTAGGAAGACAAGATACTTTCTAAAGTCAAGAGTATTTGTTTCCTGAACGTACCTTCACTTATATGAAAGACGTCGATTATATCCTCAGCATGCGACCAGTAAAGTAAAGTTAAGACGAAAAATGCTCCTTATTTTTTGACTTTATACACAAAAAAAAATCTTTATTGAAATTAAAAAATTAAAAACAAACATGTTTCGGACACAGAAGCCCTTCATCAGTGATATAAAAAGGCCACACAAAATTGGGTATGTAGAATTTTTTCAATTCATGAATTCGTATCTGGATTCACTGCATAAGTTTGAGCCCACCACGAAAGATTGTAATAAATGCTCGGTAAAGAATAAAGTTAAATTATACAGGAAACAAACTTCTTATTATGAAACCACACTTGTTGCATGACCAGAGGAGTAAGTTTTTCAATAAATTACCATGACTTCTTGTATTTTCCACGAGGCATAACTGAAATAAGTTTACACGGGGCAACGTGCTGGATACAATATCCTTAAACTTATCAATTTAATTCAACAATTGGGTTATATTTGTATACATAGTATATCGTATACATATTTATAGATAATCGTGTGTGAAATATTATTGCGAATATTACAATATGGTTTCATTCGAGTTTTGATTCATGTTTATGTAATTTTTGACATTAATATAGCTTTTACGAAATAACCAAAGAAAATGTACATATAACAAATTACGGTTAAAAACAGTATTACGCGTATTGCATTAAATCATAATGTCGGTTTTCTACAATTTTATGTTTTATTGTGAAACATGATTATGAGATTGACATGTTTTAAAAAAAAAATAAAAATAACAAACATGAAAAAAAAATTGATTATGAAATAATTATCTAAATAAAAAAATAACTAATATTAAAGTAGTATTTTTATCAATATTGAAATAATTAACGTACAATTATAAATTTGACTTTAAATTATTAGCAACAAAAGATTTTCAACGCATTAAAATAAAATATGAAAGTAAATTGTATTTCTGTTAAATGTAATTCAATAACGATTTATATGCTAAGTAAATTACGATAGGTTAAGTATGAACGATGTAATGATTAAAAAAAAATTAATTGTTTTGGCGGAAACACTTTGATATTTCAACATTATTAAATTTTTAAATAAAAAAACTTTAACTAACTAACTAACTAACTAACCATCACGCCGTCTCCCCGAAAGGGTAGGCAGAAAGAATGGACTGTCACACTTTTACTAATGCGGCACTCCATCCTTCTCTTTTCGCTTTATTACGAATATCAAAATTGACAATCAACTAGTAGTTGCTTATGGCATCGGTTAGAGAAACAGCTGTCCCGACTTATTATATTAAATTTAGATATTAATAACAAAATTTTATTACAAAAAAATATTTATTTATTTCAACATTTAATAAAAAAGTTTGAATAAATGAATCAAATAAATAAATCAAATAACCAAATTTTGAAAATATCCAATGTTAATGGAGTTTATTAAATATAACTACGATTTATAAAAAAAGTTATAACATTTATTGATATTAAATTATTAGAAATATTCGTTGTAGAATCAATGAAACAGTAATGGGAACTGATTGGGAACTGTTTCAATAAATCGTTTCAGTAGTTTATAGATTTGATTAGCAAAAGGTCCCAATTGAATTTATCAATTTGAGTCATTGAAGTCCTTGTCTTTACCCATGGAAATAATGGATATTCAATCACCCTTTAATTGAAATACCAATTTTCAAATACAAATTTTTAAATAAACATTTTAAAATTACTTAGTAAGATGAAACCGATCATTCCTACAAACCACAATAAAACTTCTAGAAAACCGACGTTTTTTCGTATTTATAAAAAAAAATCAAAGTAATTATTATATTTATCTCATGTCGTATCAAAAACGGTATTTAAAAGATATATTTTCTTATCTATTTCATTTCATGCACGGAAAATATTTATTGAATTATACTTATTAAATGGCGTAGTAAGGTTTGCACACTGTTTCTACAAAATAAATAATAATGAAAGCAAGACAGAAATTAAATTTACATTTTTAAAGATAACAGTTACAAATTATTTCTAAACTTTTTATAAAAGTATATATTTTTATGAAATTAACACAATTTTTTTTAGAATGAACATGTTTTATGAATCACAACACTGTTTTATTACACTCATACTTTCTTACTTACTTAGACAGCCGTTGTCGTCCACTGCTGGACATAGGCCTCCCCCATACGGGGGGTGGTTGGCATTACAACGCCACTCTTGGGTTGGCGAGGTATCCTTCCACTTTGGCCTATGAATCAATATTATCCACCGAGGTTGGTTACTCGAACTCTAACATTTTTCATAGTTTTCAGGGGAGACCAAAGTCGAGGAGGTACTTGGGATCAGATCAATCCTCCAGCGTAGCATTGACATCACCATGGTGACGGCCATGCACCCCATGATCCCCCATGATCCCACTCATACGAACATCCCAAAAGGAAAAACCGTAGTTTGAAATATAAAATACTGAATATTAACTTTTTTTGTTGGATTATATGAAATTTAGTAATATACTTATTTTCTAACTGTTAATTCAAAAACATTGTTTTATATCACAAATTGTATTTATTTTACTTTACGACAGCTGTTTCATCAACCAATGTTGACATCATCAGGTGTTACAAAAATATATATCAAATGTCAAATTTTCGTAATTTTTCGAATCTTTGGGTATTTGTTCCTAAGTCAATTTGAATAATTTATTTGATATAGTTTTGAAGTTCTTGCTGAAATTGAGTGAGGTACCTAAATATTTTAATTTAAAGAATGGTTTATTACTGTTTATGGGAGAAAATATTAAAGGTAGAAAAAAAAAATAATAATAATCATAATAATAATAATAAAAATAATAAACAATAATTAGAAGGAACAATTACACAAAGTATAGAGTCAAAAACAATAAAACATAATAAATTAAAAACGATAAACAATAACAGGAAGTACATAGATTACATTAATAGGAAAGGTAACAAAAGTTGAAGGTAATATTATTATTTTTTAGCAAGATTGCACAGGGGAAAAGTTTTTGATGTAGTATATACTAATGGGGAATAAGAAGGAATTTGGTTATTTATAACATTTAGTTTACATTTTTTGGCCTTTAAAATTTATTAACTTATTTTCAACTTATTGAAAGCTAATGCATTAACACTGTGGAATTCCTTAGAAATACACTTAGGAAATTGAAAATAACATGTAAATATATAATTGCACCTGAAGATGGAAGCATCCTCCGAAACATATCGTGTTTTTCAATATTCTGTGGATAATAAACAAAGTTATTTTTAATTTCCTAAGTGTACAATTATTTTCTAATGATTGAGAGACCAGATTAAGCAAAATGGTAGAAAACCAGCAAAATAATCTATTGAAGCTAATAGACATTAAATAATGAAATCACTAAAAAACATTCGAAAATAAAATCGAGCGATTCGGTCAAATGCCGTTTATCTAGTATTAATATTTGGTCTGTCACAGTCATCTAGCGATATCCGAGAGCTCTTCTACGCTCCTAGTATTTCATCGTTATTTCCGTCTGGCGCCGATAATTGCCGACGTGATTCGGTCAATTACCGCATTATTCCAAGTTTGTCCTCTCGGCTTCTGCTTTCCTGGTAGCAGGACCGGGACAAGGGGATAAATCACGCTCTCCGGGCATAAAGGCGTTATCAGCGAACCGATTTCCCTAATATTATGCGGTATTACAATCAGATAGTACATTTATCGTAATTACAAATCGAGAACGTTGGTCCATTGCTCCATCAGACACCTTTTCAAATTTTATGTTCCCTTTAGTGTCATCTCAATGATTCATTAAAAACTTACTTAGATAAAAATAATTAAGACACTTTTATTTTTTGTTTTTACTCCACTTTATTTGTTTTAGAAAATAAACCGGTTTCTCTCACGCCGAGCTTTGTCAGTATTACACAAACCTTTTAATTGATAGACAACTGCCAAATTTTCTAGTTGGTTCGTTAAAACAAATTGGTGAAAAATCAAAATATAAAGGCATTATTTATTTATTTTAAAAATGCTACACCATAAATTAAGTTCTCCGAAAGTATAAATAATTATTGATTTTAAAGACACGTTTTCAAATTCTACATTAATCAAATTTTTACCTTTTTGCGTTTAAGCATATTTGATTTCGGAGAAAGCGCGTGAAAAAATATTTTTATAAATACGAATGAAAACGTTAGTTTTCTAGGAGTTTTATTATATTTTATAGAAATGACATGTTTCGCCCTTCTAAGGCATTATCAAAAGTTTGAGATAAAATCAGAAAAAAAAAGATTTTTGAGAATGTCTTAGAAGGGCGAAACATGTCATTCCCATAAAATATAATAAAACTCCTAGAAAACTGACGTTTTCATTCGTAATAAATATTAAAAATAGAGTTTTACATCATTGTTCAAGAAACAATAAATAATATTTTTATAAACTTATTGAACGCTAAGGCATTAACACTGTGGAATTCCATAGTATTATACTTAGGAAATTGAAAAACTTAAAAAAATATTAATAAAACACGACATGATCGGAGGATATCTCCCCTCCAAAATTTATATATTTACATTTATATCGATATATTTTATATTTTTTCACCTGAGGATGGAGGTATCCCCCGAAACGTGTCGTGTTTTTTTAATATTTTTATTTATTAAATAGTGGATTAAACAAAGTTTTTCAATTTCATAAGTATAATAATATTATAATTTCTGGGTCTGTTTTATAGAAGTTTTAGTAATATTTGATAGTAATGACATGTTTCGTTTGATGTTTTTATTATTATTTATAATTTAATATAGCGTTTTTTACCCTTGTTGTATTATAGATATGTATACGTATTTTTGTAGATTATATGGTAAATCACTGCACCAAAATAACGAAGAATGAAAGTGGGAGTATGATCACAATGTAAACTATTACTTTTACTATATTACGATAACTTGTTTGTAGATGATCTCATTCATTGGCAGATCTAGGGACAACTTGGCAAGATATGAGTTATCTATTCTGCATATAACACAGTGCCCATTGTCCAGTTACCTGCAATGAAGAGGACCTGGCTCGAGCATCCAAAAGGGCAGCATGGCTGGCGGATTTCTGGGCTAACAATATATCCTTTATCGTCGACGTGAGGAATAACTAACACCTTTAAACTTATATGTAATTAAATAAAACGATGTTTTTGTGCAATGTATGTAATTAATATATTTAAAAAATGCTTATGCTCTTGACAAGGTGTAAAAATCTATAAAATGTATAATATCAAAATTTTCTCTTACTCTGGTTTCATTTAAATGTTTTTATTTACAAAACTTCTGAACAATGAAAATATTATGCATTGTTCGTAGTATAAAATAATAATAAAAAATTCGTTGTCACAAAAAAAAAATTGACATTTTACTAAAAAAAGTTACATTAAATTTCTAATCATTCTATTTGTTAAATATAAATGGTTAAATATAATAATAAAAAACGCTTTACTTAAAAATTCATATGAATAATTAAATTGCTTTCTTTTTTTTCTAGATAAGGTTTACGTGAAAATGAATAAAGCCATTTATTGACGATCGGCCAATTGTTACTTAACAGATGTGATGTAGGTTTAATCTATGTAATTTTTACTTAAATAGTATTTTTCTTAACCAAACTCACACGTTAGTCCCCCCATACTTGCCCGGTATGCAAGTGACTCAACCGTGAGTCCCCCCATGCTTGCACTGTATGCGAGCGTCTCACCCGTGAGTCCCCCCATGCTCGCACTGTGTGCGAACGACTAACCCATACGTTCCACCGTGAGTGCCTAATATACGAGTGACTCACCCGTGAGTCCTCTCATTTTTGCACTGTATGCGAGTGACTTACCCACGAGTCTCTCTATGTTTCTAATTAACAGAGGTGTCATGGATTTTTCCCACCATAATGTATAAAGTATTTTGTTGCTTTTTCGAATAAACATTTAGAGAACTCCTATTTTTATCGACTGTTTAATATTTTGAAATTAATCATTAAAATACTGTAAAAATGTCGTATTGTGAGAGCCTCGTCTTGTTAATTGAACGCTTAGAGCATTTTTGAAATCTTCGGAGGACTTCGGTATTGGTAACCATGTCTGTCAAGGGAATTATGAATATTCGTCGATCGAGCCACATTTCAAATGTTTCCAGTCTATCATTGAGTTGACTGACTTTTAAGGTCCACGTTTTACATCCATACAATAAAACAGACCACAAATAGCATTTGATCATTCTCTGGCGGAGTTTCAAATTTATTTTACTCATTTACTTAATGTAAATGCGTAGATTGCATTATTAGACGACTTCCACAAAATATCTACATATATTTGCAAAGGGTGCCTATTTTGGGAAAAAAAGTAGAGGTGAATTTAAAGGTCAATTAAAAAATAAATTTGCTTGCCATGTGAGCTGCTAATCTAACAATGGTCGCTAAAAGTTCAACAACGTCTGCGCTCTCTGAGGAACCCACACGACACAGTTTGATGCGTAAAATTTCGAACATAAATATCAAAATTATTTCGTTGAATTTTTTCACTCACTTCAAAAATAAGTGATACAAAAATTTTGAACTTCAAGTCAAGTCAAATCAAATCAGTTTATTTTATCAATAGACATTTCAAAAATTAGATTTACGGCATCTATTGAGAACAGGTGGAATAATACTTGTATATTGTGTATTGTATATAGTACACTAACAGAAACGCATGAGGGATGGTTCGACATTATGAAGACTAGATAATATCCACAATCAAGAGTATTTGCCTTCTGAATGTACTTCCACTAATATGAAATACGTCGATCTCCGAGGAGACCGCGTTCGGCAGATTAATTGCTCTTCCCACTGTTGTCATTAGAGGTAGGTTGGTTCTGGCGGCCGGTAGATAAATCAATCTATGCTGTCGCTGTCTATCATGTGTGAGATATCTTTCATGGACAAAAAGCCGAAAACTTTTTAGCGCTGCCAAGTTTTCTAAGTATACCCGGAGTAATCTAAAGAAATGGGTAAAAAACTTATATAAAAAAACGCACAAACCCCTAATTTATAAACTAACTAAACTAACTAACCATCACGCCGTCTCCCCGAAAGGGTAGGCAGAAAGAATGGACTGTCACACTTTAATCGATGCGGCACTCCATCCTTCTCTTTTCCCTAATTTATATGTAAAATAAAAGGGTTGAAATGCATTTTAAAATAAACTGCTTCAAAAACTAAACATATAAATAGATTTTGATATTTAGTATACTGTATATTTTTATTGAAAAAAGTAAATACTTCATAATCATAAAAATATCATTTAATAATGAAGTTTGTTACATAAAAAAAAGTATGTGCACCAAGTGGTGTTGATGTATATGTATGCTTATTTATAACTTTATATGTTAAGTATATATTCTTCCTTCTTCTTCACAGTTTCAATCCTAAGGATTGGTATGCAGCAAAGTTATCATATCATTGCGCACCGGTTTCAGATATTATATTATCAGATAATTATTATGAAATTATTTTTAAAAAATATTCTCAAGTTTACCGTCCATTTAAATTGAGGTGGTGCCTTTAATTGCGGTATTAAGCCAACTGTAGCGAAATGGCTCACAGAGCAAGGACTACAGGCTACAGCTCTTGTATCCTTATCCCTAGAGCCGCTTCTGTACACGGGAAAACTTTGTGGTACACAGATGCTTTCGTGTCCTTAGGCTCTTTGGGAAGGGGAGGCCAACTGGTGAAGTTCGAAGTGAAAATTAAAAAAAAAATTCCAAAATGCAGTTGAAAAATGATGTTCAATTGTATATAAAAAACTGATAAATAAAAATATTCGACGTCTAACGAATTTTTTGATGGTATTTTTTTTGGATTTATTGACGCGGCAAAATGAATCAATTACTAAAATGCGGCTAAAGTTCGAAGTTGGAACAATGGACGAGCGTGCGTGTCAGAGTGAATGAACGTGGAAGAGGCGCGAGAGGTATGTACGGTAACGGATAGAACAGTATGGCCATCAACCTTCTCTGGCTACCCCTCGCGGGAAACGGCATGATGGTTAGTTAGTTACTTAGTTAGTAACACATGTTTTTAATGAAGATGTTTTTTTCTGTAAATATTGAATAGGAGTCGTTTTGTTAGAGCATTTAATAATGCCTTAGCAAGGTGAATCAGGTCATTCTTGTAACATATTTCGCCTTATGTTGATTTCTATAAATCTGTTCAAAAACATATTTTATAATTAATAAATTGTTTTAAATTGTTTATGCGACATTCATAAAAAAATCCAGACTAGAACAAAGAGTAACGCAAATATAACATTTTAGAAGAAAGGCGTAATTTGTTTTTCTTGTGTTATTTTATTTACAGTTGACGACTTCTGTCTGAGCCCTTTAGGCGGAAAGTTCGCCCACTGACAAGTCAGTCGGCTGGCGTCCCGAAAGGTCAGACTAACCCTACAGCGCCAGCGGTCGGAGCGCGATTTGCATATTTATTGAAGTTGAAGTATGGCGCTGATAAGGCTTGTAAAAGGTCTCAAATTCGCCTGACAGCAACAGATATGATAAAACTTTTTTTTATCTCGCATATTGAATTGCGTGAGTTTGTTTGGAGTGGTCGTACTACGAGACATATCCTGAAATTTGTTGTATTGAAAATTTATTCCAATTATTTCTTCATCAAAAAATCATGAAATGAGTCCAAAATCGATAATTCGATTTTGATGTTCAACTAGTTTTTAATTAAAAATGAAAATATGAGAATACTATGAAAATAATGAATATTCGATTCCCGGCGATGGAAGTGTGATTATCTCACTGTTTTTGATCTGGTATAGAATTCAGGTGACAATTAAATGGCGATAGATTAGCTACATTTCACATATCATGAGAATGAATATTTTATAATAGCTGAAAACAAATTGTGTACAATGCGTTCAAACGATCTGTTGTATAAAAACAAAAAAATTATAAAAAAATATTCAAAACAAATATAGCATAAAATTTATCAAGCTCTTATTAATAATGCATAGAAGGGCAAAAAATGTCATCCCATCTAAAATACAATAAAGCTCCCAGAAGACAGAAGTTTTGTTTCATATTAAATATTAAAAATGAAGTTTTACATCATTGTTAAGAAAACAATAAATAATACATTATGTGTCTGCCATGTTAGAAGTAAGGTTTATCAACGTGCATGAATCGCTTACTGTTTAATTGTAAATAAGTTTACAGAAGAACTTTTAACAATATCGTAAAAATGTGCCTTTTTGTCGTTGTTAAGGAGAAGATGAGCGGAAGACCACACGGCTGAAGAATTTCCAGAGGGATATAAAAACTCTAAGCCTTCAGGAAGAAGTTGCCCACCAGTGAAATACTTGTCACTAAATTATTAAGAAAGCCGACGTTGAGTAACGGGAGACTGTGAGTAAAAAATAAAAGTTACATATTAAATTTAAGCCGAAATATCTATGAATTAAATATATTTAATGGTTCATGATATGTTAATTGCCAGCAATATGCACAATATGACGTTAAATAATTTTTTACAATATTTTGAATTTTCTTTGTAAATAGAAGAGGATTAATGATATGATGTTGCTTCATAAAATTATATACTTCAAAATAGATTACTGCGAACTCCTTAGTTAATTGATTCTTTATTATACTCACATGACATACCTTGAATTTTACTCACATGACATACCTTGAACCAAGTTTTTCACCTTCCTGCTTATTGCACTAACTACGCTCAAAGTTCAGCAATGTACCGGATTCGCAAAAGCTATAATACAATAAGTTTTCTCGTAATATTGTTGCTTTCTATTTGAACAAATTATTAAAAGAAAAAAGGTGTAACCATTTTCATAAATAAAACTATAATGTTATTTGCTTTTTTGATTACATTATTATTATATTCGATTTCAATTCAATTAATATTTCAAATCTTTTTTTGGTGGTAGCATGTAATTGGCCTTAATTTATTATTTTTATGTATAACAATCGCTGTTTGCAATTCTGCATTAAATTTATGTATTTACTATTCAAAAAAGAAAATATTATAAGGTTCCATTTTGTTTGAGAAGAAAAATGTTCGATGCACGTATACTGTCAATAATAACATACAGTTTAGAGATAACTATCAACACAAATTATAATATACACAACGATCCATGGAGAGGCAAATGCTCGACGTAAATCTTCGAAATAAATTAAGAAATGAAGATATTATACGTCGAATCAAAGTTGCCGACATCATGGATCGTACAGCTAAATTTGAATGGCAATGGGCTGGACATATAGTCAGATAGGGTAGTACTAGATGGATACTGATAATACTTCAATGCCTTGGACAAAGAAAAGGAGTGTCGGAAGGCTACCTAAAAGATGGACTGATGACATTGTTGGAATTCGACCTGGATGCTGAAGATACGATACAGGATCGAGTGGAGAAAAATGGAAGAGGCCTTTATTCTGCAGTCGAGGGAAAAAGGCTTAAGAATAAGTATTTAACTTATTGAAAGCTAAGGCAATAACACTGTAGAATTCCATAGTAATATTCTTAGGAAATTTAAAATAACTTTGTTTAATCCACAAAATATTAAAAAATATTAAAATACACGACATGTTTCCCAATCGTATGCAAATTAATTTCTATATAAATCATGTCATTTAAAAAAAAAATTTAATTCCAATTTTATATATTTTTTTGTATTATCATCATGTATTATTATTTTTTAATATTATTTATTAGTTCTACTGATATAAAATAATTATTAGTACTTATAACAAACAGCCCAGGTTAATTTTTAAATTTTAATTATTGTATCGAATTTTAAATGCGTTTTTCATATAGATATTTCTGTGTTTAGTCATTATTATATTTTTACACCTAAAGATGGAGGTATCCTCCGAAACATGTCGTGTTTTTTTTAAATATTTTTTTTATATATTGAGGATTACACAAAGTTATATTCAATATCCTAAGAAGAATTTACTATATAAAAAGGTAATTCAAGTTCATCTCCCAAACATCCTTTTAATTTTGATAAGTAACTGAGTACAGACAGTTTTATAGGTAGCATATTTAAAGGTTAAAAGAACAAAGGATTTTTTATAGAATATACTTTAATCGGTATACGAACTAACGGCAAAGCAGTATTAATCAATTAGCCATTTTGACATTGAAACACGAAAAGAACAGTGCCGCAATGGGACGGGTACTTAAAAAAAAAATATTACGTAATGTAACATTACAAACCTTTTTATTTACAAAGCGAATAAGCCGTGGGTGTGTGGAATGGAATAATATACCTGTGTCTGTGTAGATACAGCGGGAATTTGTGTGTTTTTCTTCATTTAATCCAATTTCATGGCTCAACTAGAAATAAAATGAGTTTTCTCCCATTACCCGTTAGTTTACTTTTTCATTCCGAATGAAATAAATTAAAATCTGTTTATCCATAAATTACTACAGAGGAAAACGTAGATTCTTCCATCTACCCACACAACAATTTAGTCTATAGAATAAAGTGTTTTGTATGATAAAAACATTTTTTTTATTACTATAGTTTTTAGATACTTACCACATCTTCATATTTACAATTCCTATTTGTTTAACAATATTTTTTTTTATATGAAGCACTCACATTGTGGTTTGACATTTTTAACTAATAGATATAAAATAATAAAATATTCAGTTATTATATTGCCTTGGTGAAAAGCAAATCTAGTTGGAATCAATTATATAAGCAACCATACCGTGGTTAAAAACAAAGTGTTTTATTATTTTATATCTAAACTAACAAACTTACCATCACGCTGTCTCTCTGGAGAGGATGAACAGAAATAATGGACCGCCACACTGTAATGTCCTGACATACATCTCTCGATTCCTCTACACTCATACATCGTGTCATGCACGCACGTCGATTTCTTAGAATCTTCGCGTGACTGATATTTAATATTTGATTGATTTGATCGTGCCAAGTTTTCTTCGGCCTTCCTCTTCAGCATTCTGTCTTTAGAATGAGTCTTGCCATCTGTCCAAACCACTTTAACGACCCTTTCATTATTTTGTTAATAAAACTTTTATTTGATTACAGTACATAAATAAAACACACAGAAACAATTTATTAATGCTAATTGCATGCTACTACAAGTATAAATGAAAAGAAGAGTTAACAGTACAAACCAGTTAATCAAATTGAAGATAAACTAGATTTAACAAGTGAATTATAATAATTGAACAAAATGAAGTTTTATACAATATAAATGATAAACTAACTAACTATCACACTGTCTCCCCGAAGGGGTAGGGAAAAATAATTAAAATGAATTACATAAATCAGAAAGGTATTAAAATGTTCAAAATAAATTGTTTCTGAGAAAAAACATCTTTTGTCAATTACTCTATTTGCGTTAATTAAAGTGTTGTGTGGTTTTCGGGTGTAAGAAAATAAAACAGCCTTTGACGTATAACGTCATTTACTTTATATTTGCGTTGCGGGATTTTGTTTTCATACAATATTACATAATATTGTTTAACCTAACAGCATCGCTGATCCTTACACTATCTAATATCCAACCTTATCTTGCATAATATGCATATTTGAGAGGAGACTGCTGTAGTTTCCAGAAACTAATTAGAATATTACTAGAAGCAAAATACATAGAAGAAGTAACGAGACCATAGCTACTATATTAGTATCGTAAGGTGAGTAAATGTACAGGAAAGATTCGAGAAAGAAAGATTTCTTCATATTTTGATACGAAAGAAAACTTTAAAATTTAGAAGTTTTATTATGTTTATCTGTATATAGCCTTATGTTATAGCCTTATGTAGCCTTCTCCTTATATATAGCCTTATGTATATAGCTTTATGTAGCCTTCGTGGCAGAGTAGTAAGAGCTGTGATTTCTATTCCGAAGGTATGGTGTTCCAAACGAAAGTTCGATTCCCTGCGATAGAAGTGTGATTATCACTGTCTTTGGTCTGTTGTAGAATTCACGTGACAATAAAAAGGCGATATATTAGCTAACGATAACATGTCAAGCGAATCTATGCATTAATAGCTAAAAACAAAGTGTATGCAGTAATTGGGTTCAAACGGCCCAAAAAAACCCATTGAGAGTAAAATGGTTTGAACAAAAAAACAAAAAAATGATGTCAAAACAAATTGCTTAAATGTTTTCCATCATTTTAAGCAAAGTTATTTAGTTAATTTAAAATTAGTGTGGTAAAATCTATGGGATAACCTCAATAGTGCATGGTGGATTCATTGTTTTTCATACTAATTTTAAAACATAAAAACAACTGCTTTATAAATTGGATTTCATCCAAACTATAATACATTCTTACTTTAAAATCGGTCTAGTAGTTTTTGAGGAAATCGTGGACATTCGGACATTTTATTTAAAAAGATATTTAGTTGTAAGAGTATTTTGAATTCAAAGCAGTTAAAAAATCGAGAGACTGACTGTCAAAGTTTATTTAAAGTATTTATTAATAAATAGAATTTACATACTGTACAACATCGTTTTCTAAGGAAAATTGGTCGAATGCTCAGACTTGACAGAGAAGATTACTCCTATTCTGACTTGGAAAAGCTACTAAATATTTCACCATTAGTTGATCGCAGAAATAAAAATGATTTAATCTCCTTTTTTTAAATAATAAACTCACACTTTGATGCACCCTGTCTTCGAAAATATAAAATTCAATGTACCCACCCGGAATCTAAGGCAAATTAAACTTTTTCACGAAAATCTCCATAAAACAAACTACGGATATAATGCACCTATACCTAGAATGACTAGGCTTGTAAACTGTTGTCAAGACTTAGATTTTTTTGGATTAAATCTAAATTCGTTTTTGTCTAAACTTAAAAAATATCGACCTCCATCAAACCCTTAAATTGTCTAAACCAGATGCAGCTTTTACTATTTGTTTGTCACCGAGACTACTTGTACCTTGTAATCCTTCCACAATATAATCAAATATGTCGTTAGCTAATTGCAGTCGTGTTCTTATTGCTCATCTCTAGTATACATATCTATTAATCTTTCTTCTTTACTCTCTTCCAGATCATCCTCTTAACTTGTCCTAGGCTAATTGTTTACTGTTACTGTTTTAAAATGTTCCTAGATTTAAGTAACTTATCTGTATTATGAATAATGTATTGGAATTAATTCCGTCAACAACAAAATAAATAAATAAATAAATAAAGTTCACTCAGTAATATAATCAAAATAGGCTCTCGTCTCAATCCATTGTAGTCATAGATCTAATGTTCAAAGCTTGCGCATTATTCACGCTAGAATGCTGTATCTTGCTAGCTTGAATGATGATCTTGTTCACTGGGGTGACTTAGGACTTGCAAACAGGTGAATTGAAGCGTGTAACTCTGAAATGATGGTAATAAATATACCTGTACAGTGTTTCACGTATTTCATATACGTAGATACAGTTATTTACAGTTTAGATGTGATATAAATAAGAAAATCAATTTAATATTTATACGCGATACGTGTCCTAAGGCATATATGAATAATCAGAATTTCTGATAAAACGTTTTGTCATAAACCTGCGTGGGTTGCTCATTTCTAATTCTTGCAAATTCACGTAGGTTGTAGATTCGTGTTTCTTGTAAACTCACGTAGGTTTTTCAATTCTATTTATTATTAACTCCCGTAGGTTGTTCATTACTAATGCTTATTTTAAACGTTAACTTGTTGAGTTGGCAAATAAAGTCCTGCGATATATTTTTAGCCATGTTCTTAGTGACATGGTGTTCTTCTACCGACCCTTATGTATGGAAGCGAAGCATGGAACTAGCAAAAGAAGGATGAAAGTAGAATAAATGCAGTTGAAATAAGATCTCTTAGAAGAATGTGTGGATACTCTGTGTATGATAGAGTATCGAATGAAAATATAAGAAGTGAATGCGGTGCGAATGATGGTGTCATGAACGAAATAATGAAAGGATCATTAAGATGGTTTGGACATATTGATAGAATGAATGAAGAAAGAATGGTAAAAAAATATATGTTAATGATGTAAATGGAACCAGAAATAGAGGAAGACCGAGGAAAACGTGGCACGATCAAATAAATCAAATATTGAATATCGGCCATGTGAGGAGTCAGAGAAATCGACGCGCGTGCATGACACGATGTATGAATGTTGAAGAAGCGAGAGAAATATGTCAGGAAAGAAAAGTGTGGCAGTCCATTCTTTCTGCCTACCCCTTCGGGGAGATGGCGTGCTGGTTAGTTAGTTAGTTAGTTTTTCTTAGTGACATATTTTGTATTTTGTGAAAAAGTTTATCTGTTATCTATTAGGACACCTAAATCATCACTGTTAGTGCCAAAGGTATTCTTTTATTCCCAACATTCATGAATTTTGTTTTTGTCACATTCAATTTGAGTTTATTTTTCCTAAGCCACATTGAAATATTGTTGATCCCCATTTAATTTATTCACAATAAATTGGCAGTTTTGCCCTGATATGTATACCGA
Organism: Lepidostoma basale; assembly: GCA_022606425.2. NCBI lineage: Eukaryota > Metazoa > Arthropoda > Insecta > Trichoptera > Lepidostomatidae > Lepidostoma > Lepidostoma basale. The sequence continues at coordinate 522,876 of JAHDVF020000172.1, forward strand.
TACATCATCGGCAAACAGTCTTATTTTACAATGTTCAATGTTTTTAACTATGTCATTAATATATATGATGAAGAGGATTGGTCCAAAGACTGATCCCTGTGGTACGCCTATAGATATCATATGCGGCTCAGAAACCAAACCTACAACTTTAGTGACTTGATAACGGTTACTCAAATGTTCATTGAACCATTTTAAAGCATTTTCTCTTAACCCAATTTTGTCTTATTTTGCAAGTATAAAATGTCTGTCAATTGTTTCAAAAGCTCTTTTGAATATAATATCATATAAACAATTTATAATATAAAAATACTGAACGAAAGAAAAAAGAAAGTAATTAAAATATTTTTTTGATTAGATTTTTATATTACATTTTTGTTCCTGATAAATGATTTTTTAATATATCATTATAAGTTTAATGTTTTTTTTAATACAATATAGAATATTTATTTATTTCAGATGACCGTACAACATTTGAAGTGTTTTAGCCTCCTTGATGATGTTATTCTGCCTTTTCTTTAGTTTATGTATTCCATATAAATATCGCATGACAGGGCAATACCCGATGGACATCCAGAATACTTCAGCAGAGGCCTTGGACAAAGAAAATAAGTATCGGGAGACCACCTAAAATACCTGGATACTGAAGGGACAGGACAGTGACGAGCTGAAAAAAATCGAAGAAGCCTATATTCAGCAGTGGAGGGAAGAAGGCTAATGGAGCAGAAGAAGATATAAATGTCCCATTGTTCGTATTGTAATTAAATGTTTTATTATCTTCATCAAACACAACAAAAATATTTTACTTGTCAACCTGCCAATCGTTTTACCCATGAGTGGAGTAATCTCTTGGCTTGTCGAATAATTTTTTGATAGTGAGAGTAGTTTCAGGAATGCACTATCTAACTGCATAAATATGTTCTTATGGTGTATTGTAAGTGTACTCGAAACGTTGATATGGTTATGATATTTAAATTAACAACATAAATCTGTGTTTACTTATAAAAGTTTTCTTTTAAGTTAATTTTATTCGAAGTATCTCAAAGATGGGAAGAACTTTCAAATTAATTTGAAAAAAGTTTGCACGAAAAAGTGTAATATTATGAATTTAAATTAAGAAAAGATTTTCTTATCTAAATTCGGATTTAATTCGTATTTAATATTCATAGTTTACAGAGGCCACCATCTGGTGCTAAATCTCCAAACTTATCCCGAGATAAAAACAGGAAACTATAATAAATTCCCGAAGTTTTATCTAGAACAAATACCTAATAATATTAAAATAACACAACACCACTGAAAACAAGTTTTTACTTTCTCCCGTTATCTTAAAAATATGGTTACCATTATTCTAAAATATTTTACTACTCAAGATAAATTTGCATTTAAAGTACATTTTCACTCGTAAACTGTATGAACGGTACATAGATATAATAATCATAAACTTGTATTAAAGCTGATTATAGTCTAAAATCACGTTGTATTCTTTTTGATTAAATTTTTGTGTATTGTTTTGGAAAATATATATAAATGACACCATGATACTTAATTAAATAATTTTCATTTCCCCTATTCTTGCCTCCACTTTATATTGTAGATTAACATTTGAATGATATAATAACATTATTCAGAGACAACTGAGCTGGGCTGGTCACGTCGTCAGAATGCCGGAGACAAGTCTCCCAAGGAAGATTATGTACTCTGTTTACCAAAGGGAAACGCTAACACGGTGGTCAGAGGAAACGCTTTAAGGACTCCCTTAAAGGAAACCTACAAAAGACTGGCATCGACTGTGATTGCTGGAAAAAGACTGCAGAAGACAGACCTAGGTGGAGAACAATAGTACATAAAGGCACGCAAGACTTTGAAGCACAGTGCAGAGACGACGTCGCAGAGAGGAGGAGGAGAAGAAAGGAGAGACCACTGGGAGACGGTGACGGCTCCATTACAGGCGCCTTCCCCTGCCCCAGATGCCCCAGAATTTGTAGATCCAGGATCGGGCTCTTCAGTCACATGCAGACCCACAACCGCGAAGGACATTCTTCCTCGGACACGAGGGACAGCCGATGATGATGATGATGAATATAACTGCACTTAGTATTCTTACAGCACTTTAATACACTTCTCACAGACATGTTTCAGTTGTGACCCAACCTTTATCAATGTATTTTTATTTTATTTTCTTAAATACAGTTGATGTATATGAAAATAAAATGATTTACAAATCTCTCATCCATATAGCAGCACACGTTTAAGGTTAAATTAAGATATAAATGCGAGTTGGGCTTTTTAGGTTAACTGACTATATAAGTTATATTTTTTGTGATGTCAGTTACATTTTTATACCCGAGGATGGAGGTCTCTCCAAAACATTGTAGTGTTTTAATATTTTTATTGTTTAAAATATTGCCTCTTCGGGTGTTGGTAAGTAATTTTTTTTTTATAAAAAAAAAGTTTATTTCGTTACCCTGATGAAATTCCGCTTGTGGCAAAATTGGGCGGAATTAAAAAAAAAATGTGGAATTAAAACAAAATATTTAAATGCTTAATTTATTTGTATTTTATATAATTTGTTTAAGATTTATTTTGTAGACGTTGGACGATCGAAGTATGCGCGGGAGATGCCTATTGGTGGCGACGAGGTTGGCAACCTATCACACCGTGTCTCTCGCGGGGGCGAAAAGAGAAGGATGGAGTGCCGCATCGATTAAATTGTGGCATTTCATTTTTTCTGCCTACCCTTTCTGGGAGACGGCGTGATGATTGGTTAGTTGTTTAAAAATATTAAATGAATTAATGTGGAACAGTGTCGTTTTTCAATTTCAAAGTTTTTTAAATGTACACTGGTTTTAATTTGTTTAAAAAAATTAAATAATAGTTTACGTGTGAAAGTGACTCAAGTAAACTTTGTTATGTCCACTCACTCTTTAGATTTACCATATATCATTCAGGGAAATAAATTATAATTTTGGGTTTCAATACAAACAATAATTTTCTTCTGATTAATAGATGAGAGGGTTCGTATTTGATTAATGTCGTGTCAGGCTCAATAAATTCCTAACACTCCTAATCAATTCTTAACTCATCTATTTGCAACCTCTCTATCTCCCAATATTCACGATGGCTCAAATCTGTGGCAAATTGTTCAGAAATTAAGCATTTTTTTTAGATAACCATCTGAAATATTCGCATACGCAGACCCGGCATGTGCTGGTTTAAGAGCTTGTTCGTCTCATATTATTTAATTACTTGTAATTTTTCTATTTTAATAAAATTAATTTAAAATCAAATGTGATTTTGAAAGATCACCGTTCAGATGAAAAAAAAATACTGAATTTTTCTTTCAACAACGTTCTAATTAAATCTTTTTTAACTATAACTTATTTTACAAAATTATCTACAATATTAACAGGTATATAATTTTTTTTATTTTTCTAGTTTTATTGATTCTCATGACATGTGATAGGTAGATCATCTTTCGCCATTTTATTGTTATGTGAATTCTACGCGTGACCAAATACAGTGTATCAATTACACTGCAATCGCCGGGAAGCTTCGGTGTTGCAGTGATAGATCTTGCCACCCTGCCACGAAAGTCATCAATTATTATACATGAAAATGCTTGTTATTTGTATGTTAACACGTTTTAGTGAATCGGTGTATGCTTAATAAACAAATTAATAAATAATTCAAGTTTATTTCTCAAATATAATTAAATATTTATGAGAGTTTAAGGCGTCTATTGTGAACAGGTAAAATAACAGATAAAATATAATTATTGATTAATACGAATGAAAACGTCAGTTTTAAAGAAATTTTATTATATTTTATGGGAATGACATGTTTCGCTCTTCTAATGCACTATCAAATGTTTATAATAAATAACCAATAACCAATAAAATATAATAAAACTTCAAGAAAACTGACGTTTTAATTCGAATTAATTATTTTATATGAAATTTTACATCATATTCTTCTATATTCGCCATACTTTATGTTGTACTTTGTTATACTTTGTGTTGTATATGCAAAGTATATATAACAGAAAAAGAGAAATACATTTTACATCATTGTTCAATAAACAATACAATATTATTGATGGTTGAGGTATTTTTTTTGTAAAACTCCATTATAAATTTATAATAGTAAACACGATTGATTAGTGGTTTTACTACTAAATGATCATGGTTACTGGCCCCAAACAGTATCAAATGCCGTTCTCTGGACTATGGTAGGCGAAAAGCCAATTAGAGAACAAGTCGCTAGACGCAAATGGCAGTGGATCGGTCACACTCTGAGACGGAATCCAGCCTGCATCGCTCAGGGTGCACTAGACTGGTCCCCTATGGGGGGAAAGAGAAAGCGAGGCAGACGTCGAGCCACCTAGAGAAGAGCCCTGCAGGACGAGGTTAAGGCGGCAGGCCTCACTTGGGATGATGTCAGGCATCAGGCATGCGATGGAGTCGGGTGGAGAAGGTTCCTTGAGGCCCTATGCACCACGGAGGTGTGACAGGACAAAAAGAAGAAGAAAGAAGAATCATGGTTACTATTATAAATTAAAACATAATTATATAATAACAGGAACGCATGAGAGATGGTAGGACTTTAGGAATATAAGATACGCTCTAAGGTCAAGCATTTGAGATATGTATTATAAATAATTAAGTAATTATTTTACGAATGTAAGAGGATTCACAGAATTTGCCAGTTAATAGCTAATGGAACATTGGCTTCTTAGCACTGCGGGTTCCTTTAGAGACTAAGTGGGACGTTACGGGTATAAAAAGATAGAGATTCTATGTCCGGGCATTGAGTAAGTTGGGCGGGATGTGGATTTGCGGATGGATGATCGCCTCTCGAACATTTTGCGATGGATTAATAATTCATTGTACACGCCTCGACCCAACTCCAGCTTGGTGCGGAGTCGATCGACTGGCTACCAGCGGCGGCACGCTATTAAAACTTTATAAACAATTAAACAAGTTTATATTACTCCCGAGTTATATCTTTAAATAGAAAAATATTGAAAGTAAATTTTTCAATACATTATGGGATTCTAGTACCGAATCATATACATGTATGAAGAAGAGAAGCTTTAAAGTAGAAAATAAGCAAAAAATTAAAATAAACTAACTAACTAACTAACCATCACGCCGTCTCCCCGGAGGGGTAGGCAAAAAGAATGGAACGCCACACTGTTCTGTCCTGACATGCTTCTCTCGCTTCCTTTACATGCATACATCTTGTCATGCACGCACGTCGATTTCTCCGACTCCTCACGTGACCAACATTCAATATTTGATTGATTTGATCGTGCCACGTTTTCCTCGGCCTTCCACTATTTCTAGCTCCGTTCACGCCATTTTCATATACCTTCTTTACCATTCTGTCTTCACTCATTCCTTCCATGTGTTCAAACCATCCTAATGACCCTTTCCTTATTTTGTTCATAACACTTTCATTCGCACCACATTCACTTTTATACTTGCATTTGTCACTTAGAGATCTCATTTTTACTGCATTTATTCTAATTTCATCCTTCTTTTGCCAGTTCCATGATTCACTTCCATACATAAGGGTTGGCACAAGAACACCATTGTGCACAGCCATCTTGGCTTTTTTGGATAGGCTATTGTTTGCGATGACAACTTTAAGTGCACCACTTATTCTGTTGCCTAAAAAAAATTAAAATAATGTTTTTTTTGTGACTTGAACAGTGTTGTTAAAATCTGTATTAAACATTTAATAACTATATATTTATTTTATTACTATAATTTTAATTATTTGGTATCCCTTTCGCACGCAAATAAGTTTGTTTAGAAGAATTAGGATTTTAAACTTTTGACTAATTTTAAGATATCCAGTAATGCTTATTTATTAAGTTGAGAGCGGTTATCTAATGTCCTATTTTCATAGAATGAATGGAAAAATGTCTTCTTCGACTAAATACGCAGGACAAAATTAAAGAGCTAGATTTTGAAGTTCTGTAAAGTCCACCATATTCATCTGATATTGCACCTTCTGATTATCATCGTTTTAAGTCGTGGAACAATTGCTTCGAGATAAATAAATATGAATGTCGAATAAGTCCGAAATCACTTGAAGTCATATTTTACCGAAAACCCCAGGAAACTAAAATGGTTTAAAAAAACCCGACTATTTTATGGAGGAAGATCATCGATAGACACAATCGTTAATAAATTATGTAAATCTCCATATTAAATAATCATACGAAGTTTTATTATATTATATTTTATGGGAATCACATGTTTTGCCCTTTTAGGACATTATCAAATGTTTGATAATGCCTCAGAAGGGCAAAACAACAACATCAAACATTTGATAATGCTTTAGAAGGGCGATACATGTCATTCCCATTAAATATAATAAAAATTCTATAAAACTGACGTTCTCATTCGTATTAACCTTAAATGTAAACGTGGCACGATCAAATAAATCAAATATTGAATGTCGGCCATGTGAGGAGTCAGAGAAGTCGACGCGCGTGCATGACACTTTATATGAATGTTGAGGAAGCGAGAGAAATATGTCAGGAAAGAAAAGTGTGGCAGTCAATTCTTTCTGCCTACCCCTTCGGAGAGACGGCGTGATGGTTAGTTAGTTTTTTTTTTAAATAATTTATTCTTATAGGGGGGAGATGACTATTTGTGGCGATGAGGTTCGCAACCCATCACACCGCGTCTCCCGCGGGGCGATAAGAGAAGGATGGAGTGCCGCATCGGTTAAATTGTGACAGTCCATTCTTTCTGCCTACCATTTCGGGGAGACAGCGTGATAGTTAGATGGTTAGTTTTGTAAACATTATTTCGTAAATGAAACAAAAATCTTCTTCTTCACTTTTGGTAGACTCAGGAGTCTGTTATTTCAGGCGGGTTCTCTTGAGACGCTGAACTCCAGCTTTCTATCCACCGTTTCGGGGGTTTTCATGGTCGGCGTTGTCCGTTTGGCGTTCCATGGAGAGCTATGTATGGTATCCTATTTAAGCTCATCCTTTCTACGTGTGGATGAGAGTATCGCCGTCTTTGACGTCCCCATCTGACCACATCTTCGACCTCGCAGATTTCTCGGATTGCTGTATTCATAACGTAAACAAACATGTATTAAAATTTTATAGGGCGCCCCTGACGTAGGGTCCAACTTTAGCAAGGACGACGGCGGGAGTAAAAAGTATATGGCCAGGAATTAAATTGACTGGACAGATTTCAATTTTGATTTACGAGAAACGGAACGATCTGCCGGTCCGCGGTAAGCCACCGCCGGGTATGCCGATACTTCGCCATCGACTCTCCCAAAGAAACCCTTCATATTTTATTTGCACCATTGTTCTGAGGTTTCCGAAGGTGAAAATGTCAGAACATTTTCTAAAGCCGATTTTCTGGCTTATTCAGTGCGATATTTTGTTACAAATATAACAAATACTCTTTTGAATGAGTAGGTACATAAGAAACCGTTATATTTAGTAATAAAGCTTAGAGCTGGCAAAAGAAAAACGAAAGTAGAATAAACGCCATAGTAATGCGATCACTGAGAAGAATGCACGGAAAAACGATATATGATGGAATACTGAGCAATGAAATAGGAAACAAATGTATGTAATTGATAGTTGAGGTATAAGTTTTGTAAAACTCCATTCTTTCTTCTTTTGGTGCTGTCAGGTCTCCCCAACGTTGGCAATCTCTACAGCAAAGGCATCTCTATCCTGGGCCACTTGGAACAGGTTCTGAACTCTTGTTATTCCTGTCCACTCTTTGATGTTCTGCAGCCAGGACAGCTGCCTTCTATCAACTCCCCCACGTCCCTCCACTTTACCCATTTAAGTCGAAGGAGGTGTTATTTTTCTCCCCTTAGCACATGACCCAAATATGAGACCTTTGTAATTTTCACACTTGACAACAGCTCTCTATTGGCCATAGCTCTCTGCAGTACGTCTGCATATCTGACCCTATCGGTCCACGGTATACGGAGCATTCTGCGGTATATCTACATCTCGAACGCTTCCAACCGGCTTATTACATTCACTTTTCCAGAGTCCAGGTTTCGCAGCCATATAGTAGAACAAATTTACTAATAATTTAACAAATTAATTCAACCAAATTCGTTAATAATTAAAATATAGCTCTATTCGAAGTCAGGAAAATCAACGAGCGTGCATGTTACGACGCATGAATGTAGAGGAATCTATATAGGTATGTCAGGGCAGAGCAGTTTGGTGATCCATCTTATGTGTCTACTCCTACGGGGAAACGGTTAGTTATTTAGGATATACGTAAAGTATACTACGTGTGTGTGTAGGAAGCGTGATTTTGCGAGTAATATTTAAGACACGTCTGTTCTGTAGCTAATGCATTTATTGACTGATTGTTAGTTGGTTGGTATCTGTGTTTGACAATGTTGAGGTGGGGGAGCGAAGCGTGACGTAGCTGCCACAGTTTGTTAAATACATACGAATTATGTCAAAGAACGTAAATATACGTTTTTTCGCTTGTGCAAAACCCCCCAGATTAAAGGAAGATTAAAACAAATATAGTGAGAAAAAATGTTGATATTTGCTTTTAATAATTTTTTTTTTAAACTTGTGTAAAATATTTTTTTCCAAATAAGCTTTTAGGAAGGTTTTGAGATTTATTCAATGGTGTTTATATTATTATTTAGCGGGAAATAATTTTTGAAAATGTGTTCATTAGGGATTAAATATAAAGGAAAAATATGCTTTATAATATATCATTTTATAAAATGTGGCGTGAATCAAATTAATACTCACTTATGCATAAAGCTAAGGGAGCATATATTTTTGTCTGGTTTAAATTTAGTACATAAATGGTTAATCTCCTCTACAATTGATAGCACCCTATTGAGAAAAACATGAGCTTAACATCATTTCACAATTAACAATAAATATTTTTTGGTTTAAGATATAGTTAACTTTAAAACTAATGAAATAAACTGACAGTAGTGTGCGATTGTTTTAAATGTGTTATTAATTTCTTCTCTATTATTCACTGAAGAAGGGAATTTTGTTTCCCGAAACATATTTGTGAAAAGTGCAAAAAGTGTTTCCAAAAAATGATTAAAATCTTTTTTATTTATCGAGTATAATATTTTTGTACAAGTAATTAACCGAAAATTTAAGTAATAATACCTTTTCATAAAAAAATAAATTACGATTATAAGAACAATGTTATGAAATTTAACAAAATTATAATTTAATATAACTTCCGAAAAATATGTGTATGAATATAATGTATAAGTTTTACTTGCAAAGCTTCGGATGTAAGGGGATAAAGCGGACCTTGTTCTATAATAATCTCTTCACTTTATATTGGAGTATTATAGAAAATCACGCCTCATTGTTTCACCCTTGACCGTCTGGAAGATTCTTCGGACGGAAAACTCGGTTCAATTGACGAGCCCTTATGCCTAAGAGCGGATTCCATAGGCGTCTCTTTATGATGACGGTTCTTGAAATGTGAAGCTTTCTTTTAATTCAACCACCAGTTATACTTCAATAAGTATCATTATCAAATAAGTATTGTCTTATTTATTACAAACCCTTTTTTATTCATAAAAATGTGGTATTTGCATTTTAATTATTTTTGTTTTGTTGCAACAATTTTCAGCCCACTTATGATTTTCAGCAATTCCAATTGTTGTTTAAAAATTGAAAGAATCAATAAATAGGTAGGATTTTATAGGGATATCGTCATTTTGTTTATCATTAAATATTCAAAGGATTAAACAATCAGTTTTATTTTGTATTACATTTAAAGTAATAATTAAATAAGAACATTATTTTTAAAAATTATTTTAAATGAACTTCCATCAAGAGATTTCATTAAAATTATTATATTATTTTAAGGTTCAATTTTATTGTAGTTCAATAATAAAAACATATTTCAATATTTAAAACTGTTCATGTGTAAATAGATTTCCAAAGTTTTCATTTCGTTTGAATACCCAAGCTTTAAGAAAGTTTTGGCGTATCTTGTTAGTACGTGTGTTGTATTTTAATATTTTAGAAGTTCACGCGACTCCAATGGCAGGACCGGACCTGATTGGCTCACACGTGTCGTCAGATGTCTTCGATAGAATCAGGACTCGAGTGTCGGATGCCGTTAGGAGTGGAGGCCCTGAGAAGGAATATTTTAGTGGGACAGATACGTGCATGAGGTATTCGGAAATCCCTTAACCTTTTGAAGGGCGAGCTTTATAAGTAGACGAAGCTCTCGAGGCTTTCCTTGAACACAAGTTATCTGTTGCAAAATATGTAAGATTTAAATATATTATTTACCTTTTCTTTTAATTTTAAATAAAAAATAAACAATATATGGTACATAAAATATTATTAATATAATCACGTTCATAAATGAAATACTAAAGATAAATGATTTATACATAAATATAATCACACTCGATATTGCAATAGTTTATTTCAATTAACACAGATATGTTGAGGTTATCAATGTATATCACCTTACATCACCTTACATCACCTTAATCAATGTGTATAATATTAACAATAAAGTAAAAAATAGTGGTCACTTATATAATAAAAATGTGGTGGAGTTGTATATAAAGGTAAAGAGGGTATAATTAGGATTGAGGAGAGGGGAGATATAACAGAAAAATTTCGAACATGGGAATTTAATTTAAATTATAATACCAATTATATTTATTCAAATATGAATCCACAACAAAAAGTGAAGGCGAATATAGAAGAGATAATCGATTAACCTAGAATTCGTGTCATGCACGCATGTCGATTTCTCCATCTTCTCAAGTGGCCGACATTTAACTTGTCTTCTTCTACATCTTGTTCCGTTTACATCTATAACATATACTTTTTTTAATATCCTTTCTTCATTCATTCCCTCCATGTATCCAAACCATCTTAATGTTTCTTTCAGTATGGTTTTCATAACACTTTCATTCGCACTGCATTCACTTATTATATTTTCATTTGAAAATATATTCGTCTATAATATCATTTCTACTACATATATTCCACTTTCAAGCTTCTTTTGCCAGTTACATCCTAAACTTGTTTAACTTTACATTACATTATAATAAAATTATTATAAAGGAAGTAACAACTTGTAAATGCAAAACTGAAAGCATCAAGGTGTAAATGCATTTGGAGTACGTCTCTCGAAAGTGACAGCCGATGCACTCATGTGATTGAGAGCTATCCAATTCTCGAAAGTGCTCTTCAGTTGGGATTTCCAATGAGATCACTGAGATATCCGCAGATGTACCCTCGACGTTACACAGAGATTACATTATATCCGTACTTTGAGTGAAAGCCTCCACATTGATTCAATCTTTCGCGTTACGGAATATGTATTCAAATACAAGATAAATGCGATTTCATCGTAAAAGACATCAGAAAATGAGAAAAGTTCAAAAGTTCAAAAAGCAAATACTTCTGTTTTAAATAACATAATTAATCATCTTCCATATTTTCTTTTATTTTCATTATACCTTTGTATTGCGGATTTATAATTGAACAATAGTTTTTTCTTTATAATACAGCATTTTATATTTAAACACAAATAATTAAAAAATTCACATTAACACAACCATGTTTCAAAACCAAGAAGTTCTTCATCAGTTAAGTTGAAATATTTAATTGTTCAATTATGAACGGGCAACACAGAGTAATAGTGAATACAGAAGAAATAATATGTAATTTTCAATATTATTTGTATTTTAAAATAAAGTGTTGTGTTATAAAGAAAAAAATATTGTTTAATAAATCTTTATAAACCTACAAAAGCATTTTATTTATATAAAAAAAAAATTTTAACACACTGTCTGCAGAATAGATATACAACGCACAAAAATCACAATATTATAAATTTACTTTCAACAATTCCATTTTTTGGTATCGTAATTTTCAATTTCCTAACCATCTCGCCGTTTCCCTGGAGTGGTGAAGGGATGGAAGAAAGGATGGACTGCCACACTGCTTTTGATACACACACATCTTGATATATGTACTTCTTAAGCATCTTCTATTACAACATCGTAACATGCATGCTCGTCGATTTAGATTTTTCAGCATTTCATTAACTTCACCGTCAATCAACTACTCGTACATCCTGTCATGTCACATTTTACTCGGTCGTTCTCAGCTTCTTTTTCTATTAACACTGCTTGTAAACAACTTTTTAACAATTCTTTCTTTATTAATTCCATCTGCATATTCAAACCATCTAAGCAAACCATTTTTAATTTAACTTAGGACGCAAACATCTGCCTTGCATTCATTCCTTATTACTTCGTTCAGTATTCTATCATATTTCGTTTTCACACATTATTCTCCGTGATCTTATTTCTACCCTTATTTTTGTTCTGCCAGATGCAAACTTGACTTTCATACACAAAGGTAATGAAAATCCAATTATGCACTGCCATTCCCTCTTTACATTGACTGAGAATATTCTCTCTTTACATTGACTTTTACGCCATTGCACAGATAACATTGAATAAATACATAACTAATAATTATATTAAACGATATTTTTAAACTACTTTTACTTTTGTCTTTATTTCGACAGCGACCAGTTTCGCCAGGCTTGCTGGCATCGACAGACCAGTCTTATGTCTGGTCCCTATTATTATTTAAAATGAACTTTCATCGAGAGATTTCAGTATAATCTTTGGATTATCTTAAATTATATAACAATAAATAAATAAATAAGAAATTCATTACGTCTTACCAAAAGAATATTGAAAAAAATATTTCCTTTTAAATAAATTAATAAAGGTATGAATGAATATTTTAATAAAGGTATGAGTCCATTATTTTATTTATTTGCTTTCCGCAACAAATTTATGAATCTTACTTAAAGTTGTACATTGTTCTGGAAAATGTTCAAATTTGCTGTGAAAGATTGTATAAGAATGTAGCAGACTGCAAGACATTCATTAAAAGTTGACTGCATTGTAACTTTACAAAATAAGTTTTCGGAAGTGACACAAATTCAGCTTTTTAAATTTAGTAAATACCTCTTAAATGTTTGGCAACCTTCCAGCCTAGCACCAAATTTAAATCTAATACATCACTTTAGCAGTCGGGGTACATAGAGATAAGCTTTATTCTGGCAAGCTCATATTTGATATTAAGTTTAATAAAGCTTTGTTGAATCTTTTGATGGATAAAATAGGCCTACGAGGCTTGATAAAAATGGAAAGATAATTTTGGGTAATTATAATAAATAAATAATTGCTGTTGTTTATTGAACGCTAAAGCATTAACACTGTGGAAGATGTGTGTGTATAATATACCTAGGAAATTGAAAATAACTTTGTTTAATCCACAAAATATAAAAAAAAAACACGATATGCTTCGGAGGATATATGTACCTCCATCTTCAGGTGCAAAAATATATTGATTATATTTTTACATCTGAAGATGGAGGTATCCCCCGAAACTCGTTCTTTTTAAATATTAAAAAAAAATATTTTGAGGATTAAATAAAGTTATCTTCATTTTCCTAAGTATATTATTGTTGTATACAACAAGTCGACGACCTTCGTGGCAGAGTGGTTAAGTGCTTTGACTTCCATGCCGAAGGTCCTGGGTTCGATTCCCGGCGATGGCAGTGTGATTGTCACACTGTCTTTGGTCTGATGTAGAATTCACGTGACAATAAATTGGCGATAGATTGGCTACCTATTACATGTCACGAGTATCAATATAATAGCTAAAAAATAAAAATTGTATACAGTAATTGGGTCCAAAAAAAAAAAAGTCGTTTGAACCAAAATAGTGTATACAGTTTGTTTAAAATTATTATGTCGATTCTCATGATATGTGAAAGATAAGTTTTCTTTTACCATTTTATTGTTACGTGAATTCTACACCAGACCAAAGACAGTTTAACAATCACACCACCATCGCCGGGAATCGAACCCGGGACCTTTGGTATGGCAGTCACAGTCCTTGCCACTCCAAGTTCATCCCAGTGAATTTTCCCAGTCATCCCCTATACTTGAGTGATAAAATATCACGTATGTACTTATTATGCCTGTAACATTACTTTTTTCCAGGATACCCAGTTCTCATCTCGAAATGTGACATTAAAAACTTAATACTCACCGACAGCATTGCTCGATTATTAGTCTCATATTGAATAATTGCTCTCACGTGCCTTGACCCCTCCTTCAGAGTCATCGGATTGAAAAACAATGGCAAGGAAATCGCTTCTATCAAATAATTAAAATATTAAACAATTGCAAAAACACTTTTACTAGAATATACTCGTATTTTAAAATAATTTTAAAAACACTTTTATCATGTTTTACTTTTTTTGCCAAAACAAACCAGCTTCGCTCTCGAAAGAGCTTTGTTAGTGTAACAAAAAAATTAACGAAGCTCCGGCAGGAGCGAATTGATTTCGACAAAAATAATGTGGTTTTAAAAACTACTAATGGTGTTTTTAAATTTTTTTTTAATAATGGCACACCCCAATTTAAGCGCTTCATACAAATGTAAATAGTATTATTTTCAAGAAACAACTCAGTTGGTGAGTTGTATGTAATCTGAGGTGAAACGTTTTTTTCATTTGTAGTATTCGTTCTTTAACCTCATACTATAATTAAATTAAAGTTCATACTCCCCTATTAAAAGTTAGGGGTTTCACTTTGTATTGCAGACGGAAGATCATAAGGTTTTAAATGCACGGAGAATCATATTCTATTCATAAGGGCACTTAAACTCGTATATTCGGACTTTCATATTATGTACAAGTAAAAGTTGAGGACCGAGCAAAACTGCGCTTGGGAAAACCATTTGCGAGAGGAGCAAGCCATTCGGCTTGTGCATATTGGAAAACTTAGGTTTATTTAAAAGTTTGTTTGAAGCAAGACTGCAGAATTGATTTGAAGTGGGGTATTTTATGAAGAATGATACGGTGCATATACAATAGAAAAATGAAGAATATAAAATACACGTTGTTTTGTTGTTTAGTTTAATCATTTTTTCAAATTTAGTATACACAATTCAGATGTGCTTACACAGTCAGAAATTATTACTAACAATTCTTTTTTTAATAATTTTTTTGTACCATATACAACAGATTATTTGAACCCAATTGCTAAATAATTTTTTTAACAAGTTTTGCATTATTTTGTAGAAAAAAACCCACTGTATTTGTTACATTATTATTACATCAGACTGTTCTATGGATATTTGTTTATTGCATATTTGCATATTTTGTTAAATCGCTCTTTACATCAAATCGATGTAAAGGGTATTTTAGCTATCATAGTGATTCTCGTGACCTGTGATAGGTGGGTAATCTATCGCCATTTTATTGTCACGTGAATTCTACACCAGACCAAAGACATTGTGACAATCACACTGCTCTCGCCGGGAATCAAACCCGGAACCTTCGGGGTGGTAATCAATGCACTTTCCACTCGGCCAGAAATGTCGTCATAGTTATGTCGTTATATTTATGATCATTTATAATAATATGCAATGAAAAAATATTACATAAAAAAACATTTTTATTTCATTATTAGTGGTCTGCGATTTATCTTTAATTTTTTGACTAGTCAGCAGGTGTAAAAATATTATGTAACACTATATCAGACAAGTCATAAAACTTCTACAAAACGTTTTAAATAATACAAAATATTGAATATTGATAAATACTCTATGGTTTAAAAACAATAAGTTAACTGTGTGAATACGAGGGTTTGCATCTTGGCAAGTCTATAATAGAATGGTTTTCAAATTTGACAGAGATAGACTGAAATGACACCTGCCACCAATGACAGAGTAGGTTTGTTTTGATTGATAATAAACATAAGTCCTCATTATATACCCATCAAATTTAAACCAAGATTTGATTCAATAATTAATACCAAAAGAAAACAATAAATAAATATAAAATAGTTAGACAACGTACTTTGTTTTTTAGGCTATGCTGTTTTAGAAATATAAAAGCCATTCAAAAACCTTTTTACTAAAAGCGAACATATTCATTAGCTAACACTAATCGTATTTGCGAGTGATTTAAATATTGAATAAAACAACAAACGAGAAATGGTTTGTTTGCAGTATTTATATTTATTGTGCGGTTTTCAGCACTTGCATTTGGTTTTATCAGTAGTGAACAGTGATCATATTTTTCATTTCCGCTATTTTACACAGTAAACATTTTTTAAGCGGATACTACACATTAAGAAGACTTAATTTTGTCAGCTTTTTATAAATAATATAAGATAGTTTTGAAATAGCGAATCTCCAAGATTAACGAATAAATATTTATAATGATTTACATTTTGTTAATGCAAATTGATATAGAACCACGATCTCCGTTTTATTTTTTTAAATAACAATGCTACACTATAAAATAAGTATAAATATTAATATGCTAACTTTTAAAGTGCCGTTTTTGTGATGTAATCACCTTAAAGGCGCATTAAGATGTGTTTTAAATTTAAAAATCTAAATGTGAACGCTACATCTGATAAACGCGATCAGTAAGAGAGTATTTATTTTTCTCCGGCGCTACAGCCCTTTGTGGGTCTCAGCATTCTCCGAGAAACGAATTTTTATGTTTTGAAACGAATTTTTATGAACGAGATATTTGTTTGGAATAAACACATTTTAATGAAATGCAAAGTCAGGATCTATTAAACATGCATCAGGCTCATAATGACCTACGGAATCGAAGCAAGAGTGGATACAAACATCTCCCAAGAATAGTAGAAAGATACCTATTCACACATTAAATACCTAACGATTAGATTTACAGAGCTTACAAAATGGATACTTGAGTGATACTCCTTTCAGAGGCAATATATAATACTTCATTGTAGACATTTTAATACACTGTTACACAGTTTAGCTTCAGAAATTAGACATTTTTCTGAAGTAGGTAAAAGAAAATCCCTTAACACATGACCCTGAGGGTTCTTATTACTTACATTTAAGTGAACAAGGGAGATCAAATTTAGTATTACTGAGGTAAAAACATTTTCCAAGGAATTTTAACACGATGAATACGGTTTAGGTTACATAGTTCTAGTCATGTTATTTCAAGGTTGTTCTTGTTAACCGTATATTATTTCAACATGAATAATCTTCGAAATACTATTTTCATAGGCTTGAAGTTGCTTTACCTCAATTTTTCATAGGAACATCTATTCATATGTATGTAAATTTTTTGTTAAAAATAGTTTAAAAATTATTTAAAGTTCTTCATCTTCTTTGCTGTAACCCTATGTTGTCATTCGATTTATAATTAATAATGTAGTGCAAAATAACGAAATCTGATGGGGTCCATTCTTTGGGCATGACTCTACCAGTCCCTACATCGCTGTCCACTCCATTTTTTAATATCATATAATACTTCTCTTATTCTGGTGTCACTTAATGTCTTATTCTGTTTTTTTTTTTTAAAGAAAAAGACTAACATCAAGGATTTATGTCAATGATATTAGAATTTATTTTACAATCTTCAATGTGAGCAGAAAATAGCTCATTATTATGAAGAAGGAATCTGGTCGTGTCCAGCCTTGAACCCATGTCCCCTGGATCAAGAGCCGAGCGTTCTAACCCCTAGACCACCACTGCTATCATTCTCAATTTTGACCTTCGTGGCCAAGTGGTAAGTGCATTGACTGTCACCCCTAAGGTCCCGGGTTTGATCCCCGGCAATGGCAGTGTGGTCGTCACAATGTCTTTGGTCTGGTTCAGAATTCATGTGACGGTAAAATGACGATAGATTAACTACCTATCACATGTCACGAGAATCAATATGATAGCTATACCATTTACATCGATTTGGCTCACGCTGTAATTATGTAAAGAGCGATTCAACAATATAATAATAATAATAATCTTCATCTCGAAAATCCTAATAATTTATTTCTTAATCTATAAATATATTTTTTATTTTATATATTTTACTTAGAATAAATTATACAGGAATTTTTCAATTGGTTTATTAAACGATTATTATCTTTAAAAAAAGTGTTATATTAGTATATAAGTAATAACTAAATATCATTAAACTGTTAAAACTCATACACTGAAAAACGTATGTGTCTGGCAACATGTTTGTGAAAAGTGCAAAAAAAATTTGTGAATGTAAATCCACAACATAAAGTGATGGGGAATATAAAAGAGATTATTATATTCGTCTCAAATTCTTTAAATAAAACTATTCTAATGCCATTTCATGTATTATTCATTATAATTTGATCATTGATTAAAATTCAATAAAAATCTCCGATGAAAATTTTAACCCACCAAGTACATTTTCTCCTGCATATTTTTCTTAATATTGAGACGACATTTTTGTTTATATCGTAGTTTCATGAAGTATAAATTGTAAGTAAGCAGTTTAGTCTGTTAAGACTTTATCTCGGAGTGACGGATGGCTGAGTCTACGTCGTAGCGCGAAGCGGGAAGTAATTTAAACATGTTTCATATAAATAGCTATTTAATACTATGTACCCTCGTTTCGCTTCAAGCGAATTCATCATTCATTTAGTATTTCGGTAGGAATGTGAAATTTCTCAAATTTTACGTTACGTTGCTGGGTTTGTGTACAGAACCAATATTTTGTTTTATTTTTATTGATCAATATTACTATTTGAAAAAATAATAATAGAAACAATATTAAAAACGTTTGATTTAAAGAAGATTTCATATGGAGGTGATATGTTTCGCCTTGCTAGGAAATTATCATAATCGTTTTATTAATAGCATATAAAGCACTAATATTAAATATATTTCGGATTTAAAAAATGTATGTTATCTTTTTAAAAACTAAATGATGATGAATTAATTGTCATTTAAAGAGTTAGTACAACATACGAGTACATATCTTGCAAAAGATATGTGAACCAAATCACGTGTGTTAAATAAAGTATACTAAATTAATGTTGATCGGTTAAAGTTCTCATGAGCATTGAAAAACAGAAAAAGTAAATTGAAACTTTGAAATAAGGTCTTGCAAGAGATTCAGTGAAACCTGGAAATGACAACATAAAATAGGTTTATGATACCTCATATAAGTGAGTGGAATGTGTGTGCAAAAGACATTACGATATTTTACGGTTATTCGAGATATGAAGGAATGCATTCCGGAAATAAAAGGGGAAATGGACCGAATAATAAGTCGTGTTGTGTATAGGTATACTTTATATTATTTTTATTTAACAGTATTATTTATGATAGCACAAGAGATGGAATGTTAAATTTGTAACTGAAGGTATTTGAAATATCGTCAAATAATGAAATAAATAGTATTTTTTAAACGGTTTAATTAAATAACTTTGTTTTTTGTATCACAATTGTATGTTACTTTACGCGATAACTGTTTCATCAACCTATATGGACATCATCAGGTGTTACAGTAATATATCAAATGTCAAATTTTCGTGATTTTTCGAACCTCACTGTGTTTTTGTTCCTATGTCAAAAAAAAAGATTCAGATTGACATAGGGACAAATACACATTAAGGTTCGAAAAATTACGGAAATTTGACATTTGATATATTATTGTAACACCTGATGATGTCAACATAGGTTGATGAAACAGCTGTCGCGTAAAATTAAATCCAATTGTCATACAAAAAACAAAGTTATTTTATTTAATAGTTTCAAATGTTAAGGTATCGTAGTGTTTCGGCCAAAACAATGGACTATTAAAATAGTATTTTTGTATTAAGCACTTAATTGCGGTATGACGTTAATAAAAATAAATTTAAAACACTTTATTTTGTATATTTGTGAAAATGTATACTTACATCTGTATACGAATCCTGGATTTTCACCTGTGGGTGGTTAATTTGTAAACACCTTGATCATCCATATTCAGTTTCCAGTTTGTTTCTTCGTCTCTATTGAGATCACTTTATTTTGATTTAAAACATGATTTATGTATTGAAAAGTAAGCTAATTACCTGATTTCTGTCTTAGGATCTATTTGCATCAAATAAATCATTAGCACAGATAGACACGAATATATCAAACGTTCAGCATTAACCGTAAATGGGGTCGAAGAGCATATAGATTGAAGCATATAGGACTGTGTAAACTTATACTCTTGGTCCACAATTTACTAGGTACTTTGCTATGTATGCAAATCCCATTTGAAGGAGGCTGATGTAGGTACATAATGTAATAATGTTACGTGTACCCGGCACGTTTAAATAATTATTAGTTAACGTACATTACTAATACTTTAGTACGGTAGATTTCATGCTCCAAAGATTCTATAAATTACGAGAGACTTGTAAAAGCAATGTGAGATCGTACAAGCAAGCAAGCAGAGTCTGTTCAACAGTCAAATCAAAAAATTAAAAAAAATTGTTTCATGAATAAAAAAAAAGATAACTATTATATCTTTTTAATCATCACGCCGTCTCCCCAAAGAGGTACGCAGGAATAATGAACCGCCACCCTATTTTTTATCATTGACATACTTCTCTCGCTTTCTTAACATTCATACAAAAAAAAACAAAAACTAAAACTTCTTATGCGCAAAGACATTTCTACTACCTAGGACCCAAACTATATAACATAATAATTAAAACTATAAACGACCCCCAAAAAATGACGATGCACAATTACAAAAAACATGTAACTACGAAGACATTAAAAAAAGGGCGGCTTGAATGTAGTGTGATTTTAAAAATAAGTAAATAGTTTAAATAGTGTTTAAATAGTGTTATAATATATTATTATATATAAGACCATTAATTTTAAATTATACACTTTAGGATATGTTTTGCTCTCCTGTTAATTGTCCCCTAAATTTAGAAATTATGTATTGAAATTATATAGAGTGCTAGGAATGCCTCCCTAGAACGGGTTACTCCAGTTGGGAGGTATTGAAACCACGTACTTGTTAAAGATCAATAAATAAATAAATAAATACATCGTGTCATGCACGCACGTCGATTTCTCCGACCCTCACGTAGCCGCATTAAATATATGATTTATTTGATCGTACCATGTTTATTTTTAAGAGAAAAAAAAAATTATTGAACAAAAATGTTTATTTGAAGAACTGTAGTTTGCTAAATGCCGAAAATCATTATCCATAGATGGCGTTAGTGGGTCGGTTGTATAGGTTAATCTTGAAAAATTCACAAGTGCAACCAAATCTACATAGATGGCTGACTGAAACTGACACGTGAAGATAGATATGGATTTTGAAGTATATATACATTTTCCAAAAAAAATTGTCATGCATGATCATAATACCAAATGTGGAATGGGGAATGTTTGTGCGCTTAACCCAACCAACGACAGGTCATAAGTCCTGTAAACACCTTGATCATCCATGTTCGGTTTCCAGTTTGCGTCTTCGTCTCTATTGAGATACAACTAAAAAAATGTTTATACTCGTATTTTACTAGTTCATAAAATAGAGCAACAGCGCCCTTGAGATGATTAATTCATAATAATAGCGCTCTATTAATAATCCAATTTATTATTAGTAGGTATATTAAAATTCGTTATCAGGATAACTGTATTTAAATATGTGAAACACGCAGTGTTTTGATTCGTAAAAATCACATAAAAAATAATAATAAAATTTAAAACCCACATTTTGAGAACTAGTGACTAACCGGTGTTGTAATATCTGCCCTATTTTTCAGTTGAATCTGCTAAATTATACCTAAGTCTGAGTCTTTAAAACAGGTCCTAAGGAGCTTATAAATGTCTGAGGACATATATATTTAAGATTTATGAATGAAAAACATACCTACGTTTAACGGAACGTATAAAAATAGTATTCAAAGATTTTAGAATATTTTTATTTTCTTCACTTATTATTATTATTATGATGATTATTTTTACCATAATTGTTGAATTACTCTTTACACGATTAGAGTGCGAGCCAAATCGACGTAAAAGGAATTGCTATCATATTGATTTTCGTGACAAGTAGCTATATTATCGTCATTTTATTGTCACGTGAATTCTCTCCCCGACTAAATACATCATAACTGATAATAAATACATCAAATAATCATACTGCTATTGCCAGGAATCTAACCAAGGACCTCAGGTGTTGCAGTCATAGCCCATTCTCCTGACAGGTAGCTATCCTATCGTCAGTTTATTGTTACGTGAATTCTACACCAGACCAAAGAGAGTGTAACAATCATACTACCATTGCCGGGAATCGAACCCGGGACCTCAGGTGTGGCAGTCATAGCACTTACTCGGTCACGAAGGTCGTCAATTATACGACGTTAGATAAAACGATAAGATTATAGTCCTATAGTTTATACATATTATAAGTTAATAAATTTAACATTGCCGCAGATCATGCAATAAAGATGATCTATGATATCTTCTATCTCAAAACAGGTGTTATTTGATATCTTTTAGATTTCGACATTAAAAAAAAACAACAAAAAAAAACATTCTTAAAAATTAAGATAAAACATTGATAAGCATTAAATCGGACTAAGCTGGGCAGCTTTCGGAAACCTGAGCTACATCCTTAAAAACCGGAAAATACCGATCAACCTGAAACGAAAAGTCTATGAAGCCTGCGTTCTGCCAGTTGGTACTTATGGTTTTGAAACTGTTACATTGTCCAAACAAAGTGCCGGGAAACTACGAGTGACCCAAAGAGCCATGGAAAGAGTCATGTTAGGAATAAGCCTAAGAGACAGAGTCAGAAACGATACGGTGAGAGAAAAAACGAAGGTCACTGACATCACCTACCGGGTGGCGACTCTAAAATGGCAATGGGCGGGTCACGTAGCCAGAAGCTCAGATGAAAAATGGACAAGAAGACTGCTGACTTGGAGACCGTGGACGGCGAAGAGAAGTGCAGGGCGACCGCAACTACGGTGGAAGGATGACCTGAACAGACATATCGGAAAAATCTGGATGCAGTCTGCATAGGACAGAATGACATGGAAGCAAATGGAGGAGGCCTTTGTCCAGGAATGGACGGGAATAGGCTGAGGAAGAAGAAGAAGAAGAAGCATTTTGTAAAGTTTATTTAGTGTATACGTGGAGAATATTTTTTTTGACAGTGTAAACAATTATGTAAAATATGTTCTTTATTGATATCAAATACTTTGAGGTCTATTTGTTGTTGTATTATGCATTTCACGTACTATTATTTTCTAGAGGGTACACCCATTTGCTTTTACGCACCAGATATGTTTTTGTAATGGATATGTACGAGAGTTTGTGTTTTATACCTACATTGGTGATGGTTTCAATAGCCCAGACTGAAGCTACTGAATGACGGTGACAGTGATTTATGACTCTCTCAGAGAATCAACTTATTTTTTTTTCATTTTCTACTACGCCGCGTGAGTGTTTTGATTAATTAATTGTTGTACCCACCTACTGTACTTAGTCAATGGTTAATTGTGAGGACGATAGTGTGGCTCTAGTAGATATATATACAATGTTTTTTTTCACCTTAGAGAATTTTATCTACAATATATTTTTTTTGCTAGTTATAAACAAATATGATTCACATACATGATTTAAACATAAAAAAAAACTATGATGAGAGATAAGAATGAGGGTAGAATAAACGCAGTAGAATTGAGATCTCTTTGACAGATGGGTGGTAAATCTGTTATATGATAGAGTGTCAAATGCTGTAAATCTGTATATGATAAATTATAAAATGTTTAGATGTAAATGCAATGAGAATAAAAGTGTTCTGAACAAAATAATGAAAGGCTCTATAAGATAGTTAAGACATTCAAAAATAATGATTGAAGAAAAAATGTCGAAGAATTTAACGATGTAAATAGAACTAAAATTATAGGAACACCGAGGAAAACGTAGCACGGTCGAATTAATCAAGTATTGAATGTCGGCCACGAGAGGAGACGGAGAAATCGATGCATGACACGATGTATGATGGTTGGGTAATCGAAAAATGTATATGAAAAAAGAATAGTGTGGCGGCCAATAAAATAATTTTAAACTTTATATTTAGATTTATTCCACTTGTTTTTCTAGTTTCGGGAGCTTGCTGCCATCTTTTGGTAAGAAAATGGAAGCGATCTGCCGACACCCATCGGAACTATATAACAAGTGGAATTAAATTTAATATTAATTAATTATTTTATATTTTATTTTGATTATCAACAATAATTTCTATCAAGAAATTTCTATAAACAGCATTAATACAATATAATATAATAAAGTGACTATTTATAACAAATTGTTATACAAGTAATGTTTTTCATAAGAATATCTTTCAAATCAAATCTTAAAAATTTATCGTTTTTGTATTCTTCCTGGTTTTACAGACGGGCATTTTTATTTGAAACAGCAACAAAAATATAAAACACGATAAATTTCTCATATAACGCCTCACTGTTTTCTGTTAGATTGAGTAATGCATTCGTCCCGCCTGGTGCTTGAATTATTATTAAAATAAAATATTATCTGGTGGTTGTTTGAAGCTTAGTGAAATCATGCAAGAATTTTTATTACGTTCTCCAAGGAAAATAGTGGTTTGGGTAAAAGCTTTCGGTCCCTATAAATAGATGGATAATAGGATCCAATACAAAATACGAGGCGGGAGAAATATGTCGCAATCGCGATACTAAAAGGCTTTTTAAAATACCCACGTAAATTTGTGCAAACGTATGCACGTAGTCTTTCATAAATAATACAATTTTTATCGATTTGTATGTTTACCTTAGTCGTAATTTATGATAATAATCATCTACCAGGTGAAGCTTTTTGTCTGCATAATTAACCTTTCTTTAGTGATGTCATTACTTACTTACTTAGACAGCCGTTGTCGTCCACTGCTGGACATAGGCCTCCCCCATACTTCTCCACGTATCCCTATCTTGTGCCTTTGCATCCAATCGCCAGCAATTCTTGTAATGTCATCGGACCATTGTGTGGGGGGTCTCTCTCTGTTTCGTTTGTCTTCACGGGGTCTGCACTCTACCACCTTTCTGGTCCATCTATTGTCTACCAATCTGGCAACATGTCCCGCAATGGACCATTTAAGCTTCGCTACCCTTGCGATGACATCTGTTACTCCCGACCTTCTACGTATTTCAGTATTTCTTATCCGGTCTGAGAGTCTTACGTATAGCATGGCTCTTTCGTGTTTCCTCTGTACTACACGGAGTCTCCTTATGGTTGACTTGGTGAGGGTTAGCGTTTCTGCTCCATATGTCAGTACTGGAAGTTACGCAATGATCATACATTTTGCGTTTCAGACACTGGGGAATCTTATTGATGTCTCATAGTGATGTCATTGGGGAGAGTAATTTAAATATCAACTTCATGTATCAGATGTCAGATATGCACTTATAGATAGTATGTTTGTTTAAAAGTATACGTAAAATGTGAATACGTATTCTAATTATTTTTTTCATATTTATTGTTTCTTGAACAATGAAGTAAAACTCCATATATCATTTTTAATATTTTATAGGAATTACATGTTTCGCATCTTTTAATGGACGTTTGATCATGGTTTAGCAAAGCCAAAACGTTTCATTCCAATAAAATATAATAAAACTTTGAGAACACAAATATTTTTCATCATACTCACGTAAACATAAAAAACCACGTATAGTATCAATTATATTTATTTTGATTTATTTCTTTTTGTTTTGAATGTATATAAATACTTGTAGACAAATACTGGATTTTACCCATTGCAGGTTAATCATTTTTAAGGATAATCATTTTTACATCTAATCTTAATAGATGGCGCTAGTGTAGATTGAACTAAAATATGTGAAATGTTCCTCAACATGGAAGAAGGGCGGATTGGGAATGTTGTATTACATAAAGCAATTGCTTAACCCAATCAATGACAGGTCATATGTCCTGTAAACGCCTGGACCAACCATATTCTGTTTACAAAACAATTTGCCTCCGTCTCTATTGAGATATACAATAATTAATCCTTAATTTATTTCTCGTTCAACTTTTTGTATTAGCAGCGTAAATGTGACGATTGAAATAAATATGAATATTAAATGTTTTTTTAAAAATTAAATAGACGAACGATTTTTAGTTTGTTGTAAATTTAATAATTTAGCATACGTCATGTTTCGTAGGTTTATTGGTTCTTTTTCCAGTTTCTTCTCATGGATACAGCTTTTAAAGCATAAGTTCCCAAATATTTTTTTCCGTAGGTCTAAGCCACAGGGGATTAGATTTGGGAATTTTATTTATCCTTATTCCTTCGTTTTGTATATTATTACTTAACTCAATAGCATGGATCTCATTTCTACGGTTATTTATCTTCCCCTTCTTTTGCTAGCTTTATGCATCGCTTCTGAACAAAAACCTTGAATCTAGGACTCCACTGTATTCCGCTACCTTTGCGTCAGTCGATATTTATCTATTTTCAGTTATGACATTGAGTCCACTATTTATTTTATTCTCCACACCGATCCATCTTTCGATGTTTTTCTCCATTTTTCAAACTCTGACGGCACAAACCGTCAATCATTTTGTAGTCTCAAATACTAACTATAGATTCAGGCACGTTCATCGCAAGGTCTGTCATCTTATCGTTTATCTTCCGTATGCATCTTTATCAAAATAAAATTTACGAAAACATTTTTTAAAAACCCGTCAATTAGCCAGTAATCGAATTTCCTTTAAAAATGTGTCCATTCGATCATTTTCGCCTTGTTCCTTGTTCTTTAATCAATCAAATAACTGAAATTGCTTTTTGGTACATCAAATAAATGCGTTTTACGTAGGTAATATAATACCGTTGGTACATAAAACTCCCTTATTTTCCAGATTAAGGCGCTTTCCCTTACCACTGGAGGGTCGTCCATTGGAGGCAAATTAGGTGATCAATCTAGATTTTGTTTATAAGCCAGAAATTTAAAGAAAGTCATTGAACTTCCGGAACTTCCAATATAACGAGTTTTTTCGTATTTCTAAAACTTTGCTTTTAATTTAAAAATACTGTTTACTGATCGTGAATAATAGTAACGTTTTAAGTCAATGTCAATCACGTAAACGATAAAAAAAACAGGGTCCTGATTGCTCGGACTTCTAAATAGTTTATCGATACTACTAAAATTTTAATTGCAAAAATGTTATTATTCTGTACTAGTTTTTTAATCAATATTAAAGCATATAAAAATGATGAAAAGAGTGAAAATTTTTGAGTGCAATGCAACGGGTATACCTTTGTTTTTTTTTTAATAAAAAAAATTTCACTTTATGAGATGGTTTGGAGATATTTAAAGAAAATAGCGCCGCAAATATAGTTATATTAATTATATGATTATTTAGAGTAATCGTTTTTAAAAATATTTAAAATAAAATATATTTATACAGCAGGTTCGGAATTCGAGTGTTTATATATTTTCAAATAATTACATTCTTAAACATTTCTTTTTTACAAGACTCTTCTATCTTAACATACAAATTTCAGAACCGGAAATGTTTTAATTTATAAAGATTATTCTTGTAAATTAATCACTTTAAGGGCGCTGAATGGTAAAAATAAATCAAGGAAGTTGAAGAAAACCTGTTTTTTTAAATTAATCAAATTATTAGATTACAATTCAGAAAAGTAAGAACTCGGAAAAAGCAATGAGATGATTGTTAAGAAAACTTCAGAATTCTTGGTATATGAAATTATGCGTGTTTTGGATGAACGATTTGAAATTTATAAATTTAAATAAATTTATTCATTAATAAGTGTGTGCCCGATTTGTAAATGGATAAATGTCTATCAATAATAATCACTGGCATCGACATGCTAATCTGTGGAAAAACCAGTAGTTGTCGAAATAAAGACAAAGTAGAAATAGTTCTTTAAAATAAGGTAGCTCTATTTAATTTTTTTTTAAATATCTGTTTTTTTTATCATATCATCACACCTTAATTAAGAATAAGTACGTGTGCATTAAAAAAAAATATACGAGTATGTTATAATACAATTCAGACATACTTATTTAAAATTATGCAGCACGTCATGTATGTCTGTATTGAAAGTATTGGAATGCGTATTTACAGCTCCCAAAAAGAGTCGGCATATACCTATAAATTAAATGGTAAAATATTATAAATACATAAAATGAGTTTTTTATGTATTTGTTTATGTATAAGTGCCAGTCTGTCGATGCCAGCTAGCCTAGCGAAACCGGTTACTGTCAAAATAAAGAAAATAAATGGAAGTAGTAAATTAAAAAAAACTCGTTTTATTATCCCTGAGATGGTTTGGACATATGGAACGAATGGATGAGAGTAGAATAGTTAAAAAGTTGTACACAAGCAGCGTGAGTGGAAAAAGAAGCCGAGGACGACCGAGGAAAACATGGCACGACCAAATTAATCAATTACTAAAAGGCGATCACATTCGAAGTCGGAATAATCGACGTGCATGCATATGTATGATGGTACGATGTATTAATGTAGAGGAATCCCGAGAGGTATGCCAGGACAGAGCATTGTGGCGATTCATCCTCTCTGCCTACCCCTCCGGGGAAATGGCGTGATGGTTAGTTAGTAGTTTGTTTTTCGTTTTAATGAATTATTTAAAAAAATGAAAATCTATCAAGAGATTTCAGGAAAATCGTGAGATGGTTAAACATATTTAAAGTTTTGACATCATGTAATGCCTTTAAATTACGTGAAAGGTATTAAAACTCATCTACGACATATTAACAAAGTATGTAAGTGTAAATATGTATTGAGTAGTATTTGTTTTTTTAACTATGAATGTGTATCACTAGTAATGTTCTAGGTATATGGATACAAATGTAATCAGGTTCAATACATATATTTTGATACAAAAGAGAGCTTGTGTTTTATATTGTCGGTATATTTAGCCTGTATAGACTGGGATAGATACTAATAAAAATTCATAAGTGTAAATATATTCATACACGTTGGATCGTAACGGAAACGTCGCTTCCTCCTGGATCGTTAGTACTCGCTTATGGTCCTCTTTGTGAGCAAGAAGGAGTATATCTTCATGTGTTTAGGTAGTGGGATCAGAGGCGTAAATGTGGTTTCAAGGGATGGTATCGAACGAAATACATAAAATTACAACATTAATCAACAGAATTCTAATTACTTATTCTTCTTCTTCTTCTTCCTCAGATTATTCCCGTCCACTCCTGGAAAAAGGCCTCCTCCAATCGCTTCCAATGTAACTCCGTCTTGTGCAGTCTGCATCCAGATTATTCCGACATGTCTGTTCAGTTCATCTTTCCATCGTAGTTGCGGTCGCCCTGCACTTCTCTTTGCCGTCCACGGTCTCCAAGTCAGCAGTCTTCGTGTCCATTTTTTGTCCGAGGTTCTGGCTACGTGACCTACTCATTTCCATTTTAGAGTCGCCACCCGGTGGATGATGTCAATAACCTTTGTTTTTTTCTCTCACCGTATCGTTTCTGACTCTGTCTCTTAGGCTTATTCCTAACATGGCTCTAAGCATAAGCTATTAAAATAATTGAGGTCAACTTTGAACCATAAAGTGTATTTTATTTATATTTTGTAAAAAATATTAAATAAATAAATTTGATTATGCAGTGTTTAAAATACTCTTTACAATATAATGGAATGAATTAACTTATTATTCAGTATTGCTTTTCGAAAAATGTATTGAATTGATATTTCGTTGTGAAATAAAAAACGAAAAATCGAAAACTTAGTTAGAACAAAGACATAAAAACTATAATATATAATATAATATTTTCTTAAGTGCACTAAGGCATTGCTAGTTCAGATATATTCTCTTTGAAGATTAACTACTATTAAATTTGTAGGATTCCTCTCTTTGAGTGAAATTATATTCTACATAGACTAACACGATGCACTAGTACATTTACAGCAGGATAATTATTAAAGCATACTATATACATTATTTTCACGAATGATTCATATCAAAAGTTTATATTTTTGTAAATAAATAAGCCAAGTAGCGAAAAAATAAAAAAAATAATGGTATTCTATCATACATCATTTTTCACACAGTGACGGAATAAGGAAAAATGTCATGTAGATTGCATCCTAAGTAAAATTAAAAAAAGATCATTTTTATGGTTTGGACCTGCAGAAGGCATGTAAGAGATAAGAATTGTTAAAACATTGTAGTATAGTATGAATGGAAAAAGAATCCGAGAGACTTGGAATGAAAATTAATGGAAATTAATCAATTATAATAGTACGAATGATGGTATTATGAACAAAATAATGAAAAGATCATTCAGATGGTTTGAATATGAATGGTAAAAAAATTATATGTAACGATCTAAATGGAACCAGAAATAGAGAAAGACCGAGGAAAATTTGGCGCGATCAAATTAATCAAATATTGAATGTCGGCCATGTTAGGAGTTAGAGAAATCGACGCGCGTGCATGACACGATGTATGAATGTTGAGAGCGAGAGAAATATGTCAGGAAAGAAAAGTGTGGCAGTCCATTCTTTCTGCCTACCCTTTTGGGGAGACGGCGTGATGGTTAGTTAGTTAGTTAGTTTTTATTAAAAAGCGGCACATTCGAAGTCGAAAAAATCCGCGAGCATGCATGTCACGGCGTATGAATATAGAGGAAGCTCGAGAGGTATGTCAGTAAAAAATAATAACAGCTGTCCACCCTTTCTACCTACCCCTCTGGTGAAATGGCGTGATGGTAGTTAGTTACATTTTTTATTGTTTCAGGATAAAATAATGAGATTAGAAAGAAAAGTTTTATTAAAAATAAGTAAAACACTTTTATATTTTTGTTTCTACACCACTTTATTTGTTTGTATGATTCAACCATTAGTCCACGCCAAAGCTTTGTATCAGGGTAACAGAAAAAAAGTTTATTAAATTTTTCTATAATATTATAATTGATAGTCAAATAATATGTCCAAGTGGATATTTTGCAGTTGTCAGTTGTTTCTATAACCTTGGCCGATAGGTTCGTTAAAATGTATAAAGTGGTGTAAAAACAAAAAATAAAAAGTATTTTCAAACTAAACAACCATCACACTGTCTATTTAAAGGGGTAGACAGAAATAAAAACTATCGAACTTTTCTTTTCTGACATGGTTCTCTTGATTTCTCAACATTCATACACCGTATCTTGCATACGTCGATTTCTCCGACTACTCATATGGCCGACATTCAATGTTTGATTTATTTGATCCTGTCACGTTTTCCTCGCTCTTCCTCTATTTCTCGTTCCATGTACATCGTTAACACATATGTTTTTACCATTTTTTCCATGTATCCAAATCATCATAATGATCCTTTCATTATTTTGTTTATAACGCTTTCATTCGCAGAGCATTTACTTCTAATATTTTCATCCGTCACTCTATCTACACAGATTTCCTACACATTCGTCTAAAATATCTCATTTCTACTGCATTTATTCTACTTTCATCCTTCTTTTACTAGTTCCATGCTGTAAAGTATTTTTAAATTATGTTTAATATAGTTACTAAACAAATGTGGAAGAAGACCAATTGGACGAATGAGGCTGCGATGGGAGGATTAAGTTGGGAGAGATGGGGCGAAATTGTTAGGAGTGTCAGATTGAAGGGTCGAAGAGAAGAATACTGGAGGCTAAGGCTTGATATGGGCATCATCAAAGAAGATGATGAATGTTACTCAAAAATACTTAATTATCTACATTAACATGTCGACAAGCTTATAGCAGACGATAATATTTACTTGAAATTTCTAGATTTGTTTATATTGGAAATAGCATTGATGATGTAAAGTGATTTCTGTGAGTGTAAAGCCTACCGATATAGCCTCAGCCTCCCGTATATGCTCCAGCTAAGATGTAATTAGGTTTACCAGCTGCTATGTGTGAGATGATTCAGACATTCAAAAGATGAGAGCATCGCATTGTTTAAGGGCAAATAAATTCTCTGCTTCACGTTAACTGATTACGTTTGTTAATTAATTAATTAATACGCTTGTTTTATTATGCGGGAGACGTTTTGAAGATCATATTGATTGTGAATAAGTTAAATAATATAATCTTACATAAATAAGAACTTTTTTTACGATTTTTTTACGACCTTTCAGTAATAAATGAACTGTTTGAATTATAGTATAATTGAAATTTCCTTGAAATGAAAATTGACATATTTTATTATTTATTATAGCTTAAAGTATGATGTTTTATATCAAGATGAAATAAGTTTACTATTTTAAATATTTTGTTATTTGAAATTTCATTGTAAAAAACGTTTTTTTTTTTTTTTAATTGAATATTAAGCACAACAATAACTAAAAATTATCAGGTATGCCTACCCCCACAGGGGTAGGCACATGAAGTGAACACGCTACACTACTTTATCCTGATAAACCTCTCAAGCTTCCTCCACATTCATATAACGAAAAAATTTGATTAATTTGATCGTTCCATGTTTTCTACCTTGACTCCGTACTCCATTTCATCGTAAACGTATACTTTTTTTAACCATTATTTCTCCACTCTGGCGTTCCACATGTCCGAAGCGAATATTTAATAAAAAAACACAAATTTTTGTGTTTTCGACCGGTTTCGGCAGCTCGCTACCATCTTCTGGGGGATGATGGCAGCGAGCTACCAAAACCGGTCGAGGTTACAATTATTATTGAATTTTGACTTAAGATACATTTTTAAAATATTTAAAAATATATATATTTTCATTAGAACATGCTTAAACATCAATAATTCGCCAAGTGAGGAGTCGAAATAATCAACGTGCCAAGTGAGGAGTCAAAATAATCAAAATTTTTAGATAACGAGAGAAGTGTGTTGGGAGAAAAATAGTTCGGTGGTTCATTCTTTCTGTCTACACATTCGGGGAGACGGTTAAATGGTTAATTAGTTAGTTAGTTTATTTATTTTAGGATTTATTTCAATGATCAGGTTTCATTTATTGATGTAATTAAAATCGCTGTCGACAGTATTTCGCTACTAACTTATTTGTGTAATCTATAAATGGAGAATGATAAATTAACATCGTATCATTGGAAAGAGAGGGAGCAGAAATGTATCACGCGATAATAAATATTTGATTCTTTGAAACGTTTGAATATTTGAATTTAAGAATGAAGTTTCAACACAAAAGTATATGAAACTACATAGACAATATATAACATGTTGTAACCTTTAAACGCTCGTGCGTAGCGTGCAATAAAAGTATCCCACTGCCCAAGCATTTTTTTTTAGAAATTCGCGCGACTGCGACCTACGCGTAGCTGTTATCAAATGATAATAATATGTCAATAAAAATAATTACATCTCTAAAATTAGTCATTTTATTTAAGTGAAATAAAAAGCATTATCAAAATTTAAGATTGTTTATAATTTACAAAAGCTTTATATGTAACTTTTCACATTTTATATAACTACACATTAAAGAATAAAAACGTAAAAAAAAACAGTATATATTAAATTTAAACATTTATTTTTCGATTAATTGTATCTCAATAGAGACGATAATATAAAATTTTTTTGGAAACAGACTATGGTAGTCGAGGCGTTTACAGGACTTATAAATTGTCATTGGTTGGGTTAAGCGATCACTTTATGTTAACAACATTCCCCATTCCGCCCTTCTTACGACCACCACGTCTGACAAATTTTTGGAACTTGTATATATGCTACTATGTTATATAACTTCACATTTTTAGGTCAATCTACACTAGCGCCATCTATTAAGATTATTTGTAAGCATTAAGCAGAAAATCTTTATAAATGCATTGTGAAAGGCTTACGCAATTATCACGTTTTAAGATTTTCTATATTTTTTATCAATATATTTTTTGAATACTATTCTCATAAATCAAAAAAATATATATTTTTCGTTTACCAAATTTTAAAAGAGTAATGTGATTACAACCGTTCAGTTTGGAAGATGACGAAAAAGTGACAGTAGTGTAGATTGTGTGATTTACTAGGCGGACTGAAATAAAACACAACGCATATCCGAAGAGACTGGTTATCTTTGTAATGAATGTTTCCATTAAAGTTTCACCAGCATCCGTTAAAGTACGGAATACTTAAGACATAGGTCAGTGTAACAAAGGTTCGGATTTACAAAGTGCATCTCATATAGCAGGGAGTTGAGGTTTCCGAATTTCTCCTTGAAGCGCATCCCGCCAAAGCCGAGACTTCTCAAAGCCCTAAACAACATTGAACCGCAAAGTTAGCCAGAAAACCGGCCAGACCCGGCATATTATTTGCCTCGTCGCAAAACTTGCGAAAGTTCAGTTGTTGTTTTCGCACCAATCTTCGTCGTGTCGAGATTTCATGCATCTATGGTAGATGGTGTAAGATTATATCTAATACAAATGAAAACTTCTGTTTTATTCAAGTTTATGGGAAAAACATATTTCGTCATTCTAAGGCACTTTTGATGTAGTTAAAATCAAGCTTGTTGATATGCACGAATTAAAATAGCAAATATTACTCAAATGAAAGCACCTGAATACGTTAATTAAGGCAATAGATGTAGCCTAATACATTTTTAACAATAATTAAGGGATAGACCCTTAAATACTGTTAAGTATTATCTGGCAATATGAAATAATAAAAAATATGACTTTTAATTTATTCTTCGTTCAGTGCCGTGTCAGGTCCCCCCCCACGTTAGCGATCACTGCAGCAAAGGCATTTCTATCCTGCGCACTTGGAACAGGTTCGGAACTTTTGTTATTCCTGTCCACTCTTTGATGTTCCGCAGCCAGAACAGCTGCTTTCTATCAACTCCCCGACGTCCCTCCACTTTGCCCATTAATATCAGTCGAAGGAGGTAGTATTTTTCTCCCCTTAGCACATGACCCAAATATGAGACCTTTATAACTTTCACACTCGACAACAGCCCTCTATTGGCTCTGGCTCTCTGTAGTACGACTGCTTTACTGATCATATCGGTCCACGGTATATTCACATCTCGAACGCTTCTAACTGGTTCATTACATTTACTTTCAGAGTCCAGGTTTCGCAGCCAAATAGTAGAACAGTTCATATGCAACATTTAATCATTCTTTTTCGGAGTTTCAAGTTAAGATTGTCGTTGCAAAATAATGTTCTCATTTTATTACATGCAGCTCGTGCAACTTCAATTCTGCATTTTATTTCAATGTCTGGGTCAAGTGCTTTAGTGATAATGCTGCCAAAGTATTTAGATTGGTCGGCCATATGATTTAATTTCACAATATAAACATATACTTCTTCTTCTTTCTACCCTTGAAAATCGAGCAACACCATGTATATTTTTACTTGTCATACAGCAGCTCTAAATAGGAATGTTGCTGCGACTAAACGTTTTTGAAGGTGAGATAGAAGGAATTATATTTTCTTCTTATTTAGACATTTGGTTAATTTATAATACATAAAATAATCAGTTAGCACGTTCCATTCATCGTTTATCATACCATGTCCAAAGAATTTCAGTTACCTGCGCTTTACAGTCATGATCATTTATTTTCCTATCTTCATTCACTTCAGTACTTCATCGTTTGCGATTATTTTCGTCCATGCTATTATTAACATTATACGATATATCCACATTTCCAAGGCATCCAACGTTTCATCCACGTTTCCTTATAAGATGGGTAGCACGTAAAACGTATAAGTACTATAAACATTTAATAGGAAAATAATTATTAAAGCGTTTACATATTTGATTTTCAAAGCTGATTGAAATAAAAAGAAAAACATTAATCATTACAATTTATGGATTAATTTTATCTCAATAGAGACGAAGATGCAAACTGGAAACTGAATATGGTGATCGAGGTGTTTACAGGACTTATGACCTGTCATTGGTTGGGTTAAGCGCACGCTTTATGTAATTACAACATTCCCCATTCCACATTTCTTATGAAAACCATGTCTGCCAAATTTTTGGAAGTTGTATATATGTTAATATGTATGATATTATATTATATAATATATATATACAATATATAATAGCATATATACATATACAAAGTTGTATGATATTAACATACATACAACTTCCAAAAAATTGTCAGACATGATGGTCATAAGAAAAGTGCAATGGGGAATTTTGTAATTACATAAAGCGTGCGCTTAACTCAACCAATGACAGGTCATAAGTCCTGTAAACACCTCGATCACCATATTCAGTTTCCAGTTTGCATCTTCGTCTCTATTGAGATAAAATTAATCCTTGAATTGATAACCCGCAATGGGTAAATAAAATCCAGTATTCGTCTACAAGTATTTGTATACATTCAAAATGTTGTATATTACGATTTATACTAAATTCATCCTTGTATATTGCTAAAATCTAATTATTTTCGATAAAAAGTAAACCTTCACTGAGATAAAAGTAATATTTTCAAAAGGAAAAGGAATATTTTTCTTTACAAATGTCAAATAAAATATTAATATTTGACGTTAGTCTCTCAAACAGGGATAATATTAAAAATACATATTTAATAATTATTCTCAAATAAATTCTTTCATTTTACCTCCCATTTGAACGATCAGAAGAATTCGTAGGTGGCTCATTTCGAATGTTCGTTTATAAGTTTGGATCTCTCTGCTCGAAACGGGGATGGAAGCTGCGGGTGAGACTTGTGTAGCAATCTGCGAGGCACCTGTTGCCATGGATACACGCCTGCTATAGTGGGTAGGTAGCATCTAGACACACAGCCTTGTTATTTAAGCAAAGAAAGCTTTGAGTAAAAAGGGATTTATTTGAATTACAAAAATAACATAAATTTATCGGGAAAGTAAGGTATTATATCTTTACAGATGTTCAAAGGATAAATTCTGTTTTTTATTTCATATCGAAGAATTTACAAAATTACCCACCAAGAAAAATAAATTGATGCTGAAAATATAACATGAATAAAATTAAATGAAATACAATGAAAATTTAACAAAAAAATTACGACCTTCGTGGCAGAGTGGTAAGAGCTCTGACTTCCATATCGATTCCCGGCGATAGCAGTATGATTGTCACACTGTCTTTGGTCTGGTGTAGAATTCACGTGACAATAAAATGGTGATAGATTGGCTTAATACCATATGTCATAAGATTCAATATAATAGCTAAAATAAATTGTACACAGTAATTGGGTTCAAACGACCTTTTGTATGCAAGAAAAAAATATAAAATTAAGAAAATAACTAAGAGACCATTTTTTCTGAATTATAGAAGATTATTATATTTATTTTGTTGACTATGCTTTTTAATTGGAGCCCAAAATTTTTATATCTTCTAATGTATGTTTAAGTATTTAATTATATTATGTGATGTGTATTAACTTCACAAATCTATATAGGCGTGGTTATTTTTGTTTTCTAGAAGTTTTATTCCATTTTTTTAAAACAAAATGTTTTTGAAAATAATTGCTTTTCTAAGGCACTATCAAACATTTAAGAATGCCTTAGAAAGGCGAAACATATCTAAATAACAAAACTTGTAGAAAAAACAAAAGTTATATTTTTTCTTCTTCTTTGAGTGCCATGTCCGGTTCCCCTGAGGTTGGTTATCAGTCCTGTGCCTGACGGAATAACTCCCCCACCTCCCGAATTCCGGTACACTACTTGATATTCTCGAGCCAGGACATCAGGGATCTTCCGACACTGCGCGTACCCTCAAACTTCCCTTTCTATGCGGTTCATTGTATTTACTCTGAGGGTCCAGGTCTCCTCTCCGTATAGTAATATGGACCAAATATTGAAGTTGACCATCATCTGTCGTGATAATGTAGAGTTGTGGTTATTATTAAAAAAAACGGAAGCTTAATCTGCATAGTATATAATAATATTCAACTCTAAGGCGTTAAAACTGTGATATTCCATAGTTATGTACTTAAGAAATTGAAAATAACTTAGTTTAATACACAAAATATTAAAAAAAACACGACATTTTTCGGAGGATACCACCATCTTCAGGTGTAAAAAAATAATAAAAACTAAATAAAGAAAGACTAATATAAAAACGCTTTTAAAATTCCACACAATAATTTAAATTTAAAAATTAACAATTAAAAATTAGTACTTACAACAAATAGCCCGGGTTAATTATTAAATTAAAATTATTGTACCGTATTTTAAATGCGTTTTTTATTAGTCTTTCTTTGTTTAGTTTTTATTATATTTTTACATCTGAAGATGGAGGTATCCTCCGAAACATGTCGTGTTTTTTAATTATTTTTAATATTTTGTGGATTAAACATAGTCATTTTATTTACAATAGAAAATCATGTTCATAGTGGCAATAATTTCAAAGTTAACTGATTCTTTTGAAGAGAATAATTCACACGTTATCTAAAACTCAGAGGCATTATCCGACAAAAGAGTGTCTCTTATTTATAGAGTCTCTTTGAAATACAAGGCAAAGAATAATCACTGAACGAATGAACGAATAAAAAAGGATAATTTCCTTTGTGCATTTGAATTGTCCCATTCTCCTACGTGCCTGGATATTCGGCCCTGAATAGCTACGTTTTTCCCAAATAGGTTCATACACAATACAAACTTAGATTCCCCTTTTTGGCAACGCAGCCCTAACACTTTGGCTTTAAATATAACTGTCATTTCAAACGATATTGGACAGGAAGCACCGATCGAATTAGGCTATAAACTTTTATCATGGATTTGAATTTTTCTTGGACAAAAAAAAACAAACTTTTTGGACACTTGAGAATGTGCTATTTTGTAAGAAAGTGTCTTATATTTTGTGGTACAAAAAGTAGTAATTTCATATGATATGTGAAACTTCATTGATCGATCGTGTGAAGAATAGGGATATTACGATAGAATGTGGGGAAAATACGAATGTAATTGGCGAGATAAAGAAAAGAACATTAAGATGATTTCATCACATATATAGGATAAGGAAAAGGGTGTACAGAAGATAGAAAATATCCAATCGCATGGGAAATGTTTTTCGAATAAGATGAAAAAGGAAAATAATCTCATAATATTATTACATACACAATCTATTTTCGTTTATTTTAAATAAGATTTGTAACTGTGATACTTGTTTTAATTTTTTAATTAAAAAAAAAATTCTCTTCTTTCCCAGGAGCCCCTTATAACAAGCACCGTGAGAGCCAGTCGCCTAGCATGGATTAAGTACGTATGCCGAGCCGAAGAGACCAGAGCAATCAAGACCCTGTAGCGTCTAGTCCGACTGGAGTAAGACCTCTAGGAAGGCCTAGACAGCACCTAATGGACAATATTCTGGCTGACCTCGCTAGGTTGGGCGAATCGGACTGCTGGGAGCAAAAGGCGCAGGATCTAGGAGCTTGGCGAAAAATCATCAAGGAGGCTAAAACTCTTTAAGAGTTGTATGGCCATAGGAAGTAAAGTAAGTAAAATTCTTGTCCTTGATCTTTTCGTTTAGCTTCGATATTATAAAGTTGATGTAAATATATTTTTGCTATTCATTAATATTTCAACAAAGATCTTCAAATAATCTCGAATGATGTATAAATAATTAAATTTTTTATTAAGTAAATCGGGTCGTGATTCAGATGTCCAAATGGTACCCCGTGATCCGGGGATTTGGGTTCAAGTTGGACAAGATTCAGCCCCTTCATATTAATGACCTATTTAGGTTCAATTTAGAGTTTGTGTAATAAAATCTGATATCATATTTCATCAAAAATCCAATATTCAATGTAAAAGGAAAACAATTTAATGTATTGCCATTAGTTATTGTACATTTTGAAAAATATTTTGGGGTTTATATCTATTTTTCTTTTTTATTCACTTTGTATATATGGTACACCATTTAAAAAAAAAATTAAAATTATATAGACATGTTTCGGACAAACAGTCCTTCTTCAGTAAAGATACATATTTATAAAAATTACTATTGACACGATGAAAAAGAAGAATATATGATATTTTATTTATGTTAAAAACAATTCTATTTATTTAATTAAATACTGAAAATATCGACAGACCAAAGCATGATCAATGAATTTCTGAGACGCCTTTGTTGAAATAAATTAACAAATAAAATACATTATATTAACTGTATCTCAGTCTTAAAAGTATTCGTTGAAGACACAATTTAGATTCCAACTTGTAAATAAACCTAAGGAGGTATCTTTTTGGGGTTTTGAATCAAAAGGCACATTGTTGTTATTTAACCGCAAAACAAAATGGGCTAAATTTACATTCGTTAGAATGTTTTAATCAAAATAAAATGGCCCGAGCCGAATTTCGGCCGTCCCTTTGCCAGGCGTAAACATTATAAAAAGGAAGACTTCCAGAATATTGCCAAGGGTTTCATTTGGACGTAATTGAATCAAGAGCATAATTTACCGTCATATTATTTCGGGCGTTGATACTTCGTCGCTTGTTTTAGCCACTGTAGACACAAGCCTGAATTGTGAATAAAATTGATTATATTTTTAGTGCAGCTTTCTCTTTTGGAAACTGAACCGAATGCTGTCGTTTTAAACCATGTGATATATTATATACTTTGATAATTCAATAATACTTACTAACTAACTAACTAACCATCACGCCATTTCCCTTGGGGGGTAGGCAGAGAGGATGGATCGCCACAATGGCCTGCCCTGGCATACCTCCCGGGCTTCCTCTACATTCATACATCGTACCATGCACGCACGTCGATTATTCCGACTTCGAATGTGGCCGCCTTTTAGTAATTGATTAATTTGATTATGCCATGTTTTCCTCGATCGTTCTCGGCTTCTTTTCTCACTCACGCTGCTTGTGTACAACTTTTTTACCATTCTACTCTCATCCATTCGTTCCATATGTCCAAACCATCTCAGGGATCCTTCTTAATTTTATTCACGATGCAGTCATCTGCTTTACATATCTTTCTTATTTCATCGTTCGGTATTCTATCATACAACGTTTTCCCGCACATTCTTCTTAGTGATCTCTTTTTATCGGCGCTTATCCTGCATTCATCCTTATTTTGCCAGCTCCAAGCTTCACTTCCATACATGAGGGTTGGCACTAGAACTCCATTGTGTACTGGCATCTTTGCTTCTGTGAATATATTTCTATTTGCAGTAATGACTTTGAGTGCACCATTTATTTTATTCCTAGTACCAACCCTTCTTTCGATGTCAATAATATATCATTCATATTAAGTAAAATATTTTATATCATATGTTCCGTATTGCTAGGACATTATCAAATATATATGTATTGTTACTTGAACAATGAGGTAAAACTCCAAATTTAATTATTTATGTGAATGACATGTTTTGCCTCTCTAAGACTTTGATAGTGCTTTAGACAGGCGAAACATGTCATTCACATAAATTATAATAAGACTTTTAGAAATCAAACGTTTTTATTCAACAACAACAACAACAACAAACCATCACACCGTTTCCCCGTAGGGGTAGGCAGAGAGAATGGACCGCTACACTACTATCCTGGCACACCTCTTTAGCTTCCTACGCATTCATACATCGAGTCATACTCGCACGTTGATTCTTCCGACTTCTAGCATGACCAACCTTTAAAATAAGTTTTATTCGTATAAATTATTATCAAATGTCATTATTAAATGACACAATATTCTTACATTTCTACAAATAGTTTTATTTGAGAATCGGTTAAAATATTTAAATTGACACAAAAAGATTTTTAAATGTCAATTTTTTTTAAATGTTCTTTTATGATAGAAGAGTCTTCATTTAATTATGGCATGAAAATTTGCAACATTAAGATATTTTTGAATAGTTATTTTATTGAACTCGAATAAAAATAGCTTATTCAAATTGCATAACGTATTTTTAATTAATAATTTTAGTAAAGTTAATAAATTTGAAAGATTTCTCCATTTAGTATATAAGTGACTGCTCTGTTTAA
Organism: Lepidostoma basale; assembly: GCA_022606425.2. Lineage (NCBI taxonomy): Eukaryota > Metazoa > Arthropoda > Insecta > Trichoptera > Lepidostomatidae > Lepidostoma > Lepidostoma basale. The sequence goes on from JAHDVF020000172.1 coordinate 564,666, forward strand.
TTTGATTGTTAAAATTGTACACATTGATAAAGGTTACTTGTAACCGAAACATGTTTGAGTTCAGTGAACATATAAAAGTTTTGTAATACAAAGTATAATTATATTTTTTCAAATATGAATACACACCACAAAGTGAAGGCGAACATAGAAGAAAAGTAAGTTTTAGTTTTAGTTACAGTTTTAAATGTGAAAATAAATTATTTAAAATGTTTTTTATATACAAAATACGTCATTAATTGATTCGCTTTCTGATATTTCATCGCAAACCTCTATCTGTGAAATTCACGCCATTATTCGACGTACAATATCAGGGCGTTTGCAAGTGAGAGATGAAGGCAAAGCTATATCTCTTGTTTTCGATGAGATTTAATTCCCAGAAACAATGAACGTGATTCTTATATCTTAACAAAACTTTGCTCTGTTATTTGATTAATTGAAACGGTCGTAAGCGGCATAAGCTAAATGATTTATTGCGCGTCGGGGGTCTGTATTACTGTAGCTAGGTCTGTGTACACCACTTTCCCCGAGCCGCTAACTGTATGTGATGGAGGAAGCCTTCAAATCCTAACTGTAAGTGATGTTGTCTTAACAAATTGACATAAGACAAGAACGGAGTTCGTACACAACAATAGAGAGATGAAATTTAATTATTGAGTTTCAAAAGCATTGTTGATAGTTCTCATTTGAGGTTAATAAATGTATAGTTTCTCTAACAAATTTGTAAAATTTCATATCACATTAATGATTTTAGTTTGGATAAATATAATTGCTTCTATATTAGCCATAACTTTGAGTTGTAGAGTTTAATGTTGCTTTTTTTATAAACTTAGTATGCAACACTCACTTTATTAAAAAATAAAATAGTAAATACCAAACATGATTCGGATACACAAAACCTTCATTAATGATATTATATAAACATAAATATTATAACTAACTAACTAACTAACTAACCATCACGCCGTCTCCCCGAAAGGGTAGGCAGAAAGAATGGACTGCCACACTTTAATCGATGGGGCACTCCATCCTTCTCTTTTCCCCATCGCGAGAGACGCGGTGTGATGGGTTGCGAACCTCATCGCCACCAACAGGCATCTCCCGCGCACACTTCGATTGTTCAACGTCTACATAATAAATCTTAAACAAATTATCTGAAATACAATGATATAAAATAAAATAACAAAGAAAAATAATTTAACACATAATGTTCTTTTAGATGGTGCACTTGTCGTCAGCTGGACGATCCGGACATATGTGTTTATTTAATTTTTATTCCACGTTGTCCACTGTTTTTATTTTATTTACTGTAATTAGGCAATTGAAACAATCCAACACCAGCAAGAACTTAAAAATATTATTGAAGAATTTATTCAAATTGTCATTGGAACAAATGAAAAATTTATTTTTACACCTGTCAAAATTCTTTTTATAAACGAAAAAACTTATATAATTTTAACACCAAAACAGTAAAAACGTATTTTTTGGCACAAATAACTATCATAAAGAGCGGCAATAATCAAATTGACCAAAACAATTCACTTATACACGAAATATCTCCAAATTGACGGGAGCACCATATGAACCAAACCAAAATTTCAAAATCAGAACCAACGAACCCAATATTATTCATATTTTAAAATCTCTCAAATTGACCTCCTTTGTGAAAAATATATATAAAATACTTTTATTATGTATATTTATTATTATATATTTATAAAATAAATAAAAAAAATACTTTTATTATATATATTTATAAAATATCACCGATGAAGGACCTGTGTATCCGAAACATGCTTGGTATTTATTTTTTATTTTTTCAATAAAGTGAGTGATGTATACGTGGTATGCAAAAAACAAACATTGAATATAACTGCACTTAGAATAACAGATCACAGATATATTTCGGTTACAAAAGAAACTTTTTCAATGTTCAATGTACAAAATGAAAAAAATAATTGTACATTAAAAAAGTTTGCTATTGTTCCCCCGGAAGACCGCCAAAGAGATGGAGGGATAGGTAGGAGTCGACCTCCCAAGAGAGGTCAGTCTGATTACAGGAACAGACCTAAGGTCTAAAAAAAGAAGAAGAAGAAGATAAAAATTAATTGGATGATTTGTAAAGCGTATTTTTTCTGATTTCAGCATCTCGTAGACTCGGCCGAAAATGCTTCACGTTTCAATTTCATAATACCTTCTCATTAACTTCTTTTTATTTTTAAAGTACCCTGTCAGGTCCCCCCAACGTTGGCGATGACTCTAGTAAACTCTTCCCTATCCTGCGCTGTTAGGAAAAGCTAATCCACAGTTCCGATTCCCGTCCATTCCCTCACATTGCGAAGCCAAGAGAAGCCACAGCCTTCTCCCTGCCCCCCTGCGGCCCTCTATTTTTCCCTTCAAAATTAGATGCAGCAGGCGATATTTTTCTCCTCGTAGAACGTGACCCAGATATGAAATCTTGCGGACTTTGATCAATGTCAGTAGCTCTCTATTTACTCCTGCACGATTCAGGACTTCTGTGTTCGTCACTCTGTCTGTCCATGGGATCCTGAACATTCTTCGGTGAAGCCACATTTCAAATGCCTCTAACAGGTTCATTGTATTTACTTTTATTAACTCCATTTCATTAACTATACGTATTAAATTTGAGAGTTGCATCTGACTTGGTTCTTCAATGCATCAGGATAGAATTACATCAAGATTGAATTACTCACAAAGTTGCGTTTTGAGTCTCGATCTTAAATCCGACGGGTTCTCAATAGACTTGAGGTTTTGCAATAAGATTGCTCTAGACGGGGGGGTCGATTGCCGCAAAAGCTCGGTCGCCAAAGTTTGTGCGAGGACACCATTTTGCCACAGAAAATATACCCATTGCAATCTACATTGCCGATCGCAATTTAACCAGTCTCGCATTCAGGCTCTCGGTAATGGAGAGTTCCGATATATAGAGGTCATTCCGTACGATACATACAATGTTGCCATTCTGAATTGTTTTAAAGTCATTGTAACAATAACTTACTAACTAACCATCACACCGTCTCGTATAATACCGTACCGTGTTATAATCGAAACATGTATGTGATAAGTAAAATGAAGCGTTGTAATACTTCTTCTTCTTCGTCAGCCTTCATCGGTCCACTGCTGGACATAGGCCTTTCCCCTTCCTTTCCACTCGTCTCTATTCTTTACTGCCAGCTGCAGCCACATTTCTCCCCCCCCACTATTATTTTCTGGGTCCATCTATCCTCACTTTGTCTCACTACATGACCCGACCATTGCCACTTCAGTCTCGCTAGTCGTTTCATGATGTCCGTTATTTTTGTTCGGTGTCTAATCTCCTCATTTCTGATTTTATCTCGGAGCATATGTCTTTCCATGGAACGCTGCGTGACTCTTAATCTCTCTATTTCTCTGGTTAAGGGTCATAGTCTCCATCCCATAAGTCATCACCGGCAGTATGCATGAATCATAGAACTTTCTCTTTAGTTGTAATACTAAGAGTAGTTATATTTATTCACATTTGAATCCACAACACAAAGTAAAGGCGAATATAAAAGAGATGTTTACTTGTTTCTCGTGTTATGAAAATATAATAAGTAAATGCAGTGCGAATGAAAGTGTTATGAACAATATAATGAAAGAATAGTAAAAAAAAAAGTGAAAATTTGAACGGTACTATAAATAGAGGAAAACTAAGGAAAACGTAATACGATCAAATAATTAATCAAGTATTAAAATATTGAATACCGGCCACGCGAGGAGTCAGAGAAATCAACGTACGTGCATGACACGATGTATGTAAATGAAGGAAAAGAGAAAAATATATCAGGAAAGAACAGTGTAGTGGTCCATTCTTTCCGCCTACCCATTTGGAGACACGGCGCGATGGTTAGCTATTAAGTTGGATATAATTGATTTTTGATATTAGAAACTCAAGTATTAAAACAGCTTAAGTGGTTGTATTCCAAATTCAAAATATCACAATGAATTCATAAACATTTGAAAGATGATTTAAAGCATTTAAAAGCTTTTAGTGGAAATGGAATATTTAACGACAAGTATCCAAGTAATCATTGGGATAATACGTTTGAATAATACAATCCTCATCGCAGTTAATACGCACAAAACATTTTTTGATGATTATTTATGACTTACTTAACGTTTATACATTGTGTCATGCACGCACGTCGATTTCTCCGAATTCTCACGCGACTGACATTCAATATTTGATGTATTCATCTACTATTAATTGACCACATTTGCCTTAAACATGATCTGTTTATCTGACTTTAATTTAGTTATAATATCAACTTATTAAACGCTAAGGCTTTAAGACTGTGCTTTTCTATAGTAATATGCTTAGGAAATTGAAAATTACTTTGTTTAATCCACTAATTATTAAAAAAAATATGAAAAAACACGACATGTTTCGGATGATACCTCCATCTTCAGGTGTAAAAATATAAAAATTATATTTTCACACCTGAAGATGGAGGTATCCTCCCAAACGTGTCGGGTTTTTAAAAATATTTTTTTAATAATAAGTGGATTAAACAAAGTTATTTTCGATTTCCTAAGAATTGTCATAATATTAAAAGGAAAAAAACTAACTTTCTTATCTCTATACCGACCGTCAACCTTAGCGCACGCAAACGCCTTTGTACTTGGTACATATCTATTTTTATTTTTATTTTAGTGCCGTGTCAAAAATCCCCGATAGGCGAATACTTTCTAGTCACAGTGATTTTCTGAGAAATGAAAAAACGAAATGAAAAAACTTAGAACTAAAAATGGACACAACTTAGAAGAACCAAAAATATTTTACTAATTTACAAACGCAAACACAAGAATAACTTACGAAACAGAGGATATCGTTCATCAGAGTAGGTCCAGAAGAAGACGCTGGAGGGACCATGTGGCCAGATTGAATAGTGACAGACACGCATAAACAGCCGCTTTCGAAATCCCCTCCAGACGCCGTCCACATGGAAGACTGCCTAAGAGATGGAGAGATGGCTGGACCTCACATCTCAGGAGGCATGATTTCTGTGTCACAGATCCTCATTTATATTTCAAACGGACGAAGAAGAATTATTTCTAATAATTTCAATCCTAGATGTTAGTCTTTTTTAAAAAAATCTAAAACTATGAAATGTTAATGAAAATGGATGCTTCTAATTCTTCATCAATGGCAACTCAGTCATACACCTTCGGCCAAGAAGTCTGCCAGCTGGACCGCACTGACGGACGTCCGAACCAGATTCTCTTAGATGCATGGGGTAACAAGGGCAATCCATTTTCATGTTTTACTTCATGCTACAGGTGCATAGCATATACCGTCTCAAAATATACCCCATCTCACAATTTTGTCCCTGGACCAACGCGTGTGGGCATTCGGTTCAGGGTCATATTTTTTTAAAAACTAATTATCATGAAATTTTTAATTCTAAAATAGTAAAAAAATTTTGCTTTTGAAACGCTTGAATATTCGGAAGAATTTAAAGTATGATGTCTCTGTAAGACAGCAACTTCTAAAGTTCATAATAATTTAGATAAAGAATTTTCAGCGTCGAATTACTGGTTCTCAGAAACATGACACGACACCCTTTATGAATTTACGAAAACTCAAATTAAATTTCCTTCATGAAAATTTCTCAAAGAAAACATTTCGTAGAAGTAATATTTGGGTTGAGAACTACAGTCAATACGGTGATAATTTAATTAAGGTGGAACTGTAATGTTCTTAGTTTTGGTTTTCCGTCTGTTATTATTCGATTGTTTAAAACTTTGTATATATTTCAGGTAAATGTAAACATTTTTGACTAGTGAAATCCATAAATTACAAATTCAAAATTGTTATTGAACTCTGTTTTCTTTGTAGGGCTGTTATTCAAGTTTAATTAAATAAGAGTTATACAACTGATTTCCGAAATACGAAGCATTTGTGAGTTAAGTTATTGAATTAATTTTCTTTTCTTCTATATTCGCCTTCACTATGTGTTGTGAATTCCCAATTCAATTGTTTATTTATTCTATTTGAATTAAACTTCGTATTTTCACAACACTTTATTTTTCGAGTTCAAGACATATTTTGGTTGTAATTAAAAATTTCAAAATTTTACTTAAAATATAAAATTAAAATAAAATTAAAAACATAAAATTAGAAACCTTCAATTAGTTGTACTAAATATTTAATATTTTTAATTGAAATTTCTTGGTAGAAGATCATTTTAAATAATGAAAACAAAAAAAACATTTGATACAAAATTTCTTTATTATTATATATTTAGTGTGCTTCCACTTGTGTTTATCGTCGACCGGTTTCGGCAGCTTGCTGCCATCTTCTGGTACCTACATCAAAATTTATTTGGTTTATATAATCAATGATAGTGGTGGGGGTTGAACACTTTTTTTCTGATTTTAAATAATACTGTTATTAAGTTGTAAGTGTTGTTGTTTTCTATATAATTAATTGTACCAAAAAAATGAAATGAGAATGAGAAACAAGGATATCCCCATTAATTTAAAAAAGAAAACCTAAGAAGCGTGTATCTTGCCTGTGATGACATATGGTTTGGAAACAATGTCCCTGATCATAAATACTGTCCACAAATTGAAATGCGCGCAACGATTCACGGAGCGGCAAATGTTGGGCATAAGTCTGAGTGATAGAATTACAATTACAGAAATCAGACGCCGAACAGAAGTCGCCGATATCATGGTTAGGATCGCAAAATTGAAATGGCAATAAATAGGACACGTAGCCAGAGTTCAATATGGACTCCCAAAGTCGCAAAGTCTGGAGGCCATGGGAAAACAAAAGGGGTGTCGGTCGGCCACAGAAGAGATGGGCCGACGATATTGTTGTGGTCGCCGGGATAAAATGGATTGAAGCGGCACAGGATAGAGAAAAATGGAGACGAATGGAAGAGGCCTACATCCAGCAGTGGAGGGAAAGCTAAGAAGAAGAAGAAGAAGAAGATTAAAAAAAATATGTGTCAGAATTAAGCGAATATTATTTATAAAAAGTTGCGTTAATAAAAGCAAAATCTGTTTTGAAAATACCGGACTCTAGTTATACAAACAGGATTTTAATAATTGAAGCCATCAACTAAAATAATTAATTTATTTGATCTCAATACAAGTTTTTGGTCAATGCTTAATTCAATCTCAATTTGGTAGCCTCTCTAAGTAAATACAGTTATTTTTTTCTCGTTTTCATTAAGTGGGGTCAGACCTTCTTGTTTGATTTGTTTCGGACCAACTTTCCGATTACACCTCTCCACTCTAGAGGAGTATCGATGGATATCCATTAGATTACGCGAATACCAAAAATGGGTAACCTTTCAGCTAATAGAAATCTTAGAGTTCAAAAGAAACTTCAGAAAAAAATCTATCGTTTATTCATTTGCGTAAAAAAATACGATTGGAAAACTAACTTGGAATGAACGTACGAGTAGTTCAAAACAAACTTTTGGTGGTGATTCGGTCTAGATTTTTTTCTAAAGTGGTGAACAGCATTTGAAATTTGTGCGTGTATTACCCCTATTAATGAATCAAATGTTAACAGAAAATTTTTCATACTATTTATTGATGATTTTGACATAGAAGACACAAAGACTCGAATGACTGAAAGTCCCACGTTACCCGGAACATACCCAGTTAGAAAGTAGGTACCAATTAACTACAGTAAAAGACCACCTTACATAACAACAGCAATATTTCCAGTAAATCCGACTTCCTGAAGTTCAAGAGTGGTCCTCGCGATCACTCGAGGCCCGGACAAAGTGATCTACCTTACCACCAGAGTCGTAGTAGATACAAAAAGGGCGTATGGCGTTTCTTCGGTACTACAAAACCGAGATAGCCTAGTTAAAAGAAGGAAACTCCTTCAGAATATCCAGGGAAGGCAATGGGAAACCACTCCAATAACATTTCTCAGGAAAGCACTGTGACTAGAAAGCATTCGCCTCAGATATCGCTCCCTAAAATCAGGGAATTTTGACAAGGCACTAAAATAAAAAGATAAATAGATATGTAACAAGTACAAAGGAGTGTGCGTGCGCTTAGGTTGACGGTCGGCATAGAGATAAGAAAGTTGTAAGAAAATTCCGAAAAATTATACACTATAATGATTGACGTAAGTCTTGTTGTACTTGCCTTTGAATAAAAGATATATTGCCATGTATGCTTGAATAATCGTTGCATATGGTGAGAATTATAGCAATTAAAAAAAAATATACACGCAAAATTCTAGAGCTTTTTTAAAATAAAACAAATATATCCAGGATACCATATTCACCTATTTCAAAGCATTAACAGTATTAAACTTAAGTAGAAATAGGTTTGTCTTTATTCGGGACGTGATTGGGCCAAACTACTTAGCATGAATGCTTCCGAAACTCTAAGGAAGCGACCACACGGAGGAAGAATTAAATCTTGTCTTCAATGGACGAAGTTTAGTTTTGTTGAGTCAATCTAATGAGATTTTTCAAGGAGAAAATACCAGAAATGTATTCTTATTTGGTATGGTTTTGTTTCAAATTATTTTTGGTGTATTTTATGGTATTTTAAAACTCGCATTTAGCAAAATAATTTAGCAAAAGTAATATCTATATAAGGCATGCGTCCGCCCCATAATGACATTCGGGATAGAAGTGAAAGCCGTGAAGTGAAAGCGACAAAAAATAAGATGCTCCATCGCAGGCAGAACTTGGTTACTTTAAGACTAAGTGAGGTGGGAAAGAAGCAGAAGACATATTTGGAGGAACCACATTGACCGCATAGAAGATAAGAGATCTACATGCATGACTTGGAATATATTCTATAATTTTTAATGACTTTAAATACACTTCTTCATTTTATTATTATAGATCTTAATCTGTCTATGAATTGAGTCATGCTCTTTGAAAATGGAAACACGGCTATCTTTCCATCTCTTCGGCGAATATCATTTGTACAATGTATATCATTCACATTTCTTTCAATGCTTTCTCATTCTTAATCTCCTGTAAACTTGATCCTAAAATATGAAAAATTGGTTACTTGCTTCAAATTCTTACCATTGTCATAAAGCGTTGTACATTCTCAGTATGTACAGTCTCAGCAATCTTATATTTAACTTATTAAGGCATTAACACTGTGGAATTCCATAGTATAAACTTAGGAAATTGAAAAACTTTGTTTCATCCACTATTTAATAAAAAATATTAAAAACACGACATGTGTCGGAGGATACCTCCATCTTCAGGTGTAAAAATATAATAAAAACTAAACAAAGAAAGACTAATAAAAAATACATTTAAAATTTGATACAATAATTCAAGTTTAAAAATTAACCTGTGCTATTTGTTATAAGTAGGTACTAACAATTATTTTTAAATAGTAAGAACTAATAAATAATATGAATACATGAGAATAATATAAAAAAATTGTAATATAGAAAAAACATACATTTGAAAGGCATAATTTTATAGAAATTAATAATTAATAATTTTAAATATTTTTTATTAAATAGTGAATTAAACAAAGTTTTTCAATTTCCTAAGTTTAATCTTATATTTAAACTAAGTTATAAATATAATAACTAAACGACTAACTATTAACAAATGATTTATGCTTCTTTCGCATAATTGTATGCACATATAATATATGATACGTTATATGTACTAATGTAATTACTAAAATTCGTCAATTAATTATGGTTAGGTCACATCGCAATCTTCCCCCATTCAGCATGGCCTTTCGCGGGGTTTCTCATTATATACAGTTCTCATTATATGTAGCTTGCTGAATAACCGCAATCACCGCGCAGAAGTAAGTAGAGACCCAAGAATCCCTTCTCAAATGACAAAGCTGTTCTAGATAACGATGTGAAATATCACCCCCGGCCTCGGAGCATTGAAGCTGAGCAGATAGCTCCAATTATCGTGAAATTTGTTACTTGCGAATGTTCGATGCGAATTTCCAACTCAACTCAATTTACATCGATAAGTTTGCGGCTACGTGTCTGCTCTGAATGTTATAAAACAACGATTTTTATAACATGGTCTAGGGGATAGAATGCTTGGCTCCTGATCCAGGGGACATGGGTTCAAGCCTGGACACGACCAGATTCCTTCTTCATAATAATGAGCTATTTTCTGCTCACATTGAAGATTGTAAAACAAATTCTAATATTATTGATTTAAATCCTTGGTATTAGTCTTATATTTTTATTTTTTTATTATTTTTTCAGTCTTATGCCAAGCATTTGTCTCTTTATAATCCGTTGTGCACATTTTAACTTGATATTGGTTACGAATACCACAGTTTCCAATCCATATGTAATCCATGTTTCCAATCCTACTATCCATTGATACTAAAATCAAAATACGCTTAATATGAAACTAAACAAATAATATATAATTTTTTGCGATAAAAATGCGGTAAAAAGAATTGGACTAAGCTGGGCAGCTTTCGAAAACATGGGTTACATCCTTAAAAACCGGAAAATACCGATCAACCTGAAACGAAAAGTCTATGAAGCCTGCGTTCTGCCAGTTGGTACTTATGGTCTTGAAACTGTTACATTGTCCAAACAAAGAGCCGAAAAAATACGAGTGACCCAAATAGCCATGGAAAGAGCCATGTGAGGAATAAGCCTAAGAGACAGAGTCAGAAACGATACGGTGAGAGAAAAAACAAAGGTCACTGAAATCATCGACCGGGTGGCGACTCTAAAATGGCAATGGGCAAGTCACGATGGAGGTAAATGAGCTGAGGTCAGATGAAAAGTGGACACGAAGACTGCTGACTTGGAGACCGTGAACGGCGAAGAGAAGTACAAGGCGACCGCAACTACGGTGGAAGGATGATCTAAACAGACACGTCGGAATAACCTGGATGCAGCCTGCACAGGACAGAATGACATGGAAGTAAACGGAGGAGGCCTTTATCCAGGAGTGGAGAGAAGAAGGAAAAGAAAAAAAAAACGTTTAAAAAGAATACTTTTAGGTGTTATTTTTACGTTATTTCAGTATTAAAACGCTTTGTATATTCGTATTATACGCAATTTGGTAGTACTTCGAAGATTAATAAGGTCGTTTGAAGTTTAACCTCAAATATTTGAATAGCCCAGATTTACAAATTAACTAATATTTTCCATGGTAAGCAAGTAATTAGACCCAGAATGTACCTATACAACCACGAAACCTTTTGAAGTCCTCAAATTAATATAACGATATATGGGTACTAGTTAATACACACCCATCACATTTTCCGTATCATAGCCACAGAACGGGTCTTGAACGAATCTCTGAATACCACACTGATAACAATTATAAAATTAAATACTTAAGTATACATGAATGCGATGTTATGAAAAGTTTTTTGTGCCGTTATTTCAAAACGTACTATATTCAACATTGTTGATCGAACATTCAATGGTGGTCTGCCATATATTATATACGAGTACACAACCGCAGCAAGAAAATGTTCACAAGAAGCGCGATTCGCAGTTGCGGCAGAGTGGACTTGATACAAACCCCTTGAAATTCATTTGACGTACGATACGTATTATTCATTTTCAAATATCGTGTTGGAAGATTGTTTGTGATTGTACCTAAACACAGCTGGGATCTGTAACTCCTAGGGATGGGCCCAAATACAAGTTGGTTAAGTACATTCATTCGATATCCTGGGGGAATCCTAATTTCCTCGAATGAGCATTGTTCCTTAAATAGGTATGTTTCTCCTAATGAAATTACCCCTGAGATGGTGAACTAGACCATTTAAACATTCAACTTACAAAAGGCCTTCCTGTTCTAAAATTACGAGGCACTATGTAAAAACGTTACTTCTTTACTACACGCAAAAGATCTAACATCACTTACGGAGTAATGCTATTGTTATGTAAACCTTCCTAGAAAAAACATATTCATAAATTTTTAATTTTACTGTTTTCTAGTGCAGAATTTTTCTTCATTTATTTTCTGTAAAAAAAGAAAACAGTTTTACTGTATCGTTCCTTTTCACAACATCATTTGTTTTGAAAGTTTGCTTCTGAGTTTTCAAGTTTGTTCCGTCAGATTTCAGTTTGAGGAAGCTTGTTGTTGTTGAATGATAGAACGAGATAGAATATAAGTGTACGCAATGCAGAAGAAAAAGTTTAATTCTTTGAGTAAATTTGGGTCGAATTACTATAATTTTTAAAACAAACACATGGTATTTGCGAATTTCTGGTCTATGGTAAAATATAAAATAAAAAATACTAGGATAAAGATCCAACTAATTAAGTATTCGTTTAGGCAGAACAATTGCATTTCTCAATCGGCTTACCAATTAAGTATCACGCATTTTCTCTGAAACTCTAAGTAGGTACCGTTACCCTCTTATATCCTCAAATATATAAAAAAAATATTAACCTAACTAACTAACTAACTAACTAACCATCACGCCGTCTCCCCGAAGGGGTAGGCAGAAAGAATGGACTGCCACACCTTTCTTTCCTGACATATTTCTCTCGCTTCCTCAACATTCATACATCGTGTCATGCACGCGCGTCGATTTCTCTGACTCCTCACATGGCCGACATTCAATATTTGATTTATTTGATCGTGCCACGTTTTCCTTAGTCTTCCTCTATTTCTGGTACCATTTACATCATTAACATATAATTTTTTTACCATTCTTTCTTCATTCATTCTTTCCATATGTCAAACCATCTTAATGATCCTTTCATTATTTTGTTCATGACACCATCATTCGCACCGCATTCACTTCTTATATTTTCATTCGACACTCTATCATACACAGAATACCACCCATCTGTCAAAGAGATCTCATTTCTACTGCATTTATTCTACTTTCATCCTTCCTTTGCCAGTTCCATGCTTCGCTTCCATACATAAGGGTCGATAGAAGAACACCATTGTGCACTGCCATTCTAGCTTTTTTGGATAGGTTTTTGTTTGCGATGACAACTTAAGTGCACCATTCACTTTGTTGCCTGCCCCAACCCTTCTTTCAATATCCCTCTCCACTCTCCCATCTCTTGTAAACATACTACCTAAATACACAAACTCAACTACTTGCTCCAAATTTTCACCATTCACGCTAATGTTGCAGACTGTCGTGGTTTCTTCCTTTTCAAAAATCATTACCTTGGACTTATTAACATTCATCATCAGATCATTTCGCATGCATACCTCATACATACAATTCACCAGGACTTGTAGTTCATGCTCGTTGTCAGCAAGTAGGACAGTGTCATCCGCATACAAGATACAGCTTACTGACACTCGGCTCATTTTGGCACCTACATCCAACCCTTTCAGCTCTCTCATACAATTGTCCATATACAGATAAAAAATTAACCTTCTGTGACAAAATATGTTTTTATAAAAATTATTTATTTGAATATTAATGACATTTAAATAATTAAAAAATCCGTACATGGTTATACTAAATGATAAGAAATAATATTGTTTTTATGATCGTCAACGTTGGGGGGACCTGACACGGCACCAAAAGAATAAGAAGAATATGTAGTTTTACATAATTGTTAATGAAACAATAAATAATTTTTACCTTATTGTGCTCTTAACTATTAGAGTTTTCACAAATTCGTTAGAGCTTCAGTATAATTGTAAACATTTAATTTGAGGAGTAACGATTTTTATTCAAAAATATGACAACTCGCATCACATGACCTGCGAGTTTTTTTTTTTTTAGAACTGTCTGAGCCTTTCGAAATCCTCATATTAGACGCCTTTGCCGCGTATGGGATTTTAATGAATCTAGCTTTACCGTCGCGGCATAGTGGACTATCTAATCCGGGAGACTTGCTTTGACGGCCTTTATTATTACCGACGCTAGCTCATGGAACGTATCTTTTGATGGACCGGAGACACAGTTTGAGCTTCTACAATCATGATCATGGTCCCAAGTATATCATTTGTGTTAATAACTAAAACTATTAGTTTGGTCGCTCTTTACAAGTCATTATTTCCAACTACACCCAGGGAAGAACTTGATTAACCATTTTTTTTAACGAAATGGTAGTTTTCGTGTGAACGTTTCAGAATAACTCAAAAAGATAATTTTAATATTTAACAAAATAAAAAATACAAATTGTTACGCGTGGAATTCCGGATTAAGGCCCACCACCACATTACCTTGAAGATGGAGACTGCAACGATCTCCGAAACGTCGGTCGAGAAGGAGAAATCACACGTTCATATTATAATATTCATTTTAATATTGAATTTTATATTATTTCAAGGATTAATTGTATCTCAATAGAGACAAAGATGCAAATTGGGAACAGAATATGGTAGTCGAGGTATTTACAGGACTTATGACCTGTCATTGGTTGGGTTAAACGCACGCTTTATGTAATACAACATTCCCCATTCCAACCTTCTTACGAATACTATGTCTGACAAATTTTTGGAAGCTGTATATATGCTACTATGTATTTATATTATTTGTTTTAGATTTATTTTGTGGGTGTAGGATGAACGGAGTATGCGCGGGAGATGCCCATTGGTGGCGATAGGGTTTGCAATTCATCACACCGGATCTCTCGCGGGGGCGAAATGAAGGACGGAGTGCCGCATCGATTACAGTTGTGAAGTCTATTCATTCTGCCAACCCTTTCGGAGAGATGGCATTATGGTTAGATAGTTAGTTAACAAATATTAAAAGTATATTTTTTTACATTTAAATTTATTTTGCACAGTACATTTCAAAGGTTTTATACCTTCATTACTGTAAGTAACATACAAAACGTATTTTTATCACAATAATTAAACCAATGTGATAATGGCGACCTTTGTGGCCGAGTGGTAGGTGCTTCGACTGCCACACGAAGGTCCCGGGTTCGATTACCGGCGATGGCAGTAATATTATAACAGTGTACTCGTATTTGCAGAATCTGGTGCAGAATTCACGAGACAATAAAATTGCGATAGATAGCTAACATATAACGATAATCAAAATGAAAGCTATACCCTTTACATAGATTTGATTTGCGTTGTACTGTTGTGAAGAGCGATTCAACAAAATAAATAAAATAATAATAATAATAATGATAATAATAATAAGAATAATGATAATAGTAAAAATAATAATAATGGTGTCTTCCTCTTGCCGTACTATCGCAGGCGACGTTCCATAGCTTAATCCACAATACTTTAAGAGTTTCTCGAATAAGATTATTTTTTTGCTTTGTCCATTATTTCAGCCACATGTAATTTCTGTTTACCTTGAATCCTTGCGTTCTAGCATTCCGATCCGTATAGCGTGGAAGGTCTTAGGCGTCTTTCATTTAATTTGCATTGGTAATTTGCTGTTAAAAAGTATTCCTGAAAGGGCACGCCATACTTCCCATTTTAACTTCTAGAAAACAGACGTTTTCATTTAAAACGATAATTTAAAACGGATTTTCACATCATAATACAATAAATAATAAATAATCATGTTTATATTAAATGGGATTGCTTTAACAGGGCGTTAACTGTATAATATAAACAATGTGTCTTTGATATATGTAGTTCGTTTTTTAAACCAATATCATAAGAGAACAAAAAATTACTTCCTGAAAATTTTCATACATCTATCATTTTCATACTAACATTCACAAGCATATCAATGTTAAATGAAATTGTTTTAATATATGTTTTTCCCTTATTACACGAATGAAAATAGTTTGATTTAAACCGAATGTTCAATTCGCAATTTAAATTTTCTGATTTAAACTGTTTATAAATATCATTTCACCAATAACGAACTCCGATTCAGATTGTTATGAATGTCAGTTTTCATAATATATTCATCAACATTTTCGTCATGCATGCAGAACAGAATATAATCCATAAATTTACATGTTTAAATTCGCCATTTCAGGCAGGTTATGTAATGCACTTTACATATTACAAGTTTCGTGTTTTAGAAGATAATTCATATAATGCATAACAAAATACAATAATGTTAAATCTATTCAAAATGGCATTGTACAATGGTGATATTGTACCCATCCTTATGGAAAGTAAAACATAAAACTGGGAAAATAAGTAGAAACTGTTCCTGACATATATCTCTCGATTCATCAATCAAATCAAATCAAATCAGTTTATTTTCTCAAGAGACATTACAAACATTTTTTATAGTTTAAGGCATCTATTGAGAACAGGTAAAACATAAGGAATATATAATACCAGGAACGCATGAGAGATGGTTCGACATTAGGAATACAAGGTACTCTCCAAAGTCAAGAGTATTTGTCTTCTGAATGTACTTTCACGAATATGAAAGACATCGATCTCCGAAGCGATCATGTTCAGCAGTTTGATTGCTCTCCCCACCGGCATCACCAGAGGCAGGTTGGTTCTGCATGCTGGGAGATAAAACAGTCTGTGCTGACGCTGTCGAAGATAGCCATCCGGAACATAAAGATGGATAGCCTCCAAGATGACGGAGTTCTCAAAGAATCCCCTGATAAGTCTGAAGAAATGGGTAAGTGTGCACCCATCCCTTCTTATCTGTAAACTATTGGTCCCCAGCATGCCCAAGAGGAATGCAGTGGGATAAAGCCACGGATAGCCATCAACATTCATACATCGTGTCATGCACGCGCGTCAATTTTTCTGACTCCTTACATAATTAGACCAGTTTGTGGTAAATCTGTTCCAAATATGATAGAGTATTGATTACGAATTTAAGAAATTGAAAATGAATTAAAATATAGCGCCAAAATCATAATATATACTTTTCTTCTGCTTTATTTAGGACTGTGTCCTGTTATTTCTCGGATCCTGTTCCTGGGATGTAGATGTCCAACTGTCTCGCCATCTTTTAGGTGGTCTTCCTGCAAGGCGATTGCGGCTATATTTATCACTCTTTCAGAACACGCTCTTTCCACATGATCTCTTCAGTCGCGTCTTCTCAGTCTTCCCCATCGCACGACATCTTCCACATTTCAGATCTTTCTTATTTCAGAATTTCTTATGCTGTCTCGGAGTGTCGTTTCTGCAACGAATCGGAGAGTCTTGATTTCAGTGGTTCTTTGGAGACTTTTTATAATATAATCGAATAATAATATATTCACTATGTAAAATAAAGAAAGAATAGGGGAAGATACAGCAAAACGTGGCACGATCAAATCAATCATATATTGAATGTCGGCCACGTGATGAGTTGGAGAAATCGAAGCGCGTGCATGACACAATGTAAGAATGTTGAGGAAACGCGAGAAGTATGTCAGGAAAGAAAAGTGTAGCGGTCTATTCCTTCTGCCCGCCAGTTCCAGGAGGCGGCGTGGTGGTTAGTTAGTGAGTTAAATAAACGAATAGGAACAAGAAAAATGAGTTTTCGTCGGAGATCGATATGTCTTTCATATTAGTGAAAGTACGTTCAGAAGACAAATACTCTTGACTTTAGAGAGTATCTTGTCTTCCTTATGTCGAACCATCTCCCACGCGTTTCTGGTATTATGTTGTATATATATAATATTTTATCGGTACTCAATAAATGCCTTGATCATTTATGTGATTTGTAATAGGCCTTCGTGGCCGAGTGGTAAGGCCCCGAAGGTTCCGGGTTTGATTCCCGGCGAGGGCAGTATGATTGTCACACTGTCTTTGGTCTGGTGTAAAATTCACGTGACAATAAAATGGCGATAGATTAGCTACCTATCACATGTCACAAGAATCACTATGATAGCTATAATATCCTTTACATCGATATTTATAATATTCATGCTGTCATGATTATAAGAGCGATTCAACAAAATAATAAAAATAATAATGTCTGTTGAGTTAATAAACTGATATGATTTAATTTGATTTTTCACTGCGTATAAAGATTTTTTTATCCTTTAAAATAACCACGACGCTCGTGTACTTTGCTGAAAATAAACTTTAAGAGCATTAGTAGTAGTGGTTTGGGAAAAACAAAAGCCATTCAAAGAACAATTTCGCATCTTTCAATCCAAGTCGTTGTAATGAGAAAAATATGAAATTCCCACTCCGGCCCTGAGCTCCTTGACGCACTCAGCCAATTAGTTTTTATCGCCGTTGTGAGGGAGGTTTTAGGCTAAGATATTGAATAAATTCTCAGAATTACACTTCTTTGTACTTTAGTTGCTTGGTGATTTCAATTACTTCATTTATTATTGAAATGTGAATTTGATTTAGAGGAATATTTGACTTTTAGTTGAGTTTCATAACCATCCTTTGACTGAAATTTAATTACACCTCCGTAAAGCAATGAAAAGGGAAGGCACAAAATTTAATTTAATGTCAATAAATCCTAATTTTAGACGGGTAAAATAATTTAATTATAAATTACACATTAAGTACTATAAATAACTCAGACGACCTTTGAATTTTAAATAATTCATTATAATCTTCAGTATTGCTGTATCGTATATATAAATTATAACACCTATACTTACACAAAATCAAGAGTGATTATTCAAGAAAATGATTTTTGGACGATAAAACTATTTTTATTGCACATGTAATGTAATTACTTCCACAATGTATTGGTGAATATAGAAGATACACTTTGTATTTAACCACTGTATGGTTATATTCGTTAGACCCAAGCTTCTCAGGGCAGTTATTTTATTTTCCTCATGAATCTTGAGTCCAAGTAAAACTAGTTAGCATAAATTATAATGACCATGGTTAAATACAAAGTATTCTATTATTTTATATCTACCAGAATATGTAATTTGTGTTGGTGTTTTCCGTTGTGTGTATATGTTAGGCTCATTATACGTGGTAAACGATTTTCTTCTTATAGTAAACGAAAAATCCATCAATCAAAATATTGTCCATCGTTAGTCATTACTTTTTCCCATCTTTCTGGCAATAGATGAATCCCGCGTTGAAAAAACGCCTCGTCTTTTGAGGCAGTCCGGGCATACATCCAATTCTTGACAACTGCATATGAATGGAAGTGTTGCTCTTCTAAGGCTTGCGTCATGGATCTGAACAAGCGGTAGTCAGATGGTGCCACGTCTGGTGAATAAGGCGGGTGCCGTAGATTCTCCCAACCCACATTCATTACCATGGCTGTTAAACGTTCCCTCACTGTTGACACAGCAACATTTAATGCTTTTGCCATTTGTTTAAGTATTTAAGTTGGATCTTCATCGATTTAACCCTCCAATTCCTTGTTTTCAAACTTTTTCAGTCTTTAAAAGCGATCTTTGTCGTCAACGCTAACATCACCAGATGAGATCCGATGGGGCATGATCGCCATAAACTCCCACAAGCTTTTTATGTGCCTCAACTGCACTTTTCTTGCAATTAAAAAAAAAACGCAGGATTTCCCGCAAATATTTCTTATTTACCACGCAAGTCGACATTTAAAGGAGTGATAAAATAAATGTTTTTTGAGAATGACACACATGTGCGAACTGAACTTTAATGACAGATGCTCGGGCTCATTAAAAAAAATGGCTGCCAGATTTGAAGGTTTGTAGCAGCCAAAGCCCTTTGTTGTATAATGGACCGAACTTTCCGAAACACATAATATATCAACCACGGAATTGTTGTTACCCCAACTAGTTTTGCTTGTACCCAATCTGCATTAGGGCAATAAACATAAAAAAAACTACATAAAATACAGATTGACTAAAATATATCAACTATGGTTTTGTTAATCGGATATTTTTGCAGGAGTAAAACGGGTTTCTTTTTAGAAACTAATTGACTTTATTATAATTCATGGTTAATACACGAAGTGTTATTTTATTTTGTACATGTTATAATTTGAAATGTCTTGACACACATAGCTGGCATAATTTCGATAGTATAGTTTGGAAATAATCATTACTGCAAATAAATAAAGTCATTATTGCAAATAGTAATATATCCACAGAAGCAAAGATGGCAGTACACAATGGAGTTCTAGCGCCAACCCTCATGTTTAGAAGTGAAGCTTGGAGCTGGCAAAAGAAGGGTGAAAGCAGGATAAACGCCGTAGAAATGAAATCACTAAGAATAATGTGTGCGGGATATCGTTGTATGATAGAATACCGAACTATGAAATAGGAGAGAAATGTAAAGCAGATGAATGCATCATGGATAAAATTAAAAAAGGATTCCTAAGATGGTTTGGATATATGGAACGAATGGATGAGAGTAGAATGGTTAAAAAGATGTACACAAGCAGTGTGAGTGGAAAAAGAAGCCGAGGACGACCGAAGAAAACATGGCATGACCAAATTAATAAATTACTAAAAGGCGGCCACATTCGAAGTCGGAATAATCGATGTGCGTGCATGGTACGATGTATTAATGTAGAGGAAGCCCGAGAGATATGTCAGGACTGAGCATTTTGGCGATCCATCCTTTCTGCCTATCCCTCCGGGGGAATGGCGTGATGGTTAGTTAGTTAGTTAGTTTAGCGAGTTAATAACATGATAATGCATTTAAAAAAGGAAAATCTGTACGAATCTATACAAATATGAATTTTATATTTCCCAGACCCTTGATATTAAATTCTCTCATGCATCGCTTTGTAAACAGCTCACACAGATTGCAAGAAGAACGGCCATTTCTTGGCGAGACCGGAAGGAAGTCGGAGGAAGGCGAACTCCCTATATGAGAGTTGGTCCAGACGGCGCTAAGGTAAACATAATACTTTGGAACTGTTCGTTTCAAACGAGTCTACCTGCATTGTATGCGAATCTATTGTGTTCTGAATGGTAATCACCTAAGAAGTATATATTTTATTTCACATTGAAATGGTTGTAAAAAAATATTTATTTAAGTATTTTCGCAGGGTAGACTTTTATCAAAATAAATAATATTACAGCACATTAAGGACACTAAATAAATAAAATAATTATGAACATGGTGAATTTTATCTTTTTCCACTTTTAAGTAAACTAAGTAATAATATTCTAGATTTCTTCTACCGACCCTTATGTATGAAAGCGAAGCATGGAACTGGCAAAATGAGGATGAAAGTAGAATAAATGCAGTAGAAATAAGATCTCTTAGACTAATGTGTGGATAATCTGTGTATGATAGAGTGTCGAATGAAAATATAAGAAGTGAACAGGGACATTACGCAACCCTGTTTGACACCTTTATTGATATCAAACAAGGCTGTAAGATCTCCATTTACTCTGACACTAGCAGTGATTTCCGTGTATAGCGACTTAATTGCCGTGATCAGTTTTGTACTTATTCCATATTCAGACAATATTTTCCACAGCTTTACTCTATTAACGTAATCTATGCTTTTTGCAAATCGACAAACGCACAGAAAAGTTTGCGGTTTTTAGCCAGAAACTTTTCTGTCAATGTACGAAGTCCAAAAATTTGATCCATACATCCTCTGCCATTCACAAAGGCACCTTGCACATACTTCTATAATATAATTAATCATAGAATGATAATCCGTATTATTAATCTGTTCATATTATTACTTTGAATCTATATACTTATTTGAGATTTCATATTTTAGAGTATGAATAAAAGTACCTACTGATTAACACTGCTCTAATCCGTGTATAGTACGCTGGTGTGTGTGTGCGTGGGTGTTTATTCTTTAACTGTGTGAGTGACTTCTGTCGGTTTACCTGTTTACGCGGTGCAGGATAGAAGTGGGGGAGAATAACACCCCGTGTTTGATTTGTGGTTTCCCCCTCTAATGCCAGAGGTCAGAGTAGCTTCCTTTGACCGGATGCGACTCTGTCATTTGGTAAATGGTGCCGAATTGGAAATTTGCAGCCATTCTGCCAAAAATAACGCACCACCGAGTCTGCGGCTTAATTTGCTTTCTATGGAAGTAGCTGTACACCTGAACTAATCGCTGTGCTAATTAACTGATTTGTTTGCTAGATTTCAATAAATAATTACCTATATTAAAAACCATTATATTACTATTTGTATACATGTGTCAATATTTGTATTTTTAATAAACTTAAGTTATTTTCATCAACACTGTTGAATGCAGTACTAATAATTGAAAGAAAATCTGCTTTTCATAACGGGTTAATTTGTCTTGAAACGCTTATAATACAATAAATTATTCCTGCTTCATAAGTAAAACGACAATGAAGAAATAATATCCTCAAAAAATCTTGGAAAAAATAAACTCGAATGTGAACCCTTTGTGTTTGTTTCGTAAAAAATCATTAATTTATTGTTATAATTTCATAAAATTAAAAATAGGACCACATCTCAAAAGTCTCTAGTCTCCGCTCATTTCTTTCGGATAGGCACCATGTCTTGCAGCCGTACATCAAGATACTCCATACATAGGTCTTGATGAGGAGTATTCTCAGTTTTAGGTCTATATTATTTGATTATATTATTTTCGACCTTTTATTAAATGCAAGCCTTGCCTGATGTATACGGCTGTCGACCTCGCTCTTAGACAGACCGTCCCATGTTATTTTGCTCCTGAGGTAAACAAACTCCTCGATGTTCTTTAGTGGAACTCCTGACATCACTACTCTCATCTGATGTTGCGTTCGGCCTACAGTCAGCAGCTTTGTTTTGTCTTTATCTATCTTCTATCTAAGTCGATGTTAAGGGTATTATATCTATCATAGTGATTCTCGTGTCATGTGATAGGTAGCTAATCTTTCGACATTTTATTGTCACGTGAATACTACACCAGACCAATGACAGTATAACCATCACACTACCCTCGCTAGGAATCGAACCTGGAACCTTCGGGTGGCAGTCAATGCACTTATCACTCAACCACGAAGTAGTATCAGAAATTTTCTAAAATATAAATTTTCATTGATACAACTTCTACAAAAATCTTGTGCTCGGTAATGTCATGGAGTTGCCAGAACACGAATAATATGACTGCAAAATAATAATAATATATTGAGGATAGAGAAGTAACCTTTTCAGATTACAACGGGAGTCATCAATTGATTTTCATGACATTTGATAGGTACAAATCTATCGCCATATTGTCAGGTAAATTCTACACCAGACCAAAACGATGTGATAATCAAACTGCCATCGCCGGGAACCGAACCCGGGACCTTCGGTGTGACAATCATAGCTCTATATACCAAGATTTGATAATACATAGATAAAAGTAGGTAATTAAAAAAATGAAGTATATCTAAACAAAACGATACATAATAAGTACCGTTGTCACAGTAATTGTATATCCGAGTTGTCACATGTTCAATTCAGATGAATTTACTCTAATACAGAATTTCGGTTGTTCATTAATGTTCGTTGATGTTTGACATATAGTTATGATGTATTGATTGTTAATATAATGTTTCCGAACTGTAATGAGCTTAACCCAGAGCTACAATGGATAGGACACGTTCTTTGACAAAGAGCAACAGTGTGACGTCATAATGGACATATTTTGATGGCATAGAAATGCGTATCCGTATTTGGGTGTATAAATAATATTGAGTAATTATTATAATGAACATTTCTATCTGAAAGTGTATTTTTTAATATTAATGGATAGGTAAACAAAATGGATGTGAGAACCTTTAATAAATATATTGTTGTGGGATAATTGCTATGTTTAATTTGGGGGCATTACACATTTAAATGGTAAAATATAATGTCTGTTATTAAAAATAAATAAATAAAATAAAAATAATAACATTAAATTTTCATATGAAGCACTCACTTTGTGGTTAGATATTTTAAACTTATAGATATAACTAACTGGTTTTTATACTGTCCTGGTGAAGCTGGGATGCAAGCGAAACTAGTAGGCATCAATTATAATATAATAACCATATCACGGTTAAATGCAAGGTGAATTATTATTTTATATGTACAAGTTTAATAAAATAAAATACTTTTGCAAATATTTAGATTTTGATTTATTATTAGACAATTTTTCTTCGTGTTGATGAAAAATTAAAAAAAAAATGAAAAGATGAAAACGAGTTTTTGAAACCGCTAAATACTGGAAGAATAAGTGAAATTTAAGTTAATATCGTTAATAAAGGAATTCGTATTGTATTTTTTATTTTATTTTCATATTTACATTATAATAATAACTCATATTAATTAAATAAAACGATATTTTTTTTAAATACTTTCACTTTTGTCTTTATTTCGACAGCTGTAGAAAGAAAGACAAAAGTAGAAGTAGTTAAAACACATCGTTTTATTTATTTATTATTTAAAATGAACTTCCATCAAGAGATTTCAGTGGAATCATTTGTTCATCATATTATTTATTTATTAAGGGTAACATACAGCGATATCAATAACGTATATGTTATATATAAAAGAAACATTTAGAATAATTAAAATAAGGCCAATTACATGCTACCACAAATATAAAATAATAGTTAACAATCAACAAATGATAGTGAGAAACACGATTGAAGTTAAACTAAGACAAAATAAGGTATACATAATATTTAAGAGTTAAAATACTTATAGTACTGGAAATAAAAAATGAAATTAAGATAAAAATAAAATAAAAAGTAATACACGAGTATTATAATATCACGTTACATCGTGGTCACATCCGCGCCAATTGTTAATCATATCTCATCTATATAATTATCTAAAATTATTTGATTATCAATTTAAACTATACGCTGGTAAAAACAGTCAACAAGGGGTGTTAAAATAAGTCTGTTTTTAAAAAGGAATGAAATATTTCAAATTAAGACTTATAATCTTATAGATAATCTGATTTAAAAAAAACATGTTTTTGTTATTTAATCGAAACAAATTGTAATAAATAATAGGTTGTATACTTGTGGATTACTTAAAAAATAGTCAAAAAACTTGTTGGTCTAGACATTTTATTATCATAAATTATACAGTCTAGAAAAATATAAGAAGAAAGCATCTCATTAATAAGAACGCAGTTTTCTAGTTTGAGAAAATATACGGAACACAAAAACTCTGCAAAAAAATAACTGTTTAGATAAACGAAGGATGGATATATTAAAATTTGACCCTTTTCAGCGGTTAACTCCGCGAAGACCCACTTCGAGCCGCCCTGAGGGAAATTTGATTCATTTTTAAGCAGATATTTCATTACCCGTTTACGTTAAGAGATCTCAAGAAATATGAAGCAATCCCCCCGGGGAATCAGCCGCAATTTTATTAAAGCTATTTCAGCTACGGGATATGGGTCAGACGTCGCGATGACCGTCAATTTGCCTCTCGACTTCTTAACGTTCAAATTATAAGGCAAAAGTTTTGGAATCACTAGAGCAGAATCTCGGGACGAATGTTGACATTTCTTATTAGAATTTTATTTGAATTAGTTCCTTTCTTGAATCAAACTACATGTCTTTCGTTTGATGTTAAGGGATGTGAAGGACATCTTTTAAAATGATTGAAATTAGACATTACGAAACATATGATTTATTAAACAAGCAAATTTGTCAATTGTTTTAGCCGAAACCCCATGATATTCCACATTATTAACTGTTAAAATATAAAACGCCGATAATAATAGCAGTTTTTTTTAATGAAATGATGTTGACATCATCAGGTGTTACAATATTGTTTTTAAAAAAAAAGTTATTTCTTCTTCTTCTTCTTTTTTATGGCTTTTCACCGCTTGTGGGTGTTCTGACCAGTCTCAAGTAAGGGTGGTTGTTGTGTATTAGTAGTAGTAAATTAAGGGATTAATTTATGGAAGATTGTTATATATATACAAATTACATATAGGGTTAGTATCTAATAATTATTTGTAAGTAGTGTGGAATATGTTACAGATTTATGTTATTAAGGCTCAGGAATTTTGTTAGTATTTTATACAGGTTTTTGTTAGATGAGGAAATGAGAGTGGAAATGTTAATAGGTAAGGGTATATTAAAGTGAATTCACAACACAATATTGGCGAATATAGAAGAAGACACGACAACTATTTTTTTTCAACTTAAAATGAAGGCTCAAAAAATCACATTTGTTTTATGATATCGTAAACAGCGTTTTAAATTTTAACGGTAAATTCAAATATGTGGTAATATGTTTAACTTTATTATAAATAAAGTTTACCATGAATACAAATCCATTAATATTTTTTTTTTGATTTTGGTAAAAAAGGCATGAAAATTTCAAGCTCTGAAAGATGAAAGGATGTGAACATATTTTATATTCCACAGGTTTTGATGCGAGGGGCTTGTAGGAACGAGGAACTTTGAAGAAAATAATCAAGGAATCTAAAACTCTTCAAGAGTTGTATGGCCATAGGAATTAACTAAGGAAGTATTGCTCTTGTATATTGCGTGTAGAGTGGCTAGAATACTTCAAGGCCTCGAGTCTCTCAGAGCGGGAATTAATTTGGAAATTAGTAGCTACCTACTTGCATTCCTGCTTAAATTACGGGGTTTTCGGAAGTAATTAAGCCAAAAATGAGAATAAAATCTGAGAAACTTAATGACATTTACGATTTGGAACAGAATTTTTATATTTTGTTTTAAAAAAGTAAGGCGTATATAGCAGAATACGTGTTTTTAACCTTTTATTTTTCGGTTGGAGACACACATTTATATTATTATTAATATTTAAGTTCTTTCAATTGACGCTTATTCAATAACTAAACATCACACCATTTTTCCGGAAAAGTGGGTTAAGACGATGAATAATTACATTGATCTATCCTGCATGTTTCGTCTACAAATGTAAATTAAAAAAATTAGTTTCAGCAATAGCTATTTTTTTTATAACATACAATATTTTATTGTATTCCCATGAGATTAATCATTGTGGTACAAAGTAATGATATACAATATATACATATACAGTAATTTTAAAACATCCAGAGAAAATTTTAAATATACTCGCTGACTTAAAACTTAGACGCTAAATAACATTTCATTTTTTGATTATCTTTTTATCAATATAATAAAGAGAAAAAATTAAAATATTTTTGAGAGGCACGAAAAAAAATCATCAAAGTGAATCCAATTATATTATATATTGAGAATGTACTCATCTGCCTCACATTCCTCGCCTATTTTATTGTTTCATGATATCACACATGATTTTCCGCACATTCTTCTGAGCCTTTTTCAGCATTGGTACTCTTTATATTTTTCTTTTGCCAGCTTCAAGATGGAAATTCTTCAATTGCTAGTTTTAAAAAGTTATCTATTGCCTGATCACTGCTTTGATGTTTTTAATTTTTTTCTTTTGCATGAGTTGATGTTTGAATATATGTAAATCCAATTATGCGTTTTCTTAACTGAAAAGTTTTCTTCCAAAGTTATTATATTTATTCCTGCTTAACATTTCTATTGCATTTTTGTTATTATTATAATATATAAGATAATTCATTGGTATAAAATCACTATGACAATCTAATGTTTTTTTAATTTGGAGCACTATGCATTATAATTTCAACTAGTATTTATTACTATATAAAATGTGATATTGGTATCAACAGACATTACAACCAACTGATTGTAACACTCGATGATGCCATAATCGGTGGGTGAAATAGTAGTCACGACAATTTAATAGAAATTAAATGAATAACTTAATTCTAAATTAGAACTTTAACATCCTGTTAGCACGCTCATTAATTTTTATTTTTATTTCAACCCTGTCTCTTTTTGTATATATACTCTAAAGCTAACGAAAGATTTAACAAAATTATCAAAGTTTTTGTCGTGACAAACACGTCGTTATTCAGATAGGCCAAAACCAAAAAGGTGTTTCCCTAAAATCTACTTATAAGAAACTTGTAACCAACTCGGTATGAAACGTAATATGCTTAATAATAATTATAAGCACGCTTACAAACAAAGTTTTTAGATTCATTGCAAATTTATAGCGCCAACTCCTTCAAGTTTGTTTGGCATAAGTAATTCACGAGTAGGCATTACGGGGGGTTTGTATAATGAATACATTAGTGAAAAAACCAGAAGCAGTCGTTGCTGTGACATTTGGTGGCTGATGAGAGAGAAAGTTACCGAATTATTCAAACAAACGAGCATAATTTATATAATATTCATACCCCCGCACTTAATTTAATTCTATTTAGTAAGTAAGTTTATAAACAATAGTATAATTAATTTTCACTTGGTATACTCCTTGTTAAAGAATATTTGACTTAGCAAACTACAGGTTTGATGAAAGATTACACGAAACCACCAATCTATTTAATATCACACATATAATATTAGTTTTAAATAGATTTTTTCTAAGTAGGGTTTTTGAAACTTAATTCAACATGGTTAAGTAGTTTATTTTATATATCAAAATTTGACTGTACTTTGCTGAAGTGGCCACCTCGTCAGCCAGCCAGTTAAAATGTCAACCTCTGCCTGAAAAGGATCTTAGTCTTACATGCCACCTCCACAGTTCTCGACCGCCCCATTCATTTCAGGCATTTCGGTCATCTTCTCGGCCATGCCGCCATCGGTGCCACCATCGCTGCCGCCATCGCTGCCGCCAACGCTGCCGCCATCGCTGCCGCCATCGCTGCCGCCATCGCTGCCGCCATCGCTGCCGCCATCGCTGCCGCCATCTCTGCCGCCATCGCTGCCGCCATCGCTGCTGCCATCGGTACTCTTCTCCAAACTCAAAACCCACCCCCTGCCTTATATTTATCCGTATCTTTTATCTCAACCACATTGCAATATAGGTTCCCCTCAACCCAAGTCCACACATATTGCCACTACTATACCACTCTATTACGTATTTAAAATCAACTGGCCCCTACCTAAGACTGCTCCCTCTTACCATCCCTTAGTTATAACCTAAAACTATAGCTCTTATCCAAAGCCACTCTAACTCCTAAATACCCTCTCTACTCAGATAATCAAGTCCACTTGTCGGACTCAATTCACTACAAAGTCCAAGAAACCATCTTCCTACCATCCAACAATATCTTAACTCAATATCAAAAAACGAATTTGTATCCGTATGGAATTCGAATCCGTATGGATAACATGAACGGATGTTCAAAAATAATTAATGTCAATATGTGTAATAAATTATAACTTGTAAAATATAAATAACCAAAATCAGCTTATTTCCCATAAGTGTATATTACATTAAAAACTTTTCCTCTATACAATCTAGCAAAAAAAAAAATCTACTTTCCACTTTTGCCACCTTTCTTATTAATGTAATCTACTTCCTTTTATTTTTATCGTCTTTAATTTATTATATTTCACCGTTTTTGACTTAATTGATTATATTATGTGTAATTGTTCTTTCTAATTACTGTTTATTTTAATTATAATTATTACTATTATATTTTCCACCTTTAATATTTTCTCGTATAAATAGAAACTAACCGTTTTTTAAATAAAATAATTAGGTACCTTACTAAACTCCAGCAAGAACTTCAAAATTATATAAAAGAAATGATTGAAATTGACATTGAACAAATAAATACATATTAAGGTTCGAAAAATCACGAAAATTTGACATTTGATACATTATTGTAACACCTGATGATGTCAACATAGGTTGACGAAACAGCTGTCGCGTAAAATTAAAATACAATTGTGATTCATAAAATAAAAGTTTTTTTTTAATTCAACAGTTTATAATGTATGAAGAAATTGACAGAAGGATAATGGCAGCAAACCGATGTTACTACGCTCTCCAAAAACAGTTAAGATCCAAATTACTGCGAAGAACCACAAAAACACTATTGTACAAGACCCTGATCAAACCAGTCCTCACATATGCCTCTGAAACCTGGGTGATGACAAAACACACTGAAAGGTCCATCGCAGCATTTGAAAGAAGGGTTCTTAGGACAATATATGGCCCAGTGAGAGACCACAATGGTTGGCGTCGTCGATATAACCGAGAGCTATATGATATCTATAAAGAGCCCGATGTGATCAGATCCATCAAAGTAGGGCGCTTGAGATGGGCTGGTCACATAATCAGAATGGACGACGACAACCCTACAAAACGCCTCACGCTCTCAGTACCACAGGGACGTAGAAGACCAGGAAGGCCCAAAATGCGATGGATGGACAGTGTCAACACGGATGCATCGATGTTGCAAGTGAGAAATTGGAGAATAAGGGCATCAAACAGACAAGAATGGAGGAAGCTCCTGGATTCAGCCAAGGCCCACCCAGGGCTGTCGAGCTTAGGATGATGATGATGAGTTTATAATGTTATAGCATCATAGTGTTTCGGCCAAAACAATTGAGTATTAAATTATAATTTTTTTATACACATAATGATAATTAAAAAATACGTTTTAATTTTAATTATTAGAATCTGTTATTTTTAAATAAGAATAAAGTGCACAAAAATTCATATATAACTAACTGTAATTTTTTTAATAATTTAGGTTCTTTATTTTGAAGTCCGTTAAGGGACTTTTTTCATTCTCTCGCAATTAATCTCCCGCGATGTCATATAAAGGATTAAGGACTTTCACTTCCCATTCATCCTTTGTGAAGGCTTCCTTATTTATAAGTAATATCTGTTTTTAGGAAAAATCCATTTATAAGAGCTCATCAAATGAATAATGCCACCGCGCTCATCAATCACGAGTAATGATAAGGCGACACGAGCGAAAGGGTGTTGTACGAAGAGGAAAGGTCGGTGCGCTGCACAGATCCCGAATTTACGTGTTGAGATTGAAGATGGATGAAACGTAGATTTTAAAACACGATAAGATTAGGTGAGTTGGGATAGAATTTTCTTGCATGAAATTTCTTTAAGAGTATATCATTTTTCAAAACATCATGAAATATAATAGAAGTTTGTTTGTTCAGTTTGTTTTTGTAGCCCTGACGTCATTCAGTGGGTTTTTGTAAACCTGACGTCATTCGGTTGGTTTTTGCAACCCTGACGTCATTCAGTTGATTTTTGAAACCATGACGAAGTTCTGGTAGGAGAAAAACCGGTTAGTTTCATAAAACAAATTATAGTGGTGCAAAAATAAAGTTCGCAAGTTTTATAAATTGTTTTATAAAACTTGCGTTCTTTATTATTATTCATCACGTTTTTTGAAAGAGATATTGGAATAATTCTATATGCTTTAGTTAAACGTTTTTTGTATTTGTATTTTTGTAATATCGAACTAGCTAACGCCGTCTCTCCGAAGGGGTAGGCAGAAAGAATAGACCACCATATTGATTTTTCCTAACATTCTTCTCTCGTTCTTCAACATTTATACATCGTGTCATTCACGCACGTTGATTTCTTGACCCACATTCAATATATCGTATTGAATATTGGTAGAAACATTTAAATTATTGATTTTGATCAAATTTTTATATGTTTACCCCATTTTCGATGAATAATTCTTTCGTGAAATTAAATGTTAAATTATAAAGAAAAAAGTTTTGTAGAATTCTAAAAACAATACAATATTTTCTGAAAATTAAACACAATTTGCGTAGATTATAATTTCAGTGAACATGGGTTTATCCGTGTTTTCTGGTATCATCGTAGATCAACGCGATGAAGATCTTTTCAGACCACTTTTTAAGAGTAGCTATTTCATTAACTACCTTTAAGGAAGAGATCCAGGAATTATACAGGTATACCAAAGATCATTGAAAACACAATAAAATATGTTTCATTCTATTTAATTAGTTTACTATTCATTACTCAATTTTGCATTGTTATTCCGAGAATATGGAAAAAAGGTCTGTTTAATTACTTAGATTTCATGAATCAACTCATCATCATCATCATCATCAGCCTGTATTCGTCCACTGGTGGAGGTAGGCCTCCTCAATTATGAATTAATTATAAGATCAAAATGTCATTTATTTAAAA
This sequence comes from Lepidostoma basale, assembly GCA_022606425.2. Lineage (NCBI taxonomy): Eukaryota > Metazoa > Arthropoda > Insecta > Trichoptera > Lepidostomatidae > Lepidostoma > Lepidostoma basale. The sequence continues at coordinate 596,357 of JAHDVF020000172.1, forward strand.
AAATGACAAACACTAAAAATTTTCAAATTCCGGTCGTTCACAATTACAAAACAAGAAGAACAAATATTGGAGAAATCGACGCGTCTACACGACACGATGTATGAATGTTGAGGAATCGAGATAAATATAACTAACCAACCATCACGCCGTCTCCCAAAGGGGTAGGCAGAAATAATGGACTGCAACACAGTTCTTACTGACATATTTCTCACGCTTTCTCAACATTCATACATCGTGTCATGCACGCGCGTCGATTTCTCTGACTCCTCACATGGCCGACATTCAATATTTAATTTATTTGAACTATTTATTTGAATTTATTTTCGAGAGAAATATGTCAGGAAAAAATATTGTGGTAGACCATTCTCTCTGCCTACCCATTCGGAAAGACGGCGTGATGGTTAATTAGTAAGTTAGTTAAGATTATTGATAAAAAAATCATTAAAAGTATGAAATGGAAAGAATAATAAATCAAATATTGATATTGCAATAATGAAGCGATTCACTCTATCACAAAATATGTTAACCATTGGCAGGTTGGTCTATCTTAGGGAGTATGGATATTACCCGTGGCTCTTTCCAACTGATTTCTTGCGAGGGATGCTAGGCTACCAATCACTCTAGAGGAGACGAGACATTCACTTGGGTGTCCATTTCTTTCGACTGATAGGCGGTTGAATACACAACTCAGAAATCCTGAGTGATGTATAAGTTATGTTTTTATTAATCTATTATGTATTACTTATTATTGTGTATCTCTAACTTGTATCATTAGTGGAAAAAAAATTCTGTAATGCTTTAGATATGTTTAAAATAAATAAATGAAAATAAGTAAAATGTAAACTCGATGATGTGAATTTCGATGTAATCGAGAATTTCGGTTCATTGTTTTGATAGTGAAATTCTATCCCATCTATGCCCTTGGTTTCTGAATACTGTATGATTCAGAAGTGGGAACGAGGATCAAGTGTTCAGGTTTTCTTATTAATCCGACAAAATGTAGAGCTAATAACGAGCTTACCTCGACCGCTGTAACGACTCCAAACGACTTGTGAACGGCTGAACTTCGCTTCTGCCTAGAGGCCCCAGTTGGCTGAAACGAGATAATAATTATATTGAGATTTTACATCCAAAGTTTGGGGATTGTGACAAAGCCTCCATTTAATGCGTCCATACTTTTGGACTTAACCGATATGGAGAATATAAATGGTAGATTTTATAAACTTGCTGTAATCGAACCGCTGTAGTTATTCGACTAGTAAATTGGATCTCTTTTATGACTTTTAAGAGGAGACATACCACAAGTGTTACAAAAAATAAGTAAAAAACATATTTCTCTTTTTCAATTTTTGTACACTTTGTTTATATAACATTTACATTTTTTTTAAATTACATAGATATGTTTTTAAATTACAGGATCTGACAGGTGTTAGATAACACCTGTCAGATCATGTAAACAATTTTATAATATTTTAAATCTGTATGTATCTTTATACTATGTATCACTGAAGAAGGACTGGTCGTCCAAAACATGTCTATGTAACTTTAATTTTTTTGATGTAAGTGTTGTATAAACAAAGTGTACAAATAAAAAAAAATCCTCTTTAATCGGAAATTCGCATTTAGTCTTTTACTACTATAAATATGGAACGTGAACGAACAATAAGATGAAACACAAACATTTATAAAATACATAAAAAATAAAAAAAAAATAAGTTCGATAGGTCATTTGCAATTACATTTTAACAGTTAACCAGGAATAAGCGTTGGTATATGAATTATGCAACAATTACCAATTACAATGATTTTGTTCACATTTTAAAACTCATATAATGCAGTGCATACTAAACAAATGTAAATGCATGGTTTGGACATATTAGCAGGACCTTGTTCACAGAGGCGCACCTGGTATACCTAAGATTTATTTTATGTAAGTATAGATTTAAAAAAAATATATATTTTGACCTCTGCGTGACACTCATGCCAACGGAAAGTCAACGTTTTCTCATATCAGTAGAAAAAAATGGGAACAATATGACAATTCCAGTCAAAACCAATTAAGCAAGATTCTGATCGTGCTTTTAGCGTTGCGGGTCCTTTGGTGTGGATTAGCTTCCATGATAGTAATAAGTACAAGGGTAGTGACGTTAAATTTAGGAAACTTCTAAATACTGTACTGTTTAGTCAGTCTTTTCCTAGTGCGTGCTTGAAGTACTTAAAATATAAATCCTCATAAATAAAAATAATGATGGTTTATTTATAATCATAAATTTTTTAAACTGCTAAATTAAATACCTTTGTTTTTGTATCACAATTGTATTTTATTTTACGCGACAGCTGTTTCATCAATCTATGTTGACATCATCAGGTATTCCAATAATATATCAAATGTCAAATTTTCGTGATTTTTTTAATCTTTATGTGTATTTGTTCCTATGTCTATTTGAATAATTTCATTGATATAATTTTAATGTTCTTGCTGAAATTGAGTTAGGTACCTTAATATTTTAATTAAAAGAACGGTTAGTTACAATTTATAGGAAAAAATTTTAAAGGTGGAAAATATGTATAATAATAAAATAATAATAATAATAATAAAACAGTAATTAGAAGGAACAATTACACAAAGCATGGAGTCAAACACGATGTAACATAATATATAATATTAAAAACTATAAACAATAACAGGAAGTATATAGATTACATTAATAGGAAAGGTGACAAAAGTTGAAGGTAGTATTATTATTTTTTAGCTAGATTGTGCAGGGGGAAAGTTTTAAATGTACTATATACTAATGGGGAATAAGAAGGAATTTGGTTATTTATAACAAAATATAATGTCAATACATTGTTAACAAATGCAATAAGTAAAATAAAACTGTCATAATACTAAAATAATTTTGACGGGATGACTGCATTACATTGCGTATCTTTTGAAAATAATTACGTTTAAGACGGGTTCTTAGGGCCAAAGGGCTGGAACAAGAGGTGAAAAGGTATTTTTTGAAAATTTGATCACAGCCACTCCCGGTGGGTGGATACTTGACGAGAATTTAAATTTCCGTCAATTACCTCGGGACCCAAATAACCCCGTTAAACCCTTTAATGCACAACAGTTTTAGGTAAAGTTAACGCTGGGCGGGCGGCTTTTGCCCCGCATACTAAAGTGGAAACAAAGCGCACTAAGCAATTAAAAATTCCACATTTGCGCTATGAAATCTCACTACACACAGGAGAGGAGTAGAACTCGTATAGCGCATGGCAGTGGCGTGAATATAATATTCATAATTTTTTTTAAATTTACTTAACATTACCAAAAAAATTGAACCGTTATTTATAATTTATCTTGCATCTACAACTGAATTTTACAAATCTGAAATTTTATAAATAAACTGAATAAAATATTAAAACATGACATATTTTTTATAAATGAACAACTAATGTACTCGTATGCTATGTCACGACTTCTAAATCTTTAATTAATATAATAATTATTTGTCTTTTTCATTTTTATATACTTTGCATATACAACACTTACTTAAAAAAAATAGTACATATCAGACATGTTTCGTACAGCCGGTCCATCTTCAGTGATACATATTATAAAGATAAATACTTAAAATATTATAAAATTGTTTACAAAT